>JAODVO010000025.1:7865335-7877355 GCA_025400055.1 Notarius lentiginosus | reverse complement strand
CTAATAGGAAATGCTAGATCGTTTCAACTATTTTCAAGATATTTTCACTTGCTAAGATGTCATTTTTTTGCAGTGTGGAACCCCTGTCAACAAGACAGGTCTCCTGCAGGCAACCGATATTGATGTTCAGTCTTGCCACCTACTTGTTGAAGACGGCAGACTTTCGTGCATCATTAATCTGCTGAAGATCTTTGGTCAGTCCAGTGCACATAGTACAAATGTTTCAGCTTGTGAAGTGAAGAGCTGGAATCTTCTTGTATCTTTTATTATTCACTGGTGTGGATTTACAGTGTGCTTGTCAATGTTTGCTGTAAGCCCCACGCACCCAGTGGAATGGGCAAACCAAGGTGGGACATCACCTTACTGGCTGGGGGCTGCCCAGCTTGAGGCAGGTGGTAGCATTCCGATAAGACACTATAATCTTTCCCACCATCAGAAGTGGCCCCTGGTGTTTCTTTCTATGCCAATTGGATAAAGCTTATCGCTGGTAACTGTCACTTCTTGTGTTTTGCCGATATCTTGTGACATCGATGGAGTGTCCTCTCCACTTGTGCTACAAGGCTTGGGCTGCTTGGACATCAAAATTTCCCTCTTAGAATTGCTGATATGACCCAAAGGAGAGGATGGACCAATACAATTTGATACCAGCACAGCTGCAGGAGTTGTTGGGAGGCATTTGAATTCCCTTGAATTTAGTACATCAGGTTTACTCCTTTTCTTCTCCTGAAGATGCCCACAAGGTAGTGGGGGGGAGTGGGAACACTCCTAGTCTGACCCCTATCCTTTGACCTGTTCGGCACTGGTGCCCCTCCCAGGAGTATGAAACTTCAGCTGTTATAGCTCTAGGGGTTATTTGGACATGCAAACTGCCCCACCACAAGTGAGGTGGTGAGTTACTATCATCCCACCAAATTCCACAGGTGTCATGATTTGAACATTTTTTGGTGTCTAGAGGCCTCCAGGCACTCTTTTGGACTTTTAGTTTGCCTGACCCATGTGCCTTGAATTTATTTTTGTTTTCCATGTGTTCCGGACCCCACCTCTCATTCTGCCTGCTTTCCCACCTTTTTTTTTCACCCACACCCGTTACTCATTTATGTGATTTAGTTATCCTTTGTTTATTCCTGGTCCTCTGTTGCTGTCTTCACTGAGTCTTTGTGTTTTCTGGTGAGATTCCCGAGTTTTAACCCTCCCCCCCCAAGTCTACTTCTCATTTTGTCTGCTTGTTCTACAGATGACTGTTTTGATTTTGTCCCTTTGGATTGTTGCTCTCTCTTTTCCTGAACTTTGTACCAACTTTGGACTGTTTTCTACTTCTCTTTTGGATTTTTCCCTTGAATTTATGCTGCCCTGTTTTAAGGATTTTTGTGTCTGTGGAATTTTTGGGTTTTTGATTGTTTGGCTCCACTGAGCTTTTTAATTGTTATTAAATCTAACTTTGGAACTTCACCTCTGCATTTGGGTCCACTTAGCCTTGTGGTCAACTCATTAGGTTTGCAATCCAGCAGCCCAAGTTCAATCCCTGGCCTGACAGAAAGACTCAGTCATGTCAGACCCAGTAGAGGCACCCTGCAATGTGAACATTTCTGTGACTGAATTTCAAAGGATTATGTCTGCTCTGAACAGTTTTGCATCCACTATGGACACTCATGGACGGACCCTAACTAGCCAACAGGGGATACTGGCTTGTCACGATCATATTTTGCAACGACTTGCTCTGTCAATTCAAAGCTTGACTCCAACTACCTCAGTTCCACCAGCTTCTCCAGAGCCATTACCTCCTCAACTTCCCAGCGCGGAACCTCACCTTCCAGCACCACAGAGATATGATATAAATCTAGGTGGGTGCCATGGTTTCCTTACCCAGTGCCAACTCAATTTTGAACTTCAATCCACCACTTATCCCACTGACAGATCCAAGATCGCTTACTGAATTACTGTGCTAACAGACAAGGCCCTGGCATCGGAAACTGCCATTTGGCAGAGACAAGGGATGGAATGTTCAAACTTTAAGACTTTTACAGGAGACATGCTGCAAAAATTTAACCAGTCAGTCACTGGCCAGAATGTGGCCAAGCAACTCTTGTCCATCTACCAAGGCAGGATCAGCATGGCACATTATGCTATAACCTTCCAAACACTCGCTGCTGTGAGTGGATGGAACAAGAGTGCTCTTGTCTCTGCATTCCACCATGACCGCTTGGACGTAATGAAAGATGGGTAGGATTCTACAGGTTGCCCCAGTGATCTGGAGCCTTTGATTGGCCATGCCATCATATGCCTTGACAACTATTTTAGGGAGCACGTTAGAGACCAGGTCTACTTTCAGAGATCTCTTGATACTCCAGGCCCTACCTGGAGCCCCTCATTACTGTTCTCTGAGGATCCACAACCCATGCAACTTGGGTGCACCTGCTTATCTGCAGCTGAGAGGGACCACAGAAGAAGAGAGAGGTGCTGTATTTACTGTGGAGAACCTGGTCACATTTGACAATTTTGCTGTAAGCTCTTGGAAAAAGAGCAAGCCTGTCCAGCTGAAGGAGGGCTTTAGTCACTCTTACCAGGCCTTGGTAGACTTGAGGGTGGCTGAGAACTGTATGGACATTAACTTAGTCTATCGGCTTCAGGTTGCCCAAGTAGTTTTTAATACCCTACTTTCAGTGACCTCCCTGGATGGTCACACTCTGGGTGATGGCAAGGTGACCCTAGCTACTTCCCCTCTATGTTTATAGTCCAAAGCCAAGAGCTCTCTCTGCACCTTATCCACTCACCAGACTTTACTGTGGTTCTGGATTTTCTCTGGCTTAATTGCCATAGTCCTCTTATTTGATTACATGACGATGTATATGAGAGTGGGGCCCCACCTGTCATGCCACCTGCCTCTTTTCTAGTCCTACCCTTTTTCCTCCCAAGCCTCTTGATCCTGCCGAGTTGTCCTGAGTCCCCACCAAGTTTGTGGACCTGAGAGAGTTATTCAGTAAGCGTTGAGCTGCTGCACTCCCTCCTCACAGATTTTATGATTGGTCTTTTGACTTCCTTCCTGGTACTAACCTTCCATGTGGCTGTATCTTCTCACTCTTCTTACTTGAATGACATGCCATGGATGCCTACATTTAAGGATTCTCTTGCTTCTGGTTTTATTTGCCCTTCCCCATCCCTTGCTGGGTCTGGATTTTTCTTTGTTGGCAAGAAGGATGGTGTTTGGGGCCTTGTATTGACTATGGAGGCCTTAATAAGATTACTATTTGCAATCACTACCCATTGCCCTTAATATCCTCTGCATTTGACCTGCTTGAGGGAGTCTCCATTTTTACTGAACTGGATTTGAGTAATGCTGACCACCTGATTTGGGTATGGGAGGGCAATGAATGGAAGACCACCTTCAATACTCCCTTAGGTCACTATGTGTACCAGGTCATGCCGTTTGGCCTTAGTAATGCTCCTGCTGTTTTTCAGGCCCTCATCAATGACATTCTCAGAGACATGATCAATCATTTTGTCTTTGTGTATCTAGACAACATACTCATCTTTTTAAGTCTCAACAGGAACATCGCTGCCATGTGCAACAGGTCTTCCAGAGACTGCTCAAGAATCATCTCTTATGTCAAACCACAGAAATGTGAGTTTCATGTTTCAGAGGTCTCATTTCTTAGATTCATCCCAAGGAAGGGTCAAATCCAGATGGATCCGAAGAAGGCCTGGACAGTGCAGGACTGGCCTAATCCCAAGTCTGTCAAAGAGGTCCAGCAGGTCCTGGGATTTGCTCATTTTTACTGCAAGTTCAACAAGGGATTCAGTTCTGTGGCAGCACCCATCTATGCCCTTACCAAGAAAAGTGGAGTCATTTTTGGTTGGAATCATAAAGCAGAAGTTGCTTTTCAGGATCTCATGCTACATTTCTCTTCTGTGCCCATTCTAGTTCTACCTGACCCCTCACAGCCTTTCATTGTTGAGGTTGATGCTTCAGATGTGGGTATGGGGCAATCCTCTCTCAGTGTTCCTCTGATGGCAAATTGCACCCTTGTGCCTAAGTTTCACATTGTCTGAACTCCACTGAGTCCAGGTACAAAGTTGGCAATCATGAGCTGCTGGCAGTTAAGATGAATCTTGAGGATTGGTGGTATTGGCTGGAGAGGACTCCTCTCATCTGTTTCTGGTTTGGACTGAACACAGAAACTTGGATTCCCTTGGCAAGCTAAGCGTTTGAGCCCTCGTCAGGCTGGGGGGGGTTTCAGCCATTTTTTTAATTTTACTATTTCATACCATCCAGATTTCAAGAACCTGAAGCCAGATGCCCTGTCTAGGTGGTTCCTTTCTGTTAACCAAGAGATCAATGAAAGGCCTGTCATTCAAGCATCTTGGATTGTGGTGCCAATTCACTGGGGAATTGAGACAGTGCTCAGACATGCTCTACAACATGAACCAGACCCTGGAACAGGTCCTGCTGGACTCTTGTACATCCCTCGAGCGTTGCAATCCCAAGTTTGTCAGTGGGGGCACTCTTCCTACTTTACTGCTCCCTTTTGGGTCTCAAAGAACCTTGAAATTTCTGAAGAGATGGTTTTGGTGGCCAGACATGGAAAAGAATGTTAAGGATATTACTTTTCTGGTGGTGTGCTCAATGTGCATCCAGAGCAAGAATCCCTGCCAATGTCTCCAAGGGATGCTGCACCCTCTTCCCATTCCAAGTCACCCCTGATCTCATCTGTCTCTTGAGTTTATCACTGGCCTGCCTGAATCAGAAGGTGATAATGTTATTCTGATGGTGCTTGATGCATTTTCCAAGGCTTGTCAGTTTATTCCTTTACATACACTATATTCTGCCCTTGAGACTGCCAAACTAACATTTAATTATTTGTTCTGAGTGTTTGGCCTTCCCCAGGATATTGTGTCTGTCTGAGGTCCCCAGTTTTCCACTCAGGTATAGTGGGCATTCTGTAAACTTAACGGGGTCACTGCCAGATTCTTCTCTGGCGTCAACCCCCAATCTAATGGGCAGATGGAGAGGGCCAATCAAAAACTTGAGGCCACCCTGAGAAGTCTGGCATTGGACAATCCCTCATCTTGGAGCTCTTGGCTGAGTATGCCCCTATAACACACTCCAGTCATTTGCTACCAGGATGTCTCCATTCCAATGTCCATTTGGATTCCAGCCACCTCTGTTCCCTGAACAGGAGGACATTGGAATGCCTTCAGTTCTTCACTTCATGAGACACTGCACGAGGACCTAGAAAAAGGTTTGTCAGTCACTGCTGCAGACTTCCAAGGCAAACCAGTCTCAGGTCAATTGGTGTTGGAGACCAGTCCTATATTTTCGCCCTGGTCAGAGGGTTTGGTTGTCCTCATGGGATCTCCCATTGTGTGTTGAGTCCCAGAAGCTTGCCCTTGAAGTATAGATCCTTTTAAGGTGGTGCATAGAATCCACCTGGTCCCCTCCAGCTCCAGTTGCCCCGTTCACTAAGAATCAACCCCACCTTTCATGTCTCCCTGCTGCAACCTGTGCTCTTATCACCTCTTGCCCCTCTCCAAAAGTTCCTCCTCTCCCCAAATCATCAATGGCCAGCCAGTCTTCACAGTAATCTGGTTGTTGGACTCCTCCTGGCTACAGGGTGGGATTCAGTATCTGGTGGACTGGGAGAGCTATGGTCCTGAAGAATGTTCATGGTTCCAATCCTGGGACATTCTGGACAAATATCTCCTCAGGGACTACCACCATCTACATCCTGACTGTCCAAGGAAAGGCAGAAAGTCCTAGAGGAGGGTGTCCTGTCATGAGTTGGGCATTTTTTGGCCTCTAGAGGCCTCCAGGGACTTTTTTTTTTTTTTTTACTTTTAATTTGCTTGACCAACCATGTGTCTTGAATTTTGTTTGCCGTTTGCTCCTGACTCCGCCTCTCATTCTGTCTGCTTTTTTGCCTTTTTTCCACTCCCGCCTGTTACTCATTTATGTGATTATTTATCCTGTGTATTTATACCTGATTCTCTGTTGTTGTCTTCAGTGGGTCTTTGTGTTTTCTGATGAGATTCTTGAGTCTTATTTTTTCCCCCTCTCAGTCTAGTTCTCATTTTTTTCTGCCTGTTCTATGGATTACTGTTTTGGTTTTGTCCCTTTGGATTGTTGCAGTCTCTTTGCCTGAACCCTGTACTGACTTTGGACTGTTTTCTGCTTCTCTTTTGGATTTTCCCTTGAATTTATGCTGCCCTGTTTAAGGATTTTTGTGTTTGTGGAATTTTTTGGGTTTTGTTTGTTTGGATCCTCTGAGCGTTTTACTTGTTAATAAATCTAACTTTGGAATTTTACCTCTGTTTGGGTCCACTTCATTTGTCTTGTGGTCAACTCACTAGGTTTGTGATCCACTAGCCTGGGTTCAATATAGGCTAGTGTATTATACTGCAAATAGTAGTAAGTACTGATTAGCTCCTTAATCAGTACTTAATCCTTAATGGCTGATGTTAGAAGTGTCATTTACATCATCTCTGAGAAACAGAGAAATGCGTTCAATAGCTACTGAGCTGCAGATTTTTAATTTTTTTTAGCAATTCATCTAATGAATTGATTATAATATATGATATTTTATGTACAGCAGTATGCAATGAAATGGAAAAAATGGCAAGCCAATGTCATTATCAGATTACGGGCTGGCTGCTGTTCAGCTAAATCAAACAGCTCATGCATTAAAAAGCTGACACTGAGTATGTGCACAGCAGCTCAGTCTGCACATATTGTATTGAATATTGTGAAGAAATTCACAGGCTGTCCTCATCTTAAAACTACCTGTAAGTATGAGTCGAAAAAAGCTGAATTATTCTAACACAGTTGTCTTTAATATTGACACAAAATGTGTAAACTCTAGTGTGAACATAATTTGTAATTTATCTACACATTCCTTCTAAGAGTGCATATGCATTGAGAGAAAACCAAGACACTGAATGAAGCTTCAGATTCCCATTCTTTTTATTGAGAATTAACAGAGAAATTTAGCAGTAAGTCAGTTTAACAAATTCAAATTTCAGCACAGATTAAGCAGTGAGCCAGAAGGAAAATAGCCTTGCAAATATGGAAGCTTTTTTCACCATACTTCCCAAAAAGGGACTCTTTTTAATCTAAAACAGGACTAAGTATCAGTTATCCAAAGTGTGCCCCTTAGCACATACAACAAGTACAGGAAAAGATACCGTATCTTTCCTAAATTCCCCCTTTGATTCTCTCTTATGGAGGATCATAATGCAAGCTTAAACACATCAAAGCCTTTCCAATGTAGACTGTTGGCCTGGCAAGCTACCCTTCAACAAAAATCAGTCCAGAAGTTAATTTGTAGCTTCTGGAGGTCTTATCACTTCATTCTGCATTTTTGCATAGATAAACGTTATGTTTTCATCTCCATCAGCTAATAAGAGAAGTATCCAAGCAGGCCATGCAGCAAACTTGTAGATTATGAATTGAAAAGAAAGAAAGAGAAAAAAAGTAATGTAAATATCTGATCCAGAGGCGGTATAGTACCCAAAAAGTATTTCAATTATGGGTTACAAAGCAATAAATGAATTGTTAAAATGTGTATTGCCATGGAAGCCCTTTTATCCCTCCCAATTTTCAAATTTGTGAACCTGCAGAAAATGCAACTAGAAAAATAATTGGGTATTTTCAGACTCCCATATGTGTGAGATGTGTATTATTTTATATATTTCATGTACAAATGTTAAAAACATGTTCCATACATGGTCATACATTATGACAGGGTGAAAACCACCCTGTAAGAAACCAAAGCTATTCACTAGGACGTTGAGGCACTGTGGATTAAAATGTTGGCATTTCTGTTGCTCAGACCAGTGAGTAAAATGTTGAGTCACATCAGGTCCCAAGTTGTGTACTTTTTACAAAAACATAATGATGACAAGGTGGTGGCATTACGTAAAGGCAAATTGAACAATTCATAGAGGAAAAAATGCTGCTGGAAAATGTTGAATTTTTTCAGCCTCTGGAGCATCCTCCCCATGGAGATGTGTTTTACTTATTGTAATTTATTTACTCCAGTTCTAATGGAAAGAAAATAGAAAATGTGTTAATTAATGAAACTACTAGATCAAACATTTTCAAGAAGCAGAAAAGTGGTTTACTTACATCAGCAAAGCCAATGAGCTGAAGGTTAATGTCTCCTTTAATGGCAATTGTAGAAATTTTCTCTAAAGGAATACGATGTTTAAATGTGTAGTGGCTGAAGCCGTTCACATAGACCTGTAGAAGAATGGACAATATTTTAAATATATCTTACATATATTTAATTATTGCTATCAAGTATTTTAAGAAACGGACCTCAAAGCCTGCTGATGTAAAGGCAACAATAATCATGAAGCCGCCTCCCTTGATGAAGGGTGTATCAGGTACAGTTTCCTCTGTCCCCCAACTTCCATTTCTGAAGCTGTTCAGGGCCGTATAATTGCCAATGAAAGGCTTGTACTGGAAAACGATGTCATCATCGTCAGACGGCCCCGTTTTGAAATTTATTTCAAATCTGTGAAGAAAAAAGTAAAACAATTTCAAAATGTGCTGTATTGTTCAAACAAATTTCACAGTGATGCGAGAGCATACCCATTTGCATGTTCAAGAACATTCCCTTGGAAAACTACAGCCATGTCTTCCTTTACCACTACTGGGATTTTTCCCACATAGGGAATTGCCTGAGAAGGACAAAGTCAACATGTACAGTAAGGTATCCACATATTTGAATGTAAAAAATTTGTTTTGGACATCTTGTGTTGTTTCTAACCATCTCTTACTATTTTACTTACAGGGCTGCTGATTGCTTGTGAAATCTGTACAGTGACGGTTGTTGTCTGTGTGCTTGGGATTTTGTTTATTTCTCTAAAGATGGAAGAAGCACTCCAGTTCTGGTATGAGCAGAAAAAAAAATACCCTCATGAAGCATTTATTTTGAAGGAAACGGAACAAGTTTGATCTTTTAGCAAAGGTGATAAGGTACTGTAAACATACAGAAATAAATTCACTTGCGAGTTGGGAAACATCTCCACAAATACCAAGTGTTGAAACTTTCTCTGGAGGAATGCGGTGCTTGAACACACAATGCTTTACACCGTTCACATAGACCTGCAAAAGGAGGCGAAATTAAGTTAATATTGCTATTTTTTGTAACTCAATGTCTACAAACTATCCTAAAAACACACCTCATAATCCTCAGAATTGATGACTACAATAATCTGGAATTCTTCTCCCCCAGTGAAGGGTGGATCAGGTGCAGTTTCCTCCGTCTCCCAGCTTCCATTTCTGAAGCTGTTCAGGGCCGTATAACTACCGATTAAAGGCTGGTAGCGGAAAGCAACGTCATCACCATCAGCCGGCCCCGTTTTGAAATTTATTTCAAATCTGTGAAGAAAAACAAACATGTTTTCAATCATCTGTGTCCAGTGTATTTAAGTGTTGTAATCTACAGTATGTAAGACAAAAAAAACATGCATGTGTTCACTCTAATTTTTAATCTTCACGCTTCTGTGGTCACAGTACATATACGTGATGATTTCTATATTCCCATTCAATGGGGCTTCAAAGCATACCCTTTGGCATCTGGAAGGATAGACCCTTTGAACAATACAGCCATGTCTTCTTTAATCCCTCCTGGTATTTCACCCAAATAACCAATTTCCTGGAGAGAGTGCATATTAGAAAAAAAATAAATAAAATTGCATGTTATTGTAGGGCAAGTTGGTTGACGCTAAAGATATTTTCGTGACATTTTGCAGTTTTCATGTTCATCTTATGTACTGTTTATCTTACTTGTCTGCCAACTGGAGGTGGAATAACTGGACCTGTGGGTACACTCTCTGGGGTTGCTATTTTCTGAAGTTCCGTAAAGAATGAAGTAGCATTCTGGATCTGAAGACAAAATTAAAATATTTAGCAAGTTCTTTCAGTAGAGCTTTGACAAAGGTGGAAAAAAAAAAGAATGAAAACCATATGATTAGTTTGTAACTGTCATTAATAGTACAAAACTTAAACATACATAAATAAAACCACATATGAGTTGGGAAACATCTCCACGAATGATAAGTGTTGAAACTTTCTCAAGAGGAATGCGGTGCTTGAACACACAATGCTTTACACCATTCACATAGACCTGTAAAAAGATGCAAAATGCAGTTAATGCTGTTCTTTTATTTAAATGAATGTCTGCAAATTATCATAAAAACACACCTCATAAGCCTCAGAATTTATGGCTACAATAATTTGGAAGTCTTTTCCCCTGGTGAAGGGTGTATCAGGTGCAGTTTCCTCCGTCTCCCAGCTTCCATTTCTGAAGCTGTTCAGGGCCGTATATTTACCAATTATAGGCTTGTAGTGGAAAGCGATGTCATCAGCTAGCCCCGTTTTGAAATGTATTTCAAAGCTGTGAACAAAAACAAAAGTATATAACATGTATTTTTGCTCATTATGTTTATAATGTTGTAGTATGTATTCAGTGCCTTGCATAAATATTTACCCCTTGCACATTTCCAAATGTTATAATCTTACAACCTGCCGTTGATGTGGATTTAATTGAGAAATCTACACAAAATAGTCCATAATATTGAAATGGGGCAAAAACTCTATAGAGTTTGCCAGATTACTTGCAAATAAAAATATAATTGTTTTGTGGAATGCATAAATCTTTACCCATTGCTGTGAAACCCCTAAATTAATAATGCTGCAACGTGTTGCCTTCAGAAGTGTCATAATTAGATGAATTGAGTCCACATATTGGCAATTAAAGTTTCAGGTGTTCTCTTTTTTAATATGCCTGTTTCTGGATAGTAGGAAAATACCCAGATAAAACCACATTCTGAAGACCAAGGGGCTATCAAATCAATATTGGGACAAGGTTCTGGAAAAGTAGCAATGAGAATTTGGCTATAGAACAAGCATTCCAAAATTTTTAAAATCCTACTATAGTCCATCAAATCCATTAATGAAAATGGAAAGAATGTGGCAGAATTGTGACTCTGCCCAAAGGAGGCTGTCACCCACAAGTCAGTGATTCTGGAAGGAGGGCATAAATCTGAGAAAGAATGGAGATACCAAGATTAATTCTGAAGGACATAGAGAGATCCACAGCTCAGATAGGAGGAGCTGTTCATATGACCAGAATCATCCAGCCACTTCACAAAACAGGGCTTTATAAATAAAAGGAACGATCAAAGCCATACGAGTTTGCCAAAATGCATATTGTAGACTGAAGTAACTTCTGGAAAATGGTTCTCTGGAAAGATGAGACCAAAATGTACAATTTTGGTCTTGACACAATACACAATGTTTGATAGAAATCCATCAGTGCTCATCCAAGTAAGAACAACACTGCCACATTGAAGCATGGTGGTGGTATGATCATATTCTGTTGATGCTTTACATTAGCCTTAACTGTGAAACTGTTCAGGAATAAGGGCGTGATGAACGAAGCCAAGTACAGGGCAATCCTAGAAGAAAACCTATTCCAGAATGAAAGAAACTTTGAGAGTGTGGTAGATTGTAACAACCTGAAGAACAATGCCAAAACTACACTAGGTGGATGAAAACCAAGCAGCTGAATGTGTAGGAAAACAGTCCCGTCAAAGTGCAGATATCAATCTGATTGAGAATCTGACTCTCTAACCAAACTCACAGATCTTGAGCAATTTTGTAAAGTGGAAGAGGCAAACATATTAGAAGCAGATGGGGGAAATTATTTGCTAATTGCCAAGTTTTGCATGAAGTTGGTTTGTCTTGAGGACTTTAGGATGACATGGACATGTTGCAGGTGCCATGGCCAGTCACTACCGTGAATAATTCTCAGCTGAGGGCTCAAACTCTGAAAAACCCACTGGCACAAATGTGATATATATACACACTATATTGCCAAAAGTATTCGCTTATCTGCCTTGACTCACATATGAGCTTAAGTGATATCCCATTCCTAATCAATAGGGTTCAATATGACATCGGTCCACCCTTTGCAGCTAGAACAGCTTCAACTCTTCTGGGAAGGCTGTCCACAAGG
>JAODVO010000025.1:6090607-6100622 GCA_025400055.1 Notarius lentiginosus | reverse complement strand
CAGTTAAACACACTGAACTGAAATTTAATTCAGCGACTCGGGCGTCTTTAAGAAGTATTCTAGGGCATTAATTATACACAAATCCTTAAGATACATCCTTTTCCTTAATGTATACAAGTCCAGGTGAGGTTATGAACGGTGCTGGAGTCAAATGTGTAGGTGATTCATTTGCCTTTTAGCACTGAATGTGATTATTTTGTTAAATTTCTGTCAAAATCAAATCAAATCAAAGCAGATGCATGAGGAGGAGTTCGATCATGAAATTTTATAAATAAATTACAGCGCTATAACGCATTAGAGGCATTAATAGAAATATTAGGTTCTTGTGAACACAGCATGATGACTTGGGAGGAGAGGTCAAGGGTTACATACAGTAAGAATCAGGAGAGTTAATTCCGGACTGGAATATGGAAACAGAGAGAGAATGAATAGAAACCAATACTGTCGACTGTCTTGGCACTGAAGAACCCGACATCCTGGTGGAAGGAGGACGTGTGGTCATGTTTAGATTTTTTTTTTTTCTTTTTTAATTTTATACTGCATATCTGATGAAGACTAAAAGAGAAAGCTTTATCGGTAGCCTGGTGTGACTAATAAACTCATTCCCTTTAGCTTTTATTGTACATATATAGATTTTTAATTTACACTACACTACTTCATGGAACGGAAACAGATTCAGTCTTTTTTTTTTTTTTTTAACGGCCCACGTCGACTCTATTACCGTTCAAAATACTCTGCGTCTACTGTATAAAACATCTGCGAATAATTAAAGAATCGTCATGATAAAGTCTTAACAGCTGAGGTAAAAGCTCTTGTGAAGACGCAGCCACGGTATCGCTATCACGCGATTCCTTCGTTCGACCGTTAGCCACTTAACACACGACTACATCCAGCAGTTCTTTCAGCTGCTTAACGAGTTCAAGGAAACGTCGGAGCGTCACGAGGGTCTCGTCTAACGGCTTTCTCTGCTGCTACGACTGAACTCGGACTCAAGTGTGCAAAAAGTCATGCGTCATCTCTACAGCACGTTCTCTAAAGGGATCTGTCTACATTCATGCCAAGCAACTGCAGCGCTCTTCTTGGATGGAGCATCATTTTGGGAGGGGAGGAGTGTAAATAGTTCGTCTATATATTCAGTGCCGTTTACATGGGATGGAGGGGGAGAAGAGGAGGAAAAAAAAAAAGTTGGAAATGAGGTTTAAACACCATATCTCTATTACGATATATTAGGAAGTTAAATAAGCCGTCATTTATGTTTCATGATCCTAAATCTATGAATATTAGAGTAAATCTTAATGCATAAGAAGGTTCTGGAACGTTCTTGGCAAATGAGACATTTCAATTTGGCTGATTACGATTCAGACTAATGTGGTTCAAATGAAATGAGATTGTTCCTTTTTTTTCTTCAAGTTGTTTTCAACAAAATACAGAAAAAGAGTCCTTAAAAAAAAAAAAAATTCAGACCCAGTCAAGAGAAGCTAAAGTAAAAATGATCCTTGGGTTGAGGTCCAGTGGTTTTAACAGGTAGTTTGTCATATTCAGGCCTCTCTCCTCCACTAGGCCTCGGGTTTATCACACATTCTCCTCCCCGAGTCCCCGTACCTGCGTCATTGTGCCATGTGTCCTCTACACTTGGGGTCTTAGCAGGCACGCTGGCACGTGGAGAAACGCGAGCTTCCTGGGCTCAGACGGCGAACTCGGAGCCGCCCTTCCGAGCGTGGATCATCAGGAGGCGTCGCAGTCTCAGTCCAGCAAAAGGGTTGAACCACAGAAGAGACGGCGGGCCTCCGAACACGGCCTTCATCCCGTCCCAGCGCACTCGCCGCTCCCACGTCGGCTTCTCGTTCTTCAGCCTCTCGATTTCCTACAGAGAGACAAACCGACAGATCATTCGACACCGGTAATTATCTCCACCCGGGCTCGCAGTACTCGAGTCTGACTCATGCATTTACTGCATTCGGACTTGTAAACTGAAGACGAGGGCTTGGATTTTCTCTTTTTTTGTAACATGCCATAATAATTTGGCACAAGATATTTATATCTACATTAATTTTTATACTAATTTAGTGCGAAAGAGAGAATGCACATTCACCTGTTCAAACGTCATGTTCAGGAACAAATTAATGTTAATTGCGCAAAATTTTATTTGCCCTGTTGATCGTGGGCGGGGCTTGCTGGGCGACGAACAAGCTTTTTATCTGTAGCCTATTAATTAAAATGCGGCAGTCGAGCAGTAACGTTGGTCCAACACAGTAGCAGAGACGCTTCCACAGAAAGGCAGCAACAGCCACCGGATGGAGTCTTGTTCTCAAACTCGACTTGAAATTTTCTTTAATGACTTGAACTTGAACACTGGGGACTCGAGACCGGACTTGGACTTGAGGTTTAGTGACTCGATTACAACGCTGGCTCCGCCCCTCTGTCAAACAAACACGCCACTTCCCCCCCGGAAAGGCAACTCATGAGGCGTGTTCAATCAACTGATCATGGTCCCTTTTGTTTTACGAATATTGCTCATTGCATACTTTAAAACATCATCGTGAGCCATATGCAGGTTAAGTGTGCAAGACCTTCAGATGGACAAAATTCTCCATCCTTATTCCTCGACAACATCAAATGTCAAGAAAGTGGACAAGATTTACAGGTGCGACAGTATATAATGAGGAAAAAACAAATTTCCACAGCTTAGGATCGAGCAAAATTCATATTCTTCTATCCACATTCACTGGATACGAGCAATCATGCATTCTGATTGGCTACTCTACGATTAAGCTATCAGCTCATAGACCGTCAGCAAAGAAAAACAAAACGGCAGAGCGTGTTGAACTGAGGATGAAATAAAAACTCGGACATTTTGTATCAGAGGTTTTATTCATCGAATTTGCTAAAAATAGAAATGCTCCATTTCTCAAAACCCAGTGAATGTGGAGAGAATAAAACCGTTATTCCACTCAAATCTTGTCGTACATGGATTATAGCCAACTGGGCACTATGTGTCTCGTCGGCCATCATCTCATGTACGACTCGATTCCGTGGAATAACTGTTAAATGTCTGTTTGCCTAAAAAGTTTCGGAACCCTGAATCAGGGGAAATTCGTTGATGTTTGGCTTGCAATTCACTTCACAGACACAAGAGGGCACTAAACCACTGCCGCATTAAACATACCCTTATTAACTCCTTTCTGTCCATGAACTTTGTCCAATTATTAGTGAACCTTTTCTTCTCCCCAAACCTTTTCTTCTCATGGACCATTTCTATAATGCTTTTAAATTCCAGTTAGCAGTGGATTGATATTTGTGTACGTCCCAGTACTGACATTGTCCAACATCAGGAGCGATTTATTTGCACCATTTTATGTCCAAGCACAAAACTCTACACGCCCTTTACTTTAAATTACAAAACCAACAGGGTTTATTGCTGTTCTGTGGCCAAAATAAAAGTAGCTAGAAAAAAAAAAAAGATATTTTTCAACCATGTTTTTCAGGTGTCCTGATATTTGAGGTTTCATGATTGTAACGCTAACCGGTTTTGTTGAACATTTCTCTTGATTAAATGTTTTACTGAAATGTTAAAATTAATTACCTTGAGCAAGTCAAAAGGATGTGCAAAGTTTATGCTTGCTAATAAAGATACCCATTATTATTGCACATAAAAAAAAATTAATGAGCATGCTGTTGGAAAGTCACCACACTCGGGTCTGGTTTGACTGACTGACTCACCGTCTCGTCGTTGCAGATGGAGTGAATCTGAGTGCCGAACATGACGGCAGTGAAGGTGAGGAAGAGGAGAGCCTCCAGACACAGAAAAATGAGGAGCATGACAGCCACCGGAGGAGAGAAGTCACTACACTCTGGAACATACACAATTACACACAAATATCATCACCATCTGCTCTTCGTTACAACAATAAAAGCAAAAAGGTTGATGTAAAGCCAAGTCTTTAAACAAAAGACAAAGCAGAAAGCGATTCTACTCGACTCTGCCCTAATATGACTTACAATACAACAACGCTGTATAGTCAGAAGTCGCTGATTAATTTTCTATAACAGCAGCTGTGCCAGCTATAACTCAAAACACAATGCTTAATTAAATAATGTGCAGTTAGAGAAATGTTACGGCAAAAAAAAAAAAAAAGCTTTGTAAACATTGTAATTGACAGTTGTGAGATTTTAATAATCTGAATACAATGCAAAAACGTGACTGCATTTTGGAAATCAACATTCTATTAGTTTTACATCTAATGCAATTGCACTCTTTGAACACTAGAGGGCCCAACCTGCACAACCCACTGAATTAAAAAAAAAAAAATTCAAAAGGAGCCTTTCAGTAGCTGTCAAATGACACCAGCCCCACCTATCTGTGATCTAGAGATCCCGAGAAATGATACACGGAAGCCGGTCAGTTTAGCCAACTTTGGAGCTCTATTTCTGGTTAAAACGCCAATTCAGGTGCTGCTGCGGAGCTCAGATAACTTTCTGGGGAAATTTATAAACATATTTATCTATTAAGGTTATGGCGATCCTGTAGTACATTTTGTTTCCGATATTACACCTCTTTTTGATCTATTTAGTTTCCGACACACAAAAATGCTCATTGGGTACAGTCATAATTTGTCTTCACTCAAATTTTGTTCCCATTATTCTGAGAATGTAACTGAACCGGATTGTGAAATCAGTATCGTCAAATCAAATCGCACTTGCACCTGAAATACCGGAGGACTTGGATCAATAAGAAGGAACAGCTCCCCCTTGTGAGATAACCTCAAAGCAGATTTAATGCTGATGCAGGAGCAAATCGATACACAAATCGCCGTGGGAGAAATGATCCGGCTGAAACTGGCGTACTTTTTCCTCTCGTTCATCAATAAATTTTTTGTTCCACCTCATTGCACACAGCACAGCAATTAGACCTGACTTTTCATCAATTACACTTTTTTTAAAAAAAACAACAATTGATGCATCAAATCTCTCTCAGTTTACAGACTGTTTAAAACGGCTTTCATACAAGGTGGTGTTTTTTTTTCTCCCCTGTACACAAAATGGTGCTGGCTGGTGCAATTTATTTTTTGTTGATGTGGAGGGGGGGGGGAAAGACAGGAAAAAAAGCTCATACAACATGCAGACTGTAACCATAGCAACACAATGACATCTTAGAAAGTGGAAATATCTTGACGATGGACACTTCTCGTATTTACATTACAGGTATTTAACAGCAGTTGGGGGTTAAGTGCCTTGCTCAAAGGCACTTCAGCTGGTCCAGGGAATCAACCTGGCAACCTTTTGGTTCCAAAGCTGCTTCTCTAACCGTTCGGCCATGACATCTCTTGTATTTCCTTTAATAAACTAAATATAAGATTATTAAACCCATTTCTAGACATTTCGCTTGATTGTTACAACAGGAAATACGATATAAATCTGATTATATTTGTATCGGATTTTTAATAATAGACATTGTCGCAAAGCAGCTTTACAGAAAATTAAAAAAGACTTTAAACATGAGCTAATTTTATCCCTAAGGCGACGGTGGTGAGGAAAAACTCCCTCAGACGACATGAGAGGAACCAGACTCAAAAGGGAACCCATCCTCATCTGGGTCAGAAAATAGCACGATTATAAATAACTCGCTTCTATAATTGTGGCCTATATACAGTAGTCACAAAGTATAACTGTGCAACCAGGAAATTCATTATAGTTTTAACACAAAGTCTGTTTTGCTGGGGTTATAAACTGCTCTGTGATGGAGACTCGAGTGCAAAACTGTTCATGACTACAGCAATCTCCTCAGCCATCGTAGCAAAACTAAGTGTCCAGAGGTGTCTAAGCGCATCTTTCGACCGTCCTCCACAGGAGCGGTGATGCGAGGAGACTCCAGCCAGAAGAAGTAGGGCATCAGGATGGATCAAGTCCAAGAATGGCATCGCTGGTGTCATTTAAGAAATTTCCACTTGTTAAAACGTGTCGTATTTTGCAGAGAAGTCCTAAGTAGTATCAGATAGCTATCTAGTCTAGCTTGCTCTCTGGATAAGATTTATTCTAATTCAGTAATAACGATGAAATATAGACGACTACACTGTAGCTTTGAAGGTTGAATATCAAGAAAACGTGTTGCTTGTAGGACACTTTGGTTTTTAGTCACGTTGCAATGTTGGAACACTGCCAATTAAAATACCGTATTTTCAAATCAGCATAAAAATCTCCACATATTTGTTCATGAACGAGACTGATTTTCCAGCAGCACGACATTCTCCAGGTTGTTCTTTTTCTTACTTGATCTCCAACTGGAGGAAAAAGCCACCAGAAAATGGTCACGTCCCAGAGGAACAATCATTAATACCATGACTCACCGTTCCACTGGACTTTAACACAGGTGAAGAAGTGGAAACCACTGAGACAAAGGGCATGCAGAGAGATTGAAGCGATGTACATCTGCAAAGATAAGAAAAAGATTGAAAAAAAAAAAATTTCTGTCTCGTCTTGGATGAAAACTTGTTTCCGGACACTTAGTTTTTTTCCCTCACTATGGAAAATGAGGACGTTTTACAAAACCTTACCTCGCTCACAATCCATTTAGATAACAAAAAGCCCAACAAAGCAAACGCTCACTGCCGCAACACAAATATTCAAATGTCAGTCCTGCAGATTTGACTAGCATGCGCTTCTCGAGAGGAAATCATCAGGCAAGCAGTTTAAAAAAAAAAAAAAGGCCAAGTTTATCCCAAACACACTGCTTACAGTGAACAGCACGAAGTATCGCTGGTTGTTTTCTCCAACGCAGTTGTTCACCCAGGGACAGTGATGATCCATTTTCCTGATGCATCTCTTGCAGATGCTGAAGAAAGAACAAAAAAAAGCAGAAGGCAAAACACTCGAGGTCTGTGCAACAACACAAATGCAAGTTAGCAAAAATCAGAAACGAGATTCAGACAGGAAGCTGCATAAATCAGCAAACAAGGCATGAGAGGAAAAGTGTAAAGAGGTAACAGGAGCAAGACTTCGCACTGAATGGCCGAGTTCTTTAAAGCTATGATATACAGACCGAGTTCATATCCACCGTTTACACGCGTACAATTACATTTATTCACGCTATAGAGCTTTCTGTCCATGATTTTTTTAAACTTATTTTAGTTTAGGTCACCAGGCAACCAACACAAGATAATCCCCCGCCCTATATACCAAGGATATCAAGTCACATTTTTCAAGTTCTGCTGCAGGAAACCAACCCTGCCTCTTTACACCGACCTCAGCAGCCCATGGCATAATAAACCCACCAGACCTTTGGTCCAGCTAGCGAAAAATTAAAATCTCTCATGTTTCTTAGTATCAAAAGGCACAAATACATTACTTAATCAACACATATACCAACTTTCAAGACCGTACAACTCAGTTTTGAAGTTCTGCTCCGGAAACAAAACCTACCCCAAGACTAACCTGAGATACCAAGTATGAAATTGTTTCCACGGAAAGATGAAAAATTAAAAGTTCTTAGTATGAAAAGGCGCATCTACAATCACCTTGTTAACATGTATACCAAGTTTCAAATCCGTATCATGAATAGTTTTGGATATACGCTCCGGAAACGAACATTGCTCTTAGAAACTAAGTCAAGATCTATTTTTTGATGTAAAAATTTGAAAAATACTTTTTTCAAAAATCCAAAATAACAAAAGACACCCGTTCGCATGTTTGATATGTATACAAAGTTGCCTGAAGATATCTTCAGTAGTTTTAAAGATATGGCCCGGAAACGAAAAACTCACCAGATGGACGGACGGACGGAATCCATTTCTATATCCCCCGCCAAACTTTGTTTGGGCGGAGGATAAAATACCCATGAGCCTTCTCCATTAAAAAGAGACCCCATGAAAATAGGCCTTTTTTTTCCGGGGGGGATGCAAGCACAATGTGATGATTAAAAAAAAAAAAGCACCCTTCACTCACAGAACAAAATGATGCAAGCACATACTAAATATTAAAAAATAAGCATTTAACATTTTTATAATGCAAAATGTTATATAATCACAGATAGATAGATAGATAGATAGATAGATAGATAGATAGATAGATAGATAGATAGATAAGCATAAAACCAACTGTTTAAAAAATCCTTGGAAAAGAAGCAAAAAAAGCTATCTATAAAAAAGATAAAAACAAATAAATAAATCTTTGCCATTTTCTCTCAAAAGAATCTCATTTAAATAGGTCTTTTCCTTCAAAAAAGGGACAAAAAGAAAGCAAAGTGAACTTCTTTTGACTATTGATAAGACAAAAGAGTTTAGTATATCATTAGGACAATCTTTTTAAAGGAGAACTGAAGGCAAAAAAAAATTATATAAAGGTTACTAAAACCGAAAACATAATTAAATAACACATTAATTAAGAAAAAAAGCAAGTTTAAAAATGACTTAAACTTGCTTTATTTCTTAACTAACGTGTTATTCAATTACGTTTCCAGTTTTAGTAACCTTATAGCGTGACTCATATTGGCAACTAATTGCAATTAAATATTATGCTTATCGGCCTGTTCGGTTTTTAGCCGTGTTGAATTTAGTTCGTTTGGTCCACGGCAGGCGTCGCTTATCCACGCGATCTTTACGAGACTTCGAAACGTGAAGTGTCAGCCAGGTGAAACAGGTTTTGAAACCTGTTTTCCCAAACAAAATATTGCACAAAAACGAGTTTAAATGACCATTCCTGCCTACTTTTTTCAAACTTTCCTGATTGCTATCAGAACGAACAAAACTTCCGGCTTGATTTCATCAGCATTCGAAAGAGGGCGCGCACATCTTTTGACAACGTTGGCCACTTGGATTTCCGCTGTACGTTTTACTTCCGTCCTACGATGTCTCGCACAGGTCTCAACGAATCAAACACGCAACTTGCTACAGCAGTGACAAAATCGCCATCAAAAATGCATTCCTATATTTAATAAAACGAGAAATAGAATTTTGATTAAAATTCAAATGCATTCAGTTCTCCTTTAAAAGACTGACATCTCCTTCAGAGGTGGACAAAACAGCACTGACACCCATCAAGCCGATTCCACGTCCTGGTAATTAGTTGTCTATTTGCACTTCCATAGTTTAGCAACCAGGAAAAAAAGAAAAGGGAGGAGGAAAAAACGCTTCTTATTGACTTTTTCCAAAACAAACTTTTCATTTGGTATGTAGCCATGTTTAAACTTAACACTGGAACTTAAATATGTTCCCCAAAGCCTTCTGCACTACACAAATGGGCTGAACAGTGATCTAACTAGTCAAATGGTTTTAACTAGCTGGATTATTTAGCCTGTACGGATGACAGTCGATCTTTGCAGGATCATGAAACACGTAGGTATGTGCAAGCATGTAGAAAAGCGAACAAAATAAAGGGTCAACATCATACAACACTCCTGCCAGTAGAACACGCAGTCTCCTTGCAGTTTCACATAGGGATAGAAGATAAAGCTAGCAAGCTGCAGATAATACATGCAATGGGAGGACAACATACCACAACTCGCAGCCAAAACGTTGGCCAAAAACTTGCCAAGGACAGACACAAAAAGGACAACGTGATACATTTGAAAGGACAAGCTGCTATGTTAGAAGAGGAAAATAACCACATGGTCATTTGTTAGTCTGCATCAGTCCACTTAAAAGTAGGCGGCCTTTCGATTTCATAAAAATCGGTGAAATCGTCATTGTGATGCATGTTTATTTCTGTAATATATATTAAAAAAAAAAAACCCCAGGCCATTCTGTGGCTGGAAAGTTATTTAATTTAAGGGGATTCCCTCACAAATACGGCGCATGAAATTACTCACTCACTTTGCACAGTCAAGCCGACAGAGGAAGTCTGTGCGCGCATGTGCAGGTTTACCTTGACTATGCACGGACTGTTCCATCATTCCGTTGCTAAACGAACAGCTGATCGATATTTATTAGTTTGGTCCTGCGCTTCCTTTCCTTCGTATATAACATAACGTCTTTTCTTCTCGCTTTCTGTTACTGCAGTCGTTGTTTAATGTTTAATTCGCATA
>JAODVO010000025.1:4664788-4675543 GCA_025400055.1 Notarius lentiginosus | reverse complement strand
CACTCAGCTTTGTGGTTGCCCCCTGTAGACCCCCCCACCGTAGTCCCCCCACACTTTTACCTTCACAACCCCGACACTGTGATTGAACTAATGGTACTTGTGGGCGGAGCTTACAGCACTGATCATCACTGACCACATTACTCAAACAGCACACCACCTAAATTCACACAATACTGCGGTAAATTTACAATCACACACACACACACACTTTCACTTAAGGCTTCATATTTCCTAACTTTGATTCACAGCATCGCACACAGCGACACCATGACGCACACAATCAGGAAGCAGATCGCATTACAGGTACAAGTCTCTTTCTCTTGTCAATCACGTGGAAAAAACCTTCCATCACTGCTCACAAGTTCAGAGCTCTCATCACGTGACCCCGCAGGTGTTCGATTAAACGACAAACGCTACGTTCCGACACGACAGCTGAACAAGAGACGACAGCGATTCAAATTATACTACACTATACGGCTATGTTTAGAATAATATGACATAATATACATAGCGTGTATGAAATGGTATGACGTTCAAATCAGTCATATTGCAAGTATACTACACTATACTACTGTACTCAGTTTCCAGTTAGTACGACACTACTGTATATTGTAATAGTATACTACTATGTTTAGCAATCACTCAGAGACACAACCCAACAGGAACTTTAGGTAAGGTACGACAGTTAATTAGTCATATTAGAACTACAGTCTTCTATACTATACCATACTATACCACTACATCATTCAGGAATCTAAATAAAATAAATTTCAGACAAAATACAACAGTAAATTATTAATATTAGTGCAATACTACTTCTATAATATACTACACTACTTTATTCAGGAACCAATTAGTAACACAATCCAGCATCCAAAGGACATTCAGAGAAGCTACAACAGTACATTATTCATATCAGAACTATACTATACTAAGGAACGAGATTTCAAACAAAATAAATGTAGACAAAGTACGACAGAAAATTTTTAATATATTAGAACTATACTATACTATACTATATTACTACATTCAGGAATGAGTAACAAACTAACAGAAAGAAATTTAAGATTAAGTCCGACAATAAAATATTAATATTAGAACTATACTATACTATATTCAGGAATCAGTAACAATCTCACAAAAAAAACTATAATAGATAAAGTACAACAGTAAATTATTACTATTAGAACTATACAACTTCTTTACTTTACTATACTACTTTAATCAGGAAACAATTAGCAATGCAATCCAATATCAAAAGGAATTTTAGAACTACACTATACTGTACTATAATATATATTTCATTCAGGAATCAGTAACAATCTAACGGAAAATTAGATAAAGTACAACAGTAAATTATTAATACTAGAGCTATACTATACTATAGAAGTGTATTAAGGAATCAGCAACAACCTAACGAAAAGAAATTTTAGATAAGGCATGACAAGTACAACAGTAGATTTTAATATTAGAACTATTATACTATCCTACTATATGAAGGAATCAGTAACACTCTAACAAAAAGAAATTTTAGATAAGGTATTGACAGTAGGTTTTTAATCTTTGAACCATACTATACTACACTACATTACACTATACTGCTTTATTCGGGAACCAAATAGTAACACAATACAACATCCAAAGGAAATTTAGAAAACCGACAACAGTACATTATTCATATCAGAACTATACTATACTACTATATGAAGGAATCATTAATAATCTAACAAAAGTAAATTTTAGATAAGCTATGACAGGCACGACAGTAGATTTTTAATCTTTGAACCATACTATACTACTGTACTGTATTCAATAACCAATGAGTAACACAATACATGAAAAGTAATTTCAAGGTATGACATTCAAATGAGTCGTATTTCAACACAAGGAAAATACAAAGCCACGCACTGGTTACTCAAGGTGTTTATCTTTTATTTGTACTTGAAACGGGCTCGTTCTCTGCTCGAGTTTGGTTCTTGGTCTGGAGGCGCTGAAATCGAATTTAATCTCAACCTAATTAACACAACAAAAAAATCAACTCAGCTGTATTCAGTGTCACTAAGTGCTACAGCTGAATGTTTTAGCATCACATAAACTCAAGCATAGCAGTAATTCAGGTTCTCATTAGGCCGCGATCAATCAGAAGTTGAACTGGTGTAACTGGCTGCCTTATCGTGACTCGAAGCCTTCGCTTTGTTTTGGAACAATGTGACTCACAGCATCACCCTTCGACATCTCATATCTGACTCAGCTCATTAGTTAGACCGAAATATCAAGTCCTCCGTGACCTAAATGAAGTGTTGGAAGAGAGGAAATAATGAAGTGCATGCTACTGTGACCAACACAACTGGAAAAACACACACTCCCTTTAACCGCTTCGCTGCTGGAAGAAACAGGATTCATCACTTATGCATTACGATAAAAAGTCAAAACCGGACAACGTGTCCGATTTTGCTCGATCGACAGACAGCTGAGCATCAAATCCGTACGTGTGTTACTTTTGTAAGTGTCGTCGCATTTTCATACAAGAAAACACGCAGTAAGTTGATTGATATGAATGAAATTGTAATTAATACGCCATGCAAAATGGAATAAAAAACACTGGCTACATTGCTGGGGAAAATCTAGCATTATGGATGCGCCGTACCTGTAAAATAACGCCGTTAATTTTAAGAGGAATTAAAAATTCATGAACAGGTGTTTTTTTTTTTGTTATCGGACTCACGGCTTTATTTTTCCACTGTGAATGCTGACATTTGCATGTCAATTACACTTTCGAGTAAAACTGCAATCGCGTTTCAGACATAGAGAAGAAAATTATTTGTGTTATATGTTGTGTCCAGCAGAGGGCGCTAACTGACTCCTGGTGAGATGTTCCAGCTCCTCTGTTCCATCAGACCTTCATCACGCTATTTAGATCCAGGGCATTCAGGATACAAACAAAGAAGAACACAGACCAGGAGGAACGTGGAAAAATTAAACCGCTGATCTATCAATATCGTTCAGTGCTCATTTTTATTGGCACCCTTTGATTTGGTAAAACAGTTCAAAACAGTTTGCGAATCCCATTGCTAGCCGATATCTTGTCTAGCTAGCCTGTAAACACAGAAACACACAGTAATCCCCAGTGACTCCGGTGTGGCCTGGCCTGCTGAGCAGATAACAGGCAGAGTGCCCTAGAGAGCCGTTAATCTTTAACCAGGAACAGATTTGCCTATCAGCTCATTAAAAGAAGCAGAGCACCGTAAAAGCTGCTATCTGGTGTAATTCATCTGCCTCTCTTTACCTGGAAATTATAAGTGTGCGCGCGCACGCGTGTGTGTGTGTGTGTGAGTGGACGTGTCTACATATTTATATCGGCGATGCACTCGTGCGTCCACGAGGTCGGAATTTCAGCCTCGGGGCTTTACGCACCCTGAGGATGAGAGGATTGAACGGAGAAGACACGGTTCACCCAGCCTGACTGGTTTTGTCAGTGTGGTTTGAAGAAATCACACACACCTACCTAACTACAGCATCTATCACACCCCTGTATCTACCTCTCTTGGAAAAAAAAAAAAAAAACATTTTATTTGCAGATAGAATGCCCGACGGATATGCGCGTCACTTTTTTCCAGGGGTGGGGCTGACGTTGTGATGTCATAAAATACACTCAAACCGAAGACGTGCCTCTGATTCAAAGAAGACTGTTTGTGTGCATCCTGGATATTTTTCCAGCCTCCCGAATGGTTTAGCTACTTATATAACATTAGCGACTGATTAAAATAAATAAATAAATAAAGGTTTCTATGGAAACATAAACAATGAGTTCAAGATAAATATTTTGAGAAAGAGAAAAAAAAAAAGTGGTGCGACTTAATATAAATAAAACCCTCTTGCGATGAAGCTAATTTACGAAAACAGTTACGTGTTGCAGGATGATGAGGGGGCGTTTACCGATTTGCATATTCGTGAATATTCATATCATTTTTCTTGATAAATGAGTTATTCTAAATAGAATGATTTAATGGTTTAATACGACATGGTTAAAGAGATGGAAAAGGAGTTGCGTAGTGTGTGTGTGTGTGTTTTGCTCAGAGGCAGGATGTGTGTGCTCCATTATTATGGCCCAGGCCTGCATCCAGCTCCATTAAAGAGCTACAGCAGACAGCAGGGGAACCATTACAGCTCAGAGTACATCTCATCCACCTACAGCATTTCACACACACACACACACACACATCAGAAGCTTGGCTTTCACGTTCTACCTAATGCACTCTGCTGGCTAAAGACTAGCATTACATTACGACACATAATCACACAAAATTACACACAAATAGGAGAGACACGATGCAGACAAAAGGCGAGGCAAAGGCACGTGTTTTGTACCAAGTTGCTTTTGGATCAGCGGGGTATTCGATAATTTTCACATCTCACACACATCCTCCTTTTACCTGCCTATCAGAGGACAAAGCAGACGTCGTCCACTCAAGCCCTTTCATCCTCCCGTCTCTCTTTATCCTGTCTTCGGTGTCCCACCATCATCTACTGGGTCAGTCCCACAGATTCCAGTTGGAGTGTTTCTTCTCGGTACAGACAACAAACATGACATCACTACATCACACACACCTCTCTCTCTCTCTCTCTCTCCGTCAGAAGATCTTTCATCAGCTCGAAATTTTCTCACGCTGTGATAACTTCGCATTAAAAATATCACCGGCTCACATTCGGGCTGGACGAAATAATCTCACGATCCACTGTGACACTAAACTGGTTACCCTTTTCCTTCTTTGCAAAGCTTTTTTTTTTTCATCTAACAGAAGTTGAACGTAATCGATAAGGATTTGTGTTTTGTCTTGTGCCAATCTCGAGTTCACGGTGTCATATTATGGATTATAAACCCAACCCCGCTTCCTCGATCGAACCCCTGGGAAAATAATACGTGGAAATTAATTTCTGATCGCATAATGTGAACGACGAACTAAATCACGGTTGTCGTGTTGACCGTTATACGCCGTGAAGTTGGTTTGTTGATGAAGAAACGACCATAAAATATGACACAAACACAAATATGACGAGATAGAAACTGTGAATGAAGTCAAGACTGATTTGCGCTAGCTGTTACAAACCGGGACGTTGTCTGGCCACCGTACCCTGTAGATCCGGAATGGTAAGAAGTAGAGAATGTGAGGAAAAGTTGCGCCCTCAACCAAAAAAAAAAATCAGGAAAATTGATAGTTATAAGTGATTGAAAAAAAAAAAATCCTGCTTTTCATGGATCATTCCGGATCAGTGATCCAGATCAGCACCAAAAGTCGTAGCAACGTAATTCAGGTATTCATGTGAAATCCGGTGATGATCGGCTGAAAACTGGGGGAGAAATAGCGTCCTAAAAAAACGTCAGGAGAAGAAGAAAGAAAGAAAGAAAGTAGAACAATCGTGAGTGAGAGTAACAATTTGCACCAAATTAAATATAGCTCTTATGCAAATCTAAATGACAATTTAAAAAATGTGAATCCAAAACGCTCGAAATTTCTGGTTGAAAACGAGTTGCGAAAAAAAAGAGTGACGGAGAAGAAACTTTTCAAATACGGAACTTGCGCTCTGCTTGGAAGAAACGAACGAAAGCAGGATAAAGCGCGAAAGCTTCTCGGACAAGCGTGGAAAAAAAAAAATTACACATGATAATATACCAAATAATATTAAGCAAAGTATTCTTCCGTATAGAAGTATCATGATATGATATCTGATGTGAGATCTCTGGTGTATTGCCCCGCCCCTATTTCAAACCTTAGTCATGTTGCGCTCCACCTCCTCTCTCTCTCTCTCTCTCTCTCTGTTTTCCCTGTTTCAGATGGGTTAAATACAGAGAAAGAACTTCACTGTGCTGTAATGTATATGTAACAAATAAAAGCTTCTAATTCTAAAAAAAGAAAAAATCCCCAGGCGCTACTGTTCTCTCTCTCTCGCTCTCCTCCTTTTCCTCGGGTCTCAGTCTCGGAGGTGCAGATGACACGGTGGTCTCCTGCATTAATGGTTCAAGAGCCAATGCTAATCAGAGCTCAGATGCTGCCTGCGGTTTGCTAATTTTGCTAATTACTGCTCCCTGTGCTCTGCCAGAACCCAGGCTAGCATAGTCCTCACACACACACTCACTCAAATGCCCCAATTACAACCTAATAGCCTGCCTGAGAGAGAGAGAGAGAGAGAGAGAGAGAGAGAGAGAGAGAGAGAGAGGAAGAGTCGTGAATGGGGGGAGGAAGAAGGTTTTTATACATGTGTGTGTGTGTGTGAGATAAATAGCTCGTGTTGGTTCATTTCCCTCACCAGGCTCATCAGTAGACACGTGCTGGGCTCGTCTCCATGGCCACACTCCGAAAGCGCGGCTGGAAGTCAGCGAGCTGTGGGTAAGACCTAATTAATGAGCTACATCAGACTCAGGAAACGGGAAAAGGAATCATGGGTAATGCAGTTTGTTTCTCCCTCGTCGCCACCAGTACGCACTAGAGCTGCACTGTGGTTATTTCCGTCCATTTCGAAAGAGAACACCATCTTCAAGAAAATAAAAAAAAAGATATAAAAGCCACTGAGTGTCATGACGCTAATGTCAAATTATGACAAAACTGTGTTTTGTTTTGTTCAAAAAAAATCAGCTTCGTCTTGAACATGCCCCTTTTCACGGTTTACGTTCAAAAGTGACTTACGGAAGTCGTTCGATTTCTGTCAGTCTGAAAAACCGAGGAAATCGCGAGTAACGGAAACAGGAATTAAAAAAAGAATCCCTCAAATATAGCAAAAAATATATATTTCTGCATTCGCATGAGGTAGCCAGGCCGGCCGCGTGTCGCTGTCCGTCCATAATTTACAAAAATCGCTACTCCTCCTACAGGATTGGTCAGATTTCGATCAAACTCACACACAATGTTCCTCACGTGCGTGTGTATAAAACTGGTCGAGGCAGTGGCGCCGTGTGTTCAGCATTTTATGGGCGTCTGAAAATTCTGGGTGACTCGTCGCATTAAACGCAAGGATGTTTTCACTGAAAATCACCCAGAAGACTCTAAAGACACATTCCAGCAAGAGTTGTTCACCAGGTGGTACACATGGGTCATATGCAATTTCACGAAAATCGCTACAGGAGTGATCCTCAAATTCCGCAGGTTGGGATGTATAAAAGTTGTCAAGAAGGCAAATTTTTTATTATCAAAATTCTCTCATAGGAACGCATTTTTGGTCGCTATTTTGTCGCTGCTATAGTGAGTTATGAGTGTTTGAAATATGCTCTGTAATAAATCAGTCCATATGTCGAAGCAACGGGCGTAAACGAGATTCGTCGAGACCTGTGCGAGACATCGTAGGACGTAAGTAAAACGTACAGCGCGAATCAAAGCGACCGACATCTTCCGACGTTGTCAAAAGATGCGTGCGCCGTCTTTCGAACGCTGAAGCCGGAAGTTTTGTTTGTTTTGGTAGCGATCAGGAAAGTTTGAAAAAAGTCGGCAGTAATCGTCATTTAAACTCGTTTTTGTGCAATACTTCGTTTGGAAAACAGTTTTCAAAATGGCGGCGCTGACACCTGGCTGACACTTCTTCACGTTCTGAAGCCTCGTGAAGATCGCGCGGATAAGCGACGCCTGCCGTCGACCAAACGGACTAAATTCAACACGGATAGAAACCGAACAGGCCGATAAGCATAATATTTAATTGCAGTTAGTCGCCGATACGAGTCACGATATAAGGCTGCTAAAACCGAAAACGTCACTGACTAACACGTTAATTAAGAAATAAAGCGAGTTTAAAAACGACTTCAGTTCTCTAACTTTTTATGGGCGTTCTGCTGTAGCGTCTTTTTCCAGCACAAAATTAAACGTTATAGAAATTGTAATGTATCTGAGCAGCATATTCCCTAACAGAGCACTTTTCAGATTAAAACAGAACGCGTAATGAAGGCTGCTGGAAAAATTTTTGCTGCAAAATTAAGAAGTGTGACGGTCAAAGTGTCCAGAAGAACTGCGGCTGGTTCTGGAAGACGCTCAGTAAAACCTGCAGCTCATTTCCGCATAAACCTGGACCTCAGACTACTAATTTTTTAAAAAGCAAACGGTCGTCTCAGACCAAATATCGCCTTTTTTAGATTTATTCGTTTATTATGGCTTACTGATTACTATTTATAGTATTTTATTAATGTTGAATCATCACGTTTCATTATTTTAAGCCTTTTTTCCCTGTCTTCAGCACTTTTTACATGTGCCAAAGATTTTTGCACATAACTGTATACTTTTTTTTTTTACATTATTTATGCGGAAAGCTTTAAAACGAGGTCACGTCACTTTAACACATAACTGCAACAGAAAAAAAAAAAACCACCCTGGTTCAGAATGAAAAGTACGGTGCATGAGAAATGAGACAAATTGTGCCTTTAGTAATGCGATACACTCAACACTCAACACAACCGTATCTGTGTCTGAAGATTGCGACATGATTGCGTACTTCAGTTTCTTGTAATAATAATTAAAAAAAAAACCAGCTTCAAGCTGGCACTGACTTCAGGAATGAAACCGTTAAACACTAAACGGAAGGAATGTATGAATGAAAGGTATTCGAGTTATGCTGAACTAATCCGCATTCAAACAAACAGGGAAAACAAGACGGCGGTCACATTTTTTTCTGTGCGCAACACACACACACACACCGTATGACATTCAGCTGATCCGGCATCTGCTCGTGGCACTTTAATGAAAGCTTTCTCCTGACCTTAGCCATCTGACTTCAAAAGATCAGGGTGCGACTGCTGAATAATGAAATAGTGTGTGTGTGTGTGTGTGTGTGTGTGTGTGTGTGTGTGTGTGTGTGTGTGTGTGTGTGTGGGCTCCCAGACCCCCTCACTGAGCAGTTTATCAGGAACGCAGTTTTAACAAGGTGCCCGTGTTGTTTGTTTTTTTAAGAACCACCCACGCGAGATCAGAATCTGATCTGTGTAACCAGACGCAAGTTTCCTGCTCGTACTTCCTGCTTTGAGAACGTATTTGACTCACAACTCAATCACATCCCTCAACATCGACGCACGTCGCAAAATTTCCACCACGGCCGATTCTTTCCACACAATACGACGTGTGCGGCTCCGAGCAGCGATGAATAAATGAAAAACTGCTTACATGTTTAAGTCCTGTTAACTAGGGGAAAAAAAAAACACACACACACCGCTTTTTTTTTTCTTTTCACTTACTGTAATGTGTCATGTGACCGAGAGTGTAAATTCTCCAGTGTGTCAAAGATTACAGCTTTACCGCGGACTGTTACAAAGCGCTGACACTGAAGACTCCTTCCATCATCCGTAAATGTTAAATATTATGACTGATTTGGAGGGTTGAACGGGAAAATATTTGACTCGAGGTCATGCCGTACGGACCGTACAAATGACCAAGAGCCAAATATTTTCCCATCCGGCCCTCCTGATCAGTTTTATCGTACGACCTTTATTAACTAACATACACAGTGGAGAACCGTGAATGACGAGGTGCGAGAAACGACTCGCGGTGAAAGTGAATTTTACGATCCAGATGCTTTATCAGACACGGCTGAAATTGTCGAAGAAAATTTTTTTAAAAGGTACTTTCGAGCAGTCGTCTCCTCGAAAGACCTCGACAGCTTGCGACGTAGTTTCTATCCACAAGTGAAGAAAAAAGGAAATTTAAACGACGAACCAGACCTGACACTGCCTTCCTTTTTGTGACGTATCCAACACTACCTTGACAACAACAGTAAAATAAACATCCTGAAAGACGAAGACTTTAAAAAGTCCAGGGAAGTCCTTAAGTCCGAGCGTAGAGACCTGGGAGAAAATGGAAAAGGCAACCAACCAAATGCCGCAGAAGCCTTGACTGGTGGAGATACTGATCGTATTTTTTTATTTTTTTGAAGATAACAATGTTAATAGAATTGTTAAAAAGTGTTAAAAACAAGATCGACTTTGAGCTCCTGCTCACTTCCGTATCCCCCCGCTCTCGCTTATATCAGAACGCAAGCGACCGAAGGAATAGGACACTTATTATGAATGTTGACTTCAACAAATAATTAAACCTGAAACGAGTAAGTAAAGCGCAGTGTCTCTCCTCAGGGATTTCAAACAGCATCCTGGGAAACTGTCGTTTTCAAAGAGCGTTTTGCTTCTTGAAATAGCGTCAAAATCCACGCGATATGTTTCATAAATACATTCAGTCGGTAAACAGGAAGTCGATGTGCGACAAACCTGAAAATGGTATGCACGGTATAGAACCCCAAGCTGGAGCTCGGTACCAAATATCAAGCAGATGTGATTTGTAGTCGCTGAGAAAAATGTTATGAAAATTTTGTAAATCCATGCTATACGTTTCATAAATACATTCAGTCGGTAAACAGGAAGTCGATGTGCGACAAACCTGAAAATGGTAAACACGGTCTAGAACCCCAAGCTGGAGCTCGGTACCAAATATCAAGCAGATGTGATTTGTAGTTGCTAAGAAAAGTGTTAGGAAAATTTTGTAACTCCACCCTATATGTTTCGTAAATACATTCAGTCGGTAAACAGGAAGTCGTTATGCGACAGACCTGAAAACGGTATACACGGTATAGAACCCCAAGCTGAAGCTCGGTACCAAATATCAAGCAGATCTGATTTGTAGTCGCTGAGAAAAATGTTATGAAAATTTTGTAAATCCACGCTATACGTTTCATAAATACATTCAGTCGGTAAACAGGAAGTCGATGTGCGACAAACCTGAAAATGGTAAACACGGT
>JAODVO010000025.1:4192187-4202390 GCA_025400055.1 Notarius lentiginosus | reverse complement strand
TCCAAATCCATTCAGTACTTTTTGAGTTATGTTGGGAACAGACAAAAAAAAAAGTCCCAGATCCACATATATATCCAGATTTACAACAAAATCTAATCAATTGTTCCTTGGCCCATGGATCACCTTTCCACCAAATTTCATCCAAATCTGTTCATGACTTTTTGAGTTACACTGGGAACAACCAACCAACCAACCAAACAAGAAAAACATGGAGGTGAAAACATAACCTCCTCCAACACAGTTGGTGGAGCGAAAAAACTTGATTGTATTTTGTCAGAATTGATTTTTATTATATTTATACTTAAAAAAAACTGTATTATATTTGCAATGTAAGTAATGTTTTCATGAACTTTTGCCAAGTCGTGTTTATAGCTCTGTATTTTTAAGTGCTTCAGTTTTAAAACCAATTTAAAGTTTAGCAATTGTTAAGAAAAAAAAATGTCCTGAATGGGTATGAATATCAGATGATAATTAAGGTTTCAGTTTCGGTATCAGAAAAGAAAAGATTGTATCGTGGCAACCTGAATATTTACCACTATATCCTAGACTCATAAATTGACAAATCTATAGATTTTGATGCAATCTTTAATTAGTAAATGATATAGTTTACAACCAAACCTTAAATTAAAATGTCAACAAACTAAAACTTTTATATATATTTTATATCTTGAAGCTTTGTACGCTCTTGGCATCTTCTCAACCAGCTTCATGAAGGAAAATCTCCTTAAAAAAAATACATTTTAATCCAGAAATACATTTATTATTTCCGATTTAAATATCTTTACTATTTACAGTTGTCTTAGAAAGAAAATTAAACCTTTATCATATAAGGCAATGAAAAATACATTCATATCTAGTAATACATGCAGTCTTTTGATTGGTAGTGTATTTTTCAGGAAATAAATAATCTTTCACCACGTATAACTCTAAGAGTTAACACTGCATGGACTATATCTAATAAATTGTGTATTTTACATACTTATACACTCCTTAAATAACTGTCAATAAAAGTTTCTGTCCGTTTTATAGCCTGTACATAAAAATAATTTATCCAGAGGAACAGGAAGACGCACTTCGTGGTACGGGAAATCTAAAGGATGAGCTCAGGAGCCAAACTTTATAAATAATAGAAGGAATAAAACAGAAGCAGGGATTTTTATCTCGGGTTAAAAAACAGATCCAGTTTTACAATCGATAGCTCTCGAAAACCCTGCTACAAGTCACAACACTGACATTAAACTTGCATTTGACATTTCCAGAACAATGTGACCCCCCTTTAACCTCAGCTATGCATTGCTTCCATTCTCACGAACACAAATAGCATCATTAATACAAAACTACATATTACATCCGGTCACATTTTAAGCTCTGAGGGTTTATTGCACGTCTGCGTGTAGGGGCGGATTGCTAAAATACAGCATTCGGTTATATTTGGGTTTGGAAAAGTGCCACAAATATAAATAATCACGATGGAAAGATGAGTTATTTAAAAAAAATGCATCCTACGTGCCAACGTTGATGGAGGAAACTGAACAGGACGTGTTGAGCAGCTACAGGACATGATGCAGAAAATATAGCTGACGAGGGTTTATTATTTTATTATACAATTATTTCAGTGTTACATGTGCAAACCAAGTGGCAGCTCATAGTTATTTTTCGATTTTAAAAGCTAGACAAGCAAAAAAAAATCATTTGATAGTGCTTTGTTGAACTTTGGGTTCGTAAGTCCAAAGTAATTTTTAAAAAAATAATAATAAACAGCCAAAGTATAAAAAAAATTTGCATTTTTCAGTGTCAGGTTTAAACATGCTGACAGACATGTACTCTCAAAGTGCATTCTGGGTAACTAACACACACACACACACACACACAGTGCATAAACACTCCAGAACAACTCCCAAGAAAGCAAAGAAATTCTATGTATTCTTGCCGTGACATTCTAAAGAACAACACACATTACTATACAGTAGATTTCAATTTCTGAGGAAATTTGATGAACAATTCGTGAACAAATGAGTGCGTATGAAATATTTATGCCACGAAACTCTTTAAAAAAAAAAAAGGGTTCAATCGATCTCAAAAGGTGCGACGAATCCTATAAAACCATCCGTTAAAAAATGAACGCTTTAAGAACCATTAAAGAACCGTTCTTTCCAAATGTGGCGAATTTGAATGAGAAGTTTTTTATGCTTCGTTTCAAAGTTTTGTAGCTAAAGTCAAAGTGAATTTTATTTATCATCCGAGTTAAATTATTCTATCCGCATTCACTGGATATGCGTGCTCTGATTGGCTACTCGACTACTAGGATATCAGCTCATATACAGTGAGTAGAGAAAAAAGTAGAAAAAAATGGCGGAGCGCGTTACTGAACCAACCGAGGATGGAATAAAAACTTGACTCGAAAACAAAACCTCAAAAAATACAAAAAAAAAGTGCAACAAAATATGGAATGAAAGTATTTGATGGTAAGATCGGATTTTTTTTGTTAATTATTATCATCTAATTTTTCACAAACTGCTCCGGTCATTTCGCCGGCTTGTTTACATTCTAAGCGGAAATGATTTTGTCTGACATTTTGTATAAAGTTTGTATTTATCAGATTTACAAAAAAAATCCATCTCGTCAAAGCGTACGATCTCGTCATACATGGCTTATAGCGCTATCAGCTCATGTACGACTCTTAATTATATGGCTGGAATATCTGCGTATAAATCTGTGGTCATTAAAATTTCCGATTCTTAATCAACAATCTTGAGTGAGGATTGAATTTTGTGTTCGTCTCCAAAATGTGAATGAATTTTGTATGTCGGATGGTTATGCTAGCTAGTCTTTTTAATTTCGTCTTACAAAACTTTCAAACGTATTTCGATTCCAATTGGTGCAAAATCATTTCATAAAAGTGATGATGGTTGGATCAGTGTTAGAAAGAGCGTGGAAGATAACCGAGCCGCGAAGCGTAACGTTCATCAGTGTTTGAGTCCGTGATGTTTTCGTGGCATGGATCAACTCCCTGCTCAATTCTTTTGGGTTCCTCAATTAGTAGCAGTGTGCTTTAGCTCTGCGGAGGAATTTCAATCTCATGCATTATTAAACAACAGAAAAGAAAAACATCCTGCAACAGCCTGGGATCCATTTTCACAATCAGGGACGAAAACTTTGTGCAAAAATAATCAGTACTTCAAGCGAAGCTTTTTTTTTCTTTAATGTGCTACACTGCAAATTCTATAGAAATGGCATTGATTTCAAAGCGTGCACACGGTGTATATGAGCTCCGAGACATGAAAGCTTCTTGATTTAGTCTGACATTCGCAAAACAGATAAATCATCGATGATGCTGGGATCAGACTACACAATATATGTCTTTCACGATGGTCAGATTAGTGCCAGAAGTTCTTGCCGCGTCTTGATCAGGAGACTGCTGACGTTACAAGTTTGACCGTGACCAATCATCATTCACGTCCTTGCATGTTGGCAGGGAGGCGGGTCAAGAAATTGTCAATCACGGCTATTGAGGAACACGTTGTAGGAGTTATCAAGCTACACGAGAATAAAGAACTTTCTGACACGGTAGATTTTTCACCAGAGTGTCATCGTTCTTCTTACAAGTCTCGTACGTCTTTTCCGACTTTCATGTTTGCTGGAAATTTGCCACCGAAGACAAAGTCGTGCCGAAATCAGACTGAAATAGTCCTGAATGTAATATAGTCTGATCCCAGGATTAGGCATTTGGGTAATACTCACATTAGAGCTGATGCTCTTTCTGTTCGTATGAAAAATACAAAAAGTTAACGAAGTTTAAAAAAGAAACACATCAGGTTTCTACATAACATTAACAATGCACGACAGACGAAAGCCAAATCTGCACAAATGCTACATTTCCGACAATTTTAACGACATCAACGACTTGACACAACACAACGAATGATATTTACAAAAATGCTCTGCAAGTGCACACGGACAGGACAGGAATGAGATACAGTATATTATATTTATATATATATCTATATATTAACCCGATAAATCGTACATCTAGTTTTGGTTCTGTTGCATAAAAATAAAATCTGCTTTTTTTTTCCCCCTTTAGGTTAAACCTGAAAGCATAGGCACTCCAGCTGTTCTGAAAAGTTCTCACAGTATAAATGTGTTTGGTATGAAATGCACGTGTTACGTGAAACAGAGGGCTTGGAATGAGCTTGGTTTGAAAGTGAGAGTCATGTGAAGAAAGCATCTAGAGACAAGGCGCTGCGGTTTCTTCAGAAGATCCTGGTTTGAGGGATACTGATGAGGATTTCTCTCAGGGGACAGGATGATGATGATGTATCCACCTGAATTGATTATATACATTTCATAAATACCTCGACATAGCACTCGCTTAGGTGTTGAGTGCAAAAGTTTGTACAAAATACAACAAATTCGAAAAGGTGAAGAAATGAAATTAACAGCGAGAACAAATTTGGTGCGTCGGGTTCCCTGCCATCCGTAGCCCGATTTGGACGGGATTAAATTTACAGCAAGAATCTGGGAGTCATTCTGTAAACTCCAGGTGCGACGCTGTGAGTCGATTTCCATGCCAGTGTTTTTCTCCCTTTTGAGAAAATTACGACAGACAAAATTCAATTACGACTTTTTTTTATGAACGCTGATCTATTCTGATAAAATTTGATCCGGTCCAGAAAGACAGCGTTGGGATTTTTTTTGTCACCTCGTGATTCTCAGATCATGCAAACACGACCACACTGAGCCGTCGCTCATCTCTGGATCTCGGAGTCGTATAACTCCATGTCCATGCTGCCTACATCATCAGTCCATTAACCAGAAAAAGAAAAACAAACAAACATTGACTGATTGAGCGAGATGAGATGATTGATGAAGGCTGATTGAAGAGACTATTATAATAATTAGGTGCATTATAAACCACTTTATATTTACTTCAAACATAAAACATCATGCAATATTTCTAGAAATAGATTTCTAGAAATAGCCTCATCCCTTTTGGACTATTTCTTTTTTAAAAACACTCTCACAGATTTAACATCTGGGGAAGAAAAAAAAATCACGACCGACGTCATATCATAAAACTAATTCCATCCGAACAGATCTATCAGATGCGACACATTTCCTCACCAAGTTATTTTTGTCTAGTGGGCTGAAAGCTACTGAATTTGAATCACAGACTTCCAATTTTATTTGGTTTTTTGTTTTTAAATAGAACAGTTAATGAATTTATCTCCACGTGGCCCTAATTCTCCACTATTTTTTCCTGCTTCACCATGACCCAATACAAGATACTACATCATGCATCACATCACATCATGGGCTTTCTCCGTTCGCACAAGGCATTGTGGGATACAAATTTGAAACAGGAGAGAAAAATAGAGGATTAAAGGTAAACCTGCGCCAAAAGCGAGCAATTTCATGCACATTATTTGCTTTAATCCCGTCAAATTAAATAACTTCCCAGAAATAAACATATCTCACAATGACCAAATTTCACCGATTTTATGAAATCGAAAGGCCGTCTACAGTAGCTTTAAGTTCATGTTGTTGTTTTTTAATGTGTTAGTTTGTCCTTCGGAACTTGTTTTAACTTCTATTTTGTTTTTATATCGAATTGTACACATCATCATGAGACACTGTTTTCCCCCCACTTGCTCTCCAAGGGGTACAAACTTTTGCACTCAACTTTTTATGTCCTGTACAGCCATAAAAGCTGCACCGTAAACAGATACGTCATGAATGCGGTGCTTCGAGGTGACGGACATGATAACAAATGAAATTAAATATTTGTTAAGTCGAATTGACAGCTTTAGAAAGGAAGTGGCCCACTAATGCAAATCCAATGCTGAAAAAGATCACCACCCTTGAGAAAATCTGGTCACGTAATCGCAGTTAAACATTCGTAACACTTTTAAGTTTGCCTTGAAAACGTATATTAATTTAAAATCATTCATTTTATGTTCAAATAACTAGTTCGTCGATGCAATATAGAAATAATTATTCATGTTAAAACCTACACAAGATTATTCAAGGTGAGTGACTGGACCAGAATGTGGGATGATTTCGAGTTTCCGTTTACTTGTAGCTTCATGGCTCTGATGTGGAAAAGATGATAAAGCAAAAACGTGGGACGCAAATGCAGTCCATCTTGGCTGAAATGCATCGAGTGCATTTACAACGAACAGAAAATCTATGCAAATTCGATTTTCCCCCTCGAGCCGTCCCTTACCTCGCGGAAACTTCAGGACAGGTTGTTGAGTGTTGGAGACCAACTATTTCGAAAGTCCAGGAGTTAGAAAGCCGACTGACATTAAAAGGTCTTGTGATCTAATCTCGAAGACTGAATCCCTGTCCACGAGGGAAGAACATTCTTTCTTAGGAACTCGTGATTGTTCCTAAACATCTTTTCAGGTTTGCTGGAGCCCATCTCCAGCTGTCATATTCTTCTGAGCTCTTTCGCGGCGTGCGAGTATACTCAGCGATTTTACAAGCATTGACACATATTCTGCCCACGACACGCAACACAGCAGCTCTGTATCGTGGAAGAAGAGAACGAGTGCAATAAAAATGTGTCACAAGGCCTCAAAGCCACGTCATCTTTCACAACAACAGTGCTTTTCATTTAAAACAGGAAGTTTCAGCACACAAAGTCAAAATGGATGGAGTAGCAGTTGATTAGATATACCTTGGCTGAGTTTAGACTTTAGATGCTACTAGTGTGCAAAAGTTTGCATACCCCTGCTTGAGAATGAGATAATGAAACCAGTAAGGCATTCAACGCATGCCGGGTTTTTACAGTATCAATACGAGTCAAGAAATGTAGATTAGGGTTTTGTTAAATATTTACCTCGAGAACTTTTTCACATCATTTGTTTTAGAGGTTTGTTTTGAACCTCTCTGCTGTTTTTCTCATTCCCACTGACTGAAATTGTCTTGGGCACTTTAAACAAGGTGCATTTAAAAAGGCCTAAATTAATTAGAGCATGCTAATTCGAGTTAACGGATTGCTCCTAAAGATAACGTCATGTTAGGCTCAAGTCAGATTGATGCTGTCGACTGATTTTTCCGTCATGCACCTCGCGATTTAGTCGAGATCAGTGGTCTTAGAAATCACTGACACTATCAGAGGACGATTTTTCAGTACCAAGAGCTGCTCTGACTCACTGACGATCAGTTAAAAGCCACCAATCGAATGATGCACAAGGAAGCCATGTCCTTAATGGTTAGAGAAGCAGCTTTAGGACCAAAAGGTTGCCGGTTTGATTCCCTGGACGAGCAGGAATGGCTGAAGTGCTGTTCAGAAAGGCACCTCACCCCTAACTTGTCCTCACCAGGCTTGTCTGTATGTCGTTCTGGATAACAGCGTCTGCTAAATGTCTTTAATGTAATGTAATGCAAAGCCATGGGGCAGCGCTGTTACCGATACATTAACGGTGACGACAAAATGTAAACGAATATCCTTGTGTCAAATTGTAGATGCAGAAAATGTAATGTTCTTTAATTGCAGGTCTACGTTTGAGGAACCGGACATGCAGTGTTTGTTACAGATCTTGTTTCTGCCATGAATAACCCGTCCCATGGCAAAGTAACAATATGAAATGACGCACAGGCTTTAATCAACCAACCAACCAACCAACCAAGAGAAGAGAAAATCATTATACAGTACAAACATGGGATTTCTAGATAAGAAACCGATAGGGGTTGCAAACTTTTGCACTCACTTGTCGGTACATGGATTATAGGCTAAACCTATGACCAGTATGTTCCCAGCCCAACTTGGTGCTTCCAAAGTTGGGCTGATTTCATCAGATCAGAAGGTTTGAAATGGAAAAGAAACCAAAAAGTGCTTCCCTTGTGAGAACACATCATTGAGGTGCGCTCTTGCTCTCTCTGGAGCCATGAGGGATTCGTTGGAAGCTCCAGGAGATACAGTACAGACCTTCACGATTTAGTCAATGATCTAAATGAAGTGGATCCAGCCGTCATCCCATTCCCGAGGAGGAGAGATCTTGAATCTGTGGCGTCGCACTTTGTAGTTCGTACCGTCGTTGTTGTCCCAGAACTCGTCGGTCCCGACTCGGTAGCACACGGCGAACTGCAGACTGCTGCTGCTTTCGAAGAACGCCGGAGTGACGATCTTGAAGTGGAACTTGTCGGTGGATCCGTTGCTCGATTGTGGCACGTACGTGGCCGGGACGTCCATGAAGGTGAGCCAGTTGTTCAGTGTGTATCTCAGAGTCACGGTCTTCTCAAACGCCAGGTTCAGGACGCGCACGATGCCCGACACGCTGAACTCATCCGTCTCAACGGACTCCAGCAGGACTTTGGAGATCTGGAGTCGCTCCTGGAAATCGGGTTGCGCGCCCGGACTCGTGAACAGCGTCTCCACGAAGGTGGACTGCGTGCATCCGACATTCGAGAGCTCGAAGTTGTTCAGATGGAGCGCTCGTGCCTTTTTGAACTTGTCAGGGGTTTCTGGGACGTCGGTGTCGTCGAAGTGCCGCACGGTGATGAGTTCGAGGCCCAGCGAGTCAGCAAAGCGCACTTTCTTCTGGCTGGATGGGCTGCAGATCCGCGCCACTTCCAGCTTCGCTCTCTCCGCAGAGCTTGGTAAGGATTTGCACCGACGGCGCAGACCGGGACTCGGCGGCGGCGGCTTCGGGAAGGACTCACGACCCCTCGGTTTCTCGTTCACGACGCGCATCTCTAACGGCTCGCCGGTCACAGCCCCTTCCACCACCACCACCTTCTTCTCCTCCTCCTCTTCTTCTTCTTCTTCTTCACCTTCTGTTTTCTCCCCATCATCCATCTTCTGGTTTGTTCCCAGGCTCCCAAACAAACCAGCAATGCAGCTGTAATTTCTCGGAAGGCAGCTTTTCGGAGGCAGCATGACCACGACTTCACCAGTCGCTTCAGTTTCCATAAAAAAAAGCAATCCTGGTGTGTCTGATCAGGCGATCAAATCAAACCGAGCAGATCAGGGAAAGTCAGAATGATGAAGTGCCTGTGCGTAAATGTGTGTGCGTATTGCGCGCTCCGTTTGCACAGCTTCAGCACATCTCTCTCTCTCTCTCTCTCACTGCGGATTTCTGTGTCCCCTTTTTTCCTTGTCCTTTTGCAAAATAAAATATCCAAAAACAGGACAAATCAGCCGTGCGCACCGTCCAGGAGCAGCCCGCAGGCGAACCTGATCTGCGCAGAGCAATGAGGAAGAGATCAGTTTTCTCTCCACACCTCCTCTTCCTCCTTCTTCTCTTCCTCCACAGAGAGAGAGAGATAGATAGATAGAATGGCGCGTGCGCACGGTCACATTGCCCAAATAGACAGGCTGAAGGTGCGCAAACTCAACCAGAACACAACCGGACCTTTAATGGAAGAGTAAAACCATTGTGCAAGTGTGCGTCACATTCAGAGGACATTCTCTCATCAGCAGGTTATAAGAGGTATTTGGGCTGTTTCAGGAAGTAAACAAACAAACAAACAAAACATGCATGCATTATTTTTTTAAATAAAAAAAGCAGGGTTGTGTATATAAAGTTTATTCCTGATGAATACATTAGAAATACAAGCACCAAGACGGAACCATAAATTGAAAGTGAACCCAGTGCTGTCAAGTGCACGCCCCGCCCACCTCCTTCCTTTTCCGTTGCGTCACCGCCAAAGCCGTCGCTTCCCTTTGATCACCATAGCAACGGCACGTAACACTGACAAATATGTCAGAGCTGCACCGATACACCTCAGCCGGATGATGATGGTTTTGATTCACGGTGCCATCTGGCTTCTGACTAATCACTGTGTCCGTTATGACGTCAGCAGAAAAGAATGACGTGATTTCCTCACACAAAGGAAGATCAGAAGGGAGCCGCGTTTGCAAATCAGAACGCATGGATGCTGATCAAAGCACCGAGACTCGTCTGGAAGAGTCGGGCTGCTGCAACATACGGACACTGTGTACGCTTTCCAAAAGGTGTGTGGATGTTCTGCTGGATATTAGTGAAGGAATCTCTGTCAAAGAGCAGGAAGCTTACGAGATCCCCAGCCAAACAAGCTGGGATGAAGCTGTGAGTAATTCATTCAGCACCTTCATCTTCAAATCAAAGGGCGGCACGGTGGTGTAGTGGTTAGCGCCGTCACCTCACAGCAAGAAGGTCCGGGTTCGAGCCCCGTGGCCGGCGAGGGCCTTTCTGTGTGGAGTTTGCATGTTCT
>JAODVO010000025.1:3124243-3136532 GCA_025400055.1 Notarius lentiginosus | reverse complement strand
GATCAAGTGTTGCTTGACTTCATTTCATCTCATAAAGAGAGAAAAAAAAAACACTCTCTTCACTTTTCACTCCATCACTCATATCTTTCTGTTCTCATTAACGAGGTGTTGAATTTCCTGATCTCTGACGCTAATAACAACAAAAATTGAGATATTGAGTAAAAGAGTAAAAAGATATGTGGGACACACTCTTTCTTTGTAAAGCAATATATTCAAGATCATTCCTAAATAACCTCCGAATTTTACGAGCCTGCATGGATCTTTGTGTCATTTTAGTTGGAAGCAGCACATGCAGTCATTTCAGAAGAGAGAGAGAGAATGAGAGAGATACAAAGAGAGAATGAGACAGAGCAAGAGAGAGAGTGAGAGAGAGAGAACGAGGGAATGAGAGAGAGAGAGAGAGAAAATGAGAAAGAGACAATGAGAGAGAGCAAGAGAGAGAGAGAAAATGGAGGAGAATGAGAGAGCAAAGAGAAAGAGAGAATGAGAGTGAGAGAATGAGAGAGAACAAGGGAGAATGAGAAAGAGAGAATGAGTGAGATAATAAGAGAGAGAATGAGAAAAAGAGAACGAGAAAAAGAGAATGAGAGAGAGAGAAGAAAGAATGAACTTGCATTAAGGTCTTCAGGCATCATTTTTTTTTTATCCTTTTATATATAAAATTCAGCTCGTCAGTGGATATGAAGTTCCTGTCTCTATAATGATTTTATTCATTTATAGAGGCTTTGCATTGTCACATGACCCCCATAGCAACGGTAACTATACTGCCATAACAGGAAGCAGCGTGTATTGCTTCATTCAGCCAAGTTAGTTGTTATTGATTGGGATGGGAAGGTTTTGTTGTGTTTTTGAATGTCCAAATTGTTCTGAAGGAAGCAAAGACATGAGCTTTTTAATTGACCAAAAGTAATTCAGCATCTACGGAGAAAAAAATGAAAAGATTTCTAAACGTCGAAGGGAAAAAAAATATTCGGTGGGACTCAGTGTCGAATGGAGAGGTCAAAAACTTGATGGTATGCTGCAGCGAGGTGCTCAATCTTACCCAGAGAACTGAACATAAGCGTAAGAGACAAAGTGCAGCGAGGTGCTCAAGCTCATGTTCACTTCACTGTATAAGAATGAGCACCTCACTGCACTTTATATGTTCGCGAGCCATTTCCCCCTTCCATGTTTAAAAATCTCTTTTGTTTTTCCCCCTGGTGATATCTTTGTACTTCTTGGTTTTACTTAGTGTCTGTTTCTCTAGTCCACAATCACAGCTGCCTCGTATTAACCCTCTCTGTCAGTGTACTGAACCATGCTGTTGGTTTTTGTTCATGTTGATTTCTGGGATTGCCTTTAAAACAAACTACAAGAGGAATTTCTGCTAACGCTGTGTGATTATTGTTTATGAGCTCAAGCCAGAAATATCTGGGCAACATTTCTGATTTTAGAAAGAAACAAATTGCGCATGGATTGACAAAGTGGCACAATTTATAGTATCTTTAAAAAATAAAAAATAAAATAATTGAAAAGAAATGGTCTTTTTTAACAAAAATTAGAAAACATTTAATTCACTTTCATTCTCCAGAAAGTTTATCACTGACTTTGAGTAAATGAGGATGTGAAGATGCACAAAATCTTCACCATGCATCATTCAGCTTGTTTTTATGAAGCATGTTGAAACATTTATAATGATGGTTATCACAATTTCTGTGATTTATACTTTTTTTCAGCCAAAGCTGGAAAAAAAAAATCTAATGGGGGAAAAGACCAGTCACTTAGCAGGGTGATGATGATGATGATGATGATGATGATGATGATGATGATGATTAATGACTAAAACATTTGTTGACTCCACTCTGATTAAATCATGATGTATTTTATTTTTCCATCAGTACATCCTGATTATTTATTTGTATGGAATTTTATTGTCTCTGCATTATTTGAGTTGAAAATACCGTGTGTCATGATGAATGTGGTGATTTTATGTGACATGTAGATCCTTATGAGAAAAAGCTTGTCATCCTCTTTATCAGCATATAAAACCTTGAGCTCTTCGGCTCGTCTGATTTCCCATGGCGATGCTTTATCAACACGCACAATCAAACCCTGGTGAAACTCGACCAGCATGTACGGTGGAGATAGGATCGAGTTTTCCGGCACTCATCTCTGAAAGCCAAGTACTGTTTCTGTGCATGGGTGCGTAACTGGCTATCTGATGTTGTGCTCAGTGGCATTAAGACACCAGTTTACATCTCATTTGTGGTCCGCAGGAGACTAATAGCTTCTCACATCTGCTGATTTGGAATGAGAAGGAAACCAACCACGGGTTCTGTCCAAACTCCGAGGAAATTGATTTGTCCGTGTCATTACGGTATCATGTGTGCACACCATACTGTAGATCAATGTGCAAATGCTAAAGAATGTTATCAAAGTGACCCTTAGCTACATATAAATAAGAATTTAAAATGTATGAGCTTTTCTACCCTTTAAACATGTTTTTTTTTATGATATGATACCCATCCAAATGTGCATGGACATCCAAACATTGCCTCCACCAACTTTTTTGGATGAGGTTAAGTTTTCGCCTCCTTCTGTTTACTTGTTTGTTTGTTCCCAACATAACTCAAAAAGTCGTGAATGGATTTGGATGAAATTTGGTGGAAAGGTGAACCATGGGACAAGGAACAATTGATTAGATGTTGATGTAAATCCAGGTATGTGTGTAAATCCAGGATTATTTTTTTTTTCTGTTCCCAATGTAACTCAAAAAGTAGTGAACAGATTTGGATGAAATTTGGTGGACAGCTTTAATATTATCCTAGGTTCAAGTAATTTGATTTTGATGCTGATAATATGTAGCTTGGTGGAGATATGGACTCTACTGAGTGCCCTTCTAGTTTGTTTGTATGTATTTATTTATGTTTTGCTCTTTTGTGGACATTAAGGCGCTTCAAGTCTTCAGAAAATTGTCAAACGCTTTTACGTTAATGGCATTTAGCAGACGCTCTTATCCAGAGCAACGTACAACATATGCAGATCATCCTGGGGAGCAGTTGGGGGTGAGATGCCTTGTTGAAGGGCACTTCAGCCATTCCTGCTGGTCTAGAGAATCAGGAACCAGTGACCTTTTGGTCCCAAAGCTGCTTCTCTAACCATTAAGCCATGGCTTCACCTTTTTAAGTTTATTTGATTGGTCACACTAAGTATACACTGGCTTGTACAACCCCAGTGGCTGGGTATTTTACCTAATCTGCATGTCTTTGAACTGTGGAGGAAACTAAAGCACCTAGAGGAAACCCACATAGACATGGGAAGAACATGCAAACTCCACACAGAAAGGCCCCTGTTGGCTGTGAGGTTAGAACCCGGAACCTTCTTGCTGTGAGGCGACAGTGATAACAGTGTTACTGATTTTTAGAGCTGGAGAACAAAAAGGTTTAATGCACCCAGCCTCCTGTGATCTTAATTGTTTTCATTTCATTTCTTTTCATCCAAGTTGGCTTGCGTTAGTTATTACAATTGTATAATTTCCAGATCAATTCAGACCCGCAAGAAAAACATTAAAAAACCCTCCATATCTCTAAAATCTAACTCCATCTCTTTCTTTTTTTCTCCAGTCAGTTGCGTTACAGAGCCCGCAGTGGTGTTGAAATCTCATTAATACATGCTTGTTATTTTTAGGATAGAAACATTTTCTGTAATGTTTAGAATTCCGCATGTACACCAAATCTGGGGATGTGACATTAAAACACACTGGTTCATGATGCTCATTTCATTAACTAAACCTTAACAAAAAATATATTTTTTGCCTTTTTCTTATAAGAAACAAATTTTAATAACATGGAATTTCTTTTCTTTGTTCAACCCACAAAGTAAATAAATTATCAGCAAATGGAAGCAACAGTTGACAGAATTCACATTGTTTCATCATGAAAACACTTTGGACTGAACCTTATCCTGAACACACTCATGCACTTTTGAGTAAAAAATAAAAATAAATGTCATGACCTTCAGGTCTACTGTATGTGTGTATGATGCAATGTTACAATATCAATAAAAAAATGGACTATTCTTAAAAACAAACCAAACAAATAAATAAACAAAAAAGACATTTTATCAAGTTTACAGACATCCATATATTTGTACTTGGTAACTCATCAGTCTTTTCTTTTTTTATTCTTCTTTTTTTCGGATATCCCACAGAAAAGGGAACGACGTGTACAGTACTTGACCATGCTTTTGGACGCTGAATTTAAAAAATACACAACATCAGACATGTGCGTTTCATCCTCCCTGATTGGTGGCCTATGACACTCGGGCTACTAAAACATCAGGAAAAGAAAATAAAAGAAAAAAAAAACATCAAAATACCCCTTGTATTTTTCATATCACCATATTTCATAGAAAACAACCATACATTATGTGACCACTCAACATGCAGCTGAAACAATCAAGTGTTCCCATGCAAAGAAGGGCTTCCAGAGGCAAATGGTGTTTCTGAGTCTTTTTCCCAGAAGAAACGCATTTTATCTGGAGCTTAGCAGCTCTTCCGCCCAGTGTCTTGGGTCTTCTTGGGGCGGAGTCGATCGCCCGATCATGTTCCAGGACAGAAGCAGCGAAGAATCACTCTAAGGGGATGGAGGAGTCTTTAGAGAGTTACATGAACCTGTCTGACTTCCTCCACCAGATCCCTGGTACTGAAGAAGACAATAAAGGTAAAATTAATACCAGAGGTGCTCATATCTATGGTTCAGATGCAACATTTAACATTTTTTGGTGTCTTGTTATGCCTATTTTTGAGAATTAATGTTCACACCAAAAGCAGCGAGCGTGTCAAAATGTCCAGAAGTTGTTTTCACAGAAGTTGTCTATGTCCTTCCAGTGTCATTCAGTGGTGAGATCACTGATGGTGATGGTGTCAGGATAACATTAATGTTCAGGCAACTTTATGGTAATGAGCTGTGATGCGTTTTCAGTGGCAACCAATTGGAATTTAGAAGTGCTCCAGTCTAAAGAATCCCAGAGAACACAGTCATGTAAATGTTCCATTCAAACTGCCCTCAAGTAGCCTACCATGAAAGAGAAACCGATCATTGCGATGTCAGGTTTCTTCATTATTTATGACATGACCCTGTTTGTATACAGGGACATAAATAAAAAAAAAAAACATGGACCAAGTTGTCAGAAAATGTAGATGCTTCACATGCATTGGTGAAGTGCATAAAATAGCACCCATAACATGCAAAAGACAGTTGGCTATTTAAAGCCAAACAAAACTCAAAATGATCATGGCGAGTGCCCTGATGTAGCGATGTATCCACTAGATCTCAGCCTCGGTAAGTCATGTGGCATGTAAGTTACATCACAATGTTGGCTTCTCTCACATAATGTGTACTTGGAGTATGATATTTGAACCTCAGAGAAAGTAAGATGGCAGCACCCAGGGATGTTTTATTTTAGAAGAAAAATAATTTGTTTACACTATGCGGGTATTAACATGAACAAATGAATGAGACAGTCAATGAGGGCGTACCTCACTCCAGCCCCATCTAATCCAGAAGGAATGATCTAAAGTGGGCCATCTTGCACAATAAATGTTGCAAGCTATATACAGAAGCTATATCCCCCCAGGAATACCAACCTATTTACCAGAAAGAATCCAAAACTGCTGGGAATTGACCAAGAAGAAGCGATTTTTGTTGAAGTGCAAGACATTAAGGCTTAATTAGTCCATAACTTCATTAATAATTGTAATTAAGCAAATCTGGGTAGTAGTTATATGTACCCTACGTTCCCCTACCTTCATGCCAGAAAGAATCAAAATCGGTGAAGAATTGAGGGAGAAGAAGTGATTTGTATGGAAACTGCTCATTAGGGATCGATTAATTACTCCATATCTTCATTAATAATTGCAAATATGCAAATTTGGGTAGAAGCTATATGCATCCCAGCGAGACCTACCTTCCTACCAAAAAGAATAAAAATCAGTGAAGAATTGAGAAAGAAGAAGCGATTTTCATGAAATGTGGATGACGACTGACGGATGACGGACAACACATGACGGCATAAACTCATCACCTGTCAGCCGGATGAGCTCATCATCAAACATGTCTTGTATGGATATTATTTGTCTACACACAATGTAACATTCATGTTAATTAAAGACCCTGCCCTCATATTTGTTCGTTATGTTCCGTCATTGATCGATTTCTTATCTTCACATTTAAAAGAGTTTGTGAGTTGAACTGGTCGGTCAGCAGAAAGACACCGCTGGACGTGTGTTTGCTTTGCTGCGCTTTTATATAAAGTCTGCAAGATGACGCTGTCCTAACGAACTTGTAGACGCCTGTCACAGAACGTCCATGAACTGCAACAGTGATTGGCAGAGCAGAGAGAGTGAATGTTGATTAATGCTCTCGCTGCGTTTGGTGTGAACGTAGGGTTATGGGTGATAGTGGTCAGAAACATGAATAAAACAGGAAAATAAAAGGTTTAGTGAAAGGGAAAACAGGTCTATGTGCTGTATACAGAAGTCCTGGCTGGTTCTGAGATGGAAAAGAAATAAACTGATGTAAGGGTTTCAGTGGTAAAACTCTTTATTTATGTGTTCATTGATTAATTGATTGACTGATTGTTCAATCCTGATTGTTATAAATGCTGCCAGCTCTGCGGTAAGGAACAGCTGACACAGTTGATTGCTATGATATGGTATATGGTCATAAGATTTAGCCATAACTCTAAAGCTGCTTTTACATGGGCAGCCCACTTTCCTTCGTGTTTACATGCTCACACTCTATCGGTGGCAAACCTGAGGTGAGACACATCAACACAAAAGTGTGTATGCACAAATCAGTGATCAGAAGCTTGTTTTTAACCTGATTATTCTCATTTCTGTTTAAACACTTGGTGATTCAATGGTAAATCGACTCATCGCAGCCTGATTTCTCCAAATCCACATGATTATCTGCATCTCAGCACAACTGGATGAGGGTAAGAACTTCTTCTTTAGGCCAGTTATGACTGCGATTGGTTTGGAAGTCTATTGACTCCATCGTTTAAAGGTGGAAAAGTTTGACAAGGAAAAGTACTCAAGAAGAACAGACCATTGAATTTGCCGTGAAGCCGTCTAGTCCTGATGATGAATGACCCGGATGAACGTTGCCACACATGTGGAAGCTCCTCCTACTTGCCACTGATTGTGTTTAGTGGGAACAAGTTGAGCCCAGAACAAGATGCTCTGGATCAAGTTGCACCACCTGGTAAAGTGAAGCAAGTTGTCCCAGTGGTGTTAAATTGTACTGGCAATTATCCTGGAGCAACTTGTTCTGGGGAACAATTTGTTCTGGTGCAAGCGCCAGTGTAAAAGCAGCTAAAGATTAAAAAAAAAAAAAATCTTTCATGGGCTCTACATCAATCGCAATTCATCATTACAAGTGCCGAAATGTGTGTGTGTGTGAGACCTTCTGTCTCAGTGTTGCCAGATTTCACCAATTTTTCAGCCTCAAGCAAGATGATATTGATTTATAACATAATTAGCATGCACAAACTCTCAATGCTATGCTAACAGTTCATGCAGGGCGATGTAAGGGAAAAAATATTAGGTTTTTTTGTTTGTTTGCTTGTTTTTTGGCAGAAAATATCTCCAGCAGGAGTAGACGAATACAGGCAGTTCTATAAATCCCATCTTGTTTAAGTCAGAAGCTGAACCGGAAATCCAAACAATGTTCTGCTGTAAAGTGACAAAATATCACATCGAATTCAAGTTCCATTCTTCGTGCTTTCGTATCAGGGGGTTATAAATATTAAGGATTTTGAGCCGAGGGCTTGTTTAGGGAAGAGAAAATCTGTGCATGTCTAACACAATGCACTCACTCCAAACCCGCCTGCAGGACTGCACTAACCATCTGTCATGCGAGAGAAACGATTTGTTCTTTTTTCCCTGCAGGGCAACGCACAAGTCAAGAATAGATTCATTAACATGTACAGTGATATGCCAGAAAGATCATTATTTAAATGTACGGGAAATAAATATGGTCAAGAGATGTTTTTTTTTTTCCTTCTTCTTTCCTCTCTTCTCCATGCTAACAAATCATTATTTTTGTTCAGAGTCTCAACTCTGAGTGGTGCCAGTTGAGTGGAGATGAGGTTCTGAAGATGAATTTAGCAGGAGATGAATGAGTCCTATGAGGAGCATCATAACTTTGACTTAGATGGCATGGAATGAAAACAGAAAAATAATGAATGAGCTCCGTTTACAGTTCAGATGGCAATCATGACGCTTGGGGTGGAAAAGGAAAGCCAAGACACGAACCCTACTCAGGAATGACGGCTCTTTCAGCACGTTCTTATCCCTTTATTTCTCAGTTTATTACTTTGCTCTGCAGTTAAAGATTCGTTGATTGGAACCCTTGAGCGAGCTTTCACATATTTCAGATTTGACTCTGTTCAAACAAACGCCTTGTGGGTTCTCTATATCGATGTGGTTCTTGAAGCTAAAGGGAGCACAGCATTCGCACTCAGGTCCGAGACCGCTTCAGGGAGGTGCCTCTGAATCGACTCACCTGGAGATTTGGAGTAAAATATAGAGTGATTCCCAAACCATGCTTACCTCGATTAGAGGGTGCCAGCGAGCGATGGGTTTGCGAGGGTACGTCAACATCTCATTCCAGTGGTCCCTGCCCAGACTCTCACCATCGTTACCAACCCGACACACACCTATGACCTCGTTGTGACCTACACTGTGAAAGGATCCAGGGATAAAGCACTCTTTACTACAGGTAAATATATGAATGCAATTTAAATGTAAAAGTAAAAAAAAAAAAAATGTCTTATGATGTGATCAACACTGCAAAAATAAATAAACCCATCAGGGTTTCGAAATGCAGGGAAAGGGCAGGTATACATATTCTTCACAATTCCACAAAAGAATACAATATATGAATTAATTAAAGTCAGTATCTTGACTCTTAAAACCATTTTGGTCAAATCGAAATTGAAACTGAAGTGAAATTTAAATCCACATGCTAATTAGTTCTGACACATTGCGTCCAGGACATCTTTCAAAAAAAGGTTTATTGCACAGCGCTGTTGAGTTCTAGATCATGATTGGCCAGAAGGTGCTGATTCATTCTTTATCGTTTCTATAGTAACAGCTTATTCACAGAAGCTGACTAAAATCAATGTGTATTTGTTGATATAATGAAGTTTGCTGTAAGGCCATATTTATTGAACATGTATAGAAGGAGTCTCCAGTGTCAGAGGTCAAACAGTTTATAAACAGTTTCCTGATCCACATGATTAAAAAGATGAAAAGACAAAAAGCGTGTGTATGACAAGATTCTAATCATTAAGAGATATTATATATTATTTTATCCACATGAACTGGATATGAGAAACCGCGTGTTCTGATTGGCTACTCTACTACTAGGATATCAGCTCATATACCGTGAGGAGAGAAAAACAAAATGGCGGAGCGTGGTGCTGAACCAACCAAGGATGAAATAAAAACTCTACTTGAAAATAAAACCACAAACACTGTTATCAAGTATTTAAAAGAAACAGAAATGGCTAAAAGAATATAATTTTGTTATGTCCCGCCCCCAAAAAAATTGAAAATCCTGTTCCACACTCCAGCCCAGTTGGTGGCAGTAATGCACCTGTAAAATGGTTTGCCAACCACCGAAAAAACCCTAAATAATAATAATAATAATCTCTCTCTCTCTTTCTCTCTCTCTCACATACACACAATAAAAAAGTAACACAATATGGAATAAAAGTATTTGATGGTAAGAACATATCATGGCAAGAATTATTATCACATTTTTCACAAATTGCTCCTGCCATTTCTAAGCGGAAATTATTTTGTTGGACGTTTTGTATCAAGTTTTTATTATTATAAAATTAAAAATGCTCCATTTCTCAAAATCCAGTGAATGTGGATAGAATAAAACAGTTATTCCACTCAATCTCATCGTACACGGCTTATAGACGACTCGGTGCTACGCGACTCATCAGCTATCAGCTCGTGTACGACTCGATTTCGTGGAATAACTGTTAATGATGCGTGTTGTGGCTCACCGATCGTAATCCATCACAGCTATTAAAAGGCTAATCTGATCAATGTTTTCTGGTGGGACGTCGAATACTATCGCCTCGTTATAAACAGGGTTCAGGGTGTTCCGCTTCGTGGAGGTCTTCCTCTTCTTTAATCTCCGTCCTTCACACATCAGAGAGACTTTCACATAGGGGTCTGGAGAAGAGAGCGAGAAATTAGAGTCAGAGAAAGAAAAAAAAAACATCCTTGAAGGAAAAAAAAGACATTCATACACTGAAGTCGTGTTTAAAACTCTTTGGTGTTTACAGGAAGAATAGCGTCGCTTGGTTGAGTTAAGAAATAGAATTTGGTGATTATATTAGATTTGTTTTGAATTTAATTTGTTCACTGGTGTATTTAATATCCTTCCTTGAAGATTATTTCTAATTGAAAGACCAGGTGTCATTTGTGAAGCATCGTAGCTTGTCGAGAAGGTGTTTAATGGGATGTGATGGGTTCATTTATTCTGTGATATAAATTCCTGAATGCATGGCCGAACCTGAAGCTCCGGTGATGTCCATGGCTTTCAGGTTGCGTGCTTTTATCACTGTGATGGTCAGTCGACCCGCAGTGGGCAAGTAACAGAGCGAAAACATCAGATCACCCAGATCCACGTTGTCCTGGGAGCAACAGGAAAAAAAAGAGCAATATAAATACAGTCATATCGTGAAATGCAGGGTTAGTGGGAATCCAGTAATCAAGACTCAGCATTAATTCCCTAATGGACGAGTTCAAATCCCACTGCTAGAACCCAGAGCAAGGCCCTTAACCCTGAATCGATCTTAGTCTGGACATTATACAGTACATTACTTATTTTTTTTTCCATTTGAATTGTGCAAGAATTGTTCACAAACCCCACCAATGACCACAAAAACTATTCAACACACTCAAAGTAAATGAATAAATAAATAAATAAATAAAAAATTTGTAGCAGGTAGAAATATATTGAATATATTCAAATGCATCTATTCAATTGTCAATAAACTAAACATAAATGTATTAAACCTGTTTCTGACTATTTTACTCATTTCAATACTTTTTTTTATTATTTTAAAAATAAATGCTTAAAATGAGCAAAATTATCGACCAGGTGGACAAGACAAAATGTTTCATTACATATTTATTAAAAAAACAAACAAAAAACACACATTTATGCCTTGGCTGTTGTAGAAAAACAAGACCATCAGTGATGGCGTAGCTCACTCCGGCCCCGTCTAGTCCAGAAGGAACGATCTAAACTGGGCCACCTTGTGCAATAAATGTTGCACGCTATATACACTATATACAAGCTATATATTGAAGTGATATCCACCCTAGGAATACCGACATATTTACCAGAAAGAATCCAAAATGGCGAGGAATTGACCGAGAAGAAGTGATTTTTGTTGAAGTGCAAGACATTAAGGCTTAATTAGTCCAGAACTTCATTAATAATTGTAATTACGCAAATCTGGGCAGAAGTTATATGCAACCTAGTTACCCCTATCTTCCTGGAAGAAGGAATCAAAATCGGTGAAGAATTGAGGGAGAAGAAGTGATTTGTGTGAAAACTGTTCATGAGGGATTGATTAATTACTCCATATCTTCATTATTAATTGCAATTATGCAAATTTGGGTAGAAACTATGTGCACCCCAGAGAGACCGACCTTCCTGCCAAAAAGAATATAAATCAGTGAAGAATTGAGAGAGGAAGCGATTTTCATGAAATGTGGACGATGCTGGACAGACGATGCAACACATGATGGCATAAACTCATCACCTGTTGGCTGGATGAGCTAACTCGGGTTGACGATATAGCATGCAGCAATAAATCACAATACAAATTTTTGATGATTCGAATTGATGGGATAAAAAAATGAACCATGATTATTCTCAGACTGCGCAATCTCTGAGTTTTTCCTTGCTGGAATTGTGTTGTTTAGACAGCAGAGAGATCAGTAACATACAATAGTGGGAATCTGTGTGACTTCGCCATAGGCGGAAGTAACACATCACTAATGTAGTGAAAAACAGACCAAGGGGGGAAAAAAAAATACCAGATCCACTATGTGGAAGAGCTGTTGCGTGAAGATTGAAAAAAAAAAATCGGAGCTCTTTCTTTTTACAGACTGCTGAAAGATAAAGAAAAGAGAAGCAAATAGAGGCAGAGCAAAACAGTTTATTAAGAAAATAAATATTTTTAATAAAAAGGGATATTTTGGTTAATAGGC
>JAODVO010000025.1:2515874-2526812 GCA_025400055.1 Notarius lentiginosus | reverse complement strand
GCCGGCCACGGGGCTCGAACCCGGACCTTCTTGCTGTGAGGCGACAGCGCTAACCACTACACCACCGTGCTGCCGTCTTCTGACATGTTTGTTAAATAAATAAGAAGCTGCTCACTGCATCAGTGAGGGTTAAAAGAATGGTTCCCAGCTGAAACATTAATTGCTTCTGTAATTGTTCAATCAAAGGCTCATACGTATTTGCTTACTAGCTCATCCGGCCGACAGGAGATGAGCTTATCCCATCATGTACTGTCCATTGTCCAGCATCATCCACTTTTCATGAAAATCGGTTCTTCTCTCTCAATTCTTCACCGATTTTTTTTCTTTTTGGCAGGAAGGTCAGTCTACCTGGAGTGCGTATGACTTCTACCCAAATTTGCATAATTACAATTAATAATAAAGATATGGAGTAATTAAGCCCTAACGGACAGTTTCCACACAAATCGCTTCTTCTCCCTCGATTCTTCACTAATTTTGACTCTTTCTGGCATGAAGGTAGGGTTACCTAGGGTGGATATCACTTCTATATATAGCTTGTATATAGTGTATATACAGTAGCTTGCACAATTTATTACACAAGGTGCCCCACTTTAGATCGTTCCTTCTGGACTAGACGGGGCTAGAGTGAGCTACACCGTCACTGACAGTCTCGTTTAAATCCAAATGGTGACCGTTTTTTGCCCAGGTAGTGTATCTAAGTAATGTGACATGTGTGCAATACTGCTTAGCCAAAAACGTAACAATGCTTAGTTTAGTTCTGGTCAGCAAACACATGTTCTTGTGTGTTTGACAGCTGTCATGTTTGTCGCAAATCCTAGTGACCCCTGAGGTAGCAATGTAGAATATTTTCTACATTTTCAGATTAAACATAGCCAGAGGGTTTTCAGTTCAGTCACACCCGTGCATCGAGAAATGGAGGTTGCTGTAGTGTGATTTAGAACAAGTCCAGAGGGATGGGGTTGTGAAATTTTTGTGGAGTCATAGTCAGATACAAAAAGGATAAGAACTGTTGGAGTAAGGAACTTGATCAGGTTAATTTGCTCATGCGCAGTTTCGAACCATGAAACTGCGACACTGTTTCTTATAACAGCCCTACTGTTACTGCTGTAATGGAAATTTCATTTTACCTGACATTCTCAGAGATAAGAACAGGGTTGGGTTGGCTCTCTGAATGACAACATGACAGATGGCCTCATGCCTCAGCACACATTAAGTCTGTGTGTAAATGTGGGGTGGGGTGTGGATACTGCAGGATTTCTTATACAATTGAGTTTTGTTGCTCGGGATGTGAACTGGCTTTTTGCCCGAGTCAGCAATCAACACCTCATGAAGGTGATATTGAAGGATTGTGTTTCAGTGAGGCTCAGAGTCGAACCTCACCCACATTTCCCTCAGTTCAAAAGATTATTAGGGGATTAGAGGACTGCATTTCCTCTCAGGGCCTTCAAGAACATCAACAGGACTCATTTGCGGTCATGGGGTGTTTCATCTAGCATTACTATTGGGTTAATATTTTTGGAAGTCTCCAAAACCATTAGTGCCCTTTATGAGAGTGTGCAGAAAGGGTTGCCGAGGGTTGCTCTCAGTCTTCAAGAATTGTATTTTTTGTCATTACCTCTTTATCTGGGGGTATAAATAAGATGTCCCACACGTTAGATTTTAGCACAAAAAGGAATGGATATTCATTGAGCAGTACAAGTCAATGGTACAATAGAAAGCTAAAACGTACTGTATACTGATAAAAAAAAAAAGATCCTGAAACAATTGGGGCCATCCTTTTGTTAAGACGTTTTACAAGAACTGAAATCATGAGTGTACTGATTCTCTCTGTGCATTGAACAGGATGGTAATCAAGGTTTATGATGAAAGTTTCAAAATCAGGAGGAGCTGAATGAAAACCTTACACTGATGGTTTAGAAATGTTTAGTGGCTGGTAGTCCAAAGTCTCTTCTGATTTCAGCCAAGCATCAAGATATTATCTCTGTCAAAAGGTCACTTGGCTTGTTAGGACTTGGCTGTAAATGGACCATTGAACAAGATAACTTCCAAAACTCCATCTCCAGAAATGACCATCTCAAACTTGTGGTCCAGGTTGAATAAGACATCCACATGCCCAAATTTAAGAATATAAAGGAGATAAAATGTGAAAATTCTCTATAATTGTCTCCATGCTGTATATTCTTTCAAGGGGAAGCTTTAGCAAATATTAATTGTGTGGGGTGCCAATAATTTTGAAATAAGCAGTTTGCTTAAAAGTCTGAACGACTGAAATTATGTTATGTTAATTGCATGTGCTAATTGTATTATATGGTCATTTTTGTTTCCTACAGGTGCCAAAAATTCTGGAGTTTACTGTAGCTAGTTTTTTTTGCCTTATTTCTCAAACATACTGTAATCACTGTTCCCAGGAAGATGTGCATTTATTGATTTGCATAAAGGGGGAAGCCATGGCCTAATGGTTAGAGAAGCAGCTTTGGGACCAAAAGGTTGCCAGTTCAATTTCCTGGACCAGCAGGAATGGCTGAAGTGCCCTTGAGCAAGGAACCTAATCCCCAACTGCTCCCCAGACTGCTCTGGGTATGTTGCATGTTACTCTGGATAAGAGCTTCTGCTAAATTTCATTGATGTAATGTAATGTAATGTAAAATCAGTTCAACCAAATTCATATGCAGAAAGTAACCATGAAAGGTTCCAAAAGTCTTTGCTGGACATCTACACAGTCAAATGTCAAATGAGAGTTTTAAATGTGTTGAGCCGTCCAACTGATCGTGCAGGACTTCAGGAACATGCAACAGTACAATACAAATTGATGCTGAATATACATCTCCGAACAGAGCAAGACCAAACTGACCTGTGCACGGACACCACTGTCATTCAGAGCCTTGACCAGTGCCAAAGTCAGGCCTTTTGGAAGGTTCTGTTTCAAAATATTGTCCATTCGGTTCCTCCGGGTGTGGACAGACAGAACTGTTTGAGAAGGTCAAAGACATAAAGAATGAATTGGAGTGGCAAGGCTTACACTGTATGTGGTAAGTGCTCCCCACAAGCCACAATATCTAATGACAGAGTCAACATCAAGATCTATCCACGTATTAAAAAGAACGTAAGCGTTCTCACCTGTTTTAACCCACATCCTGTCAGTTATGTTGCAGCTGAGTGAAGAACTTTGAGTGGTGGTGGTGGTTCTGAGTGGACTGGTCCTGACATGCTGGGTGGTGGTGGGCCATTTAGGGGACACAGTAGGTACTATAGTTCTGGGAGGTTTCACCATAGTTGTGGTCGTTGCAGTCCCTGTGGTACTGGTCAACGGAGTTGTGCTGGTTGGTTGTGTAGTTGTGGTAGTCGTTGTGGAGGCAGTCGTGGAGGTGATGGTAGTGAGTCGAGAGAAACTGCTAGCTAGTAGTTCCTGGGTAAGTTGTTCTGAATGGACTGAAGTATTTACATTTCTGTTGGGTAATGTAGGACTTATCATTTGGAATGGAGGTAAACCAGAGACATTTCCTTTTGCATGAAGCCTGGTCTCTTGAGAAGTGAGGACAGAGGATGGAAGCCTGGACATCCACTGGTCCAGCGTAGGTTTCTCTGTAACAACAAAATGAGGTTCACTCACTTCCTGTGAAGGTTGTGATGGAATTAGCGCAGAGGTCTGAAGGAATGGCAGTGAAGACTTTGATGGCAATGAGAACAAGTTTGATGGTGACACAGATATGAATGTTTGTTGTTTTAATGTGTCATAATATGGCAATGGTTCAGACATTAATGGTGATCCAGATGTTATTACTGATGGTAATGATGATAATGTGGAATATTTTGTTAAAACAGATGCTGCTGATGGTGATGGAGATAAAGTTGAGGATGGTGAGAACATTTCTGATGGTGATAGAGATATAAATTGCTTTGTTAACAAAAAGTCATAATAGGATGATGTTGCTGGAGATGTTAATTGTGAGGATGCTGATGGTGATATAGACATGAGTGGTAGCAGTTGTTTTTTTAATACAGAATCAAAATAAGATGGCAATAATTGTGAGAGTAATGATTCTGATGATGGTGATAATTCTGATGGTGGTGATGTTTGTAATAATTCTGAGGATAATGCTGGTGATAGTTCCAGGGTAAGTAGTTCTGAATAGACTGAAGTGTTTACATTTCTATTGGTTAATGTAAGACTTATCATTTGGGATGGAGGTAAACCAGAGTCATTTTGCATGAATGATGGTGGTGGTAGTGATATTTTTGATGGTGACAATTCTGATGGTGATAATTCCAGTGATGGCAATGATGAGCTTGGTGATAATTCTGATAGTGATGATTCAGAAGGTGATAATACCAATGTTGATACTTCTGATGGTAATGAAATTGATGGTGATAATATGGCTGTTGATGATGGTGATAATTCTGTTGATAAATGCAATGGTGATGATCCTGGTGATAATTCTTTTGGTAAGGATGCTTGTGATGGTAATAATTCTGGTGGTGCTGGTGTTGGTGTTAATTCCAGTGATAATGAGGATGGTGATGGTAGGGATGATCCTGGTAATAATACTGATCTTGATACTTCTGATGGTAATGAAGTTGAGGGTGATAATTCCGTTGGTGATAATGTGACTGTTGAAGGTGATAATTCTGTTGAAATACCTAATGGTGATGATCCTGGTGATAATTCTTTTGGTAACGATGCTTGTAATAATTCTGGTGGTGCCGGTGTTGGTGATAATTCCAATGATGAGGATGATGACAGTAATGTTCCTGGTGATGATTGTATTGGTGATAATTCCAGTGATGAAAAGGAGGAGGAGAATGCTCCTGGTGATAATTCTTTTGGTAATGATGCTGAAGGTGCTAATTCTGTTGATGATAATGCTGCTGCTAGTGGTGGTGTTGATGGTGATGATGTAGGTGATGATTCTGTTGGTACCAATTCTGATGATGATGGTGATAGATTTGGCAGTGGTGATAATAATTCTAATGGTAATATATCTGATGGTGATAATTCTGATTGTGATGATGGTGAGACTTCTGGTGGTGATGACACTGCTGATAATTCTGTTGGTGATAATACAGATGGAGATAATTCTGATGACCATGATGCTGAAGGTAACAGTGATGATAATGAAATCAACATTCTTGATGGGGATATTGACACCAAGGATGGTAATTGTTTTGTTAATGCAGAATTGTAATAAGATCTGAATGTTGTTAATATTGATGATGTGGTTGGGGATGATGATGATGATGATGATGGTAATTCTGATGAAATTTCTGATAGTGATACTGGTGATAATTCTGATGATGGTGATGATGCAGGTGAAAATTCTGAGAATGCTGTTTCTGGTGATAATTCCGATGGTGACGATACTGTTGATAATTCTGATGATGCCACTGATGCTGATGGTGGTAAGGATGCTGATGGTGATAATTCTGAAGCTGATGATATTGATAAATCTGTTGGCGATGATGCCACTGATGATGATGTTGAGGATGCTGGTGGTATTTCTGTTGGTGATAATTCTGAAGGTGATGAGACTGGTGATAATTCTGATGGTAATAATGCTGTTGATGAATATGATGGTAATGATGCTACTGATAATGATGATGAGGATGCTGATGGTGATAATTCTGAAGGTGATGAAACTGATGGTTCTTCTGATGGTGAGGATGATGGTGATAATTCTGAAGGTAATGATGGTGCTGATAATGGTGGTGATGCTAGTGATAAATCTAAAGGTGATGATGCTGTTGATAAATCTGATGATGTTACTGATGATAATTCTGATAGTGATGATGCTGTTGATGAATCAGATGGTGATGATGCCATTGATGATGAGGAGGAGGGGAAGGATGCTGATGGTGATAATTCTGAAGTTGAGGATGGTGCTGATAAGGGTGATGCTGATAATTCTGGTGCTGAGGATGGTGGTGGTATTTCTGATGGTGAGGATTCTGCTGGTGTTAATTCTGATAGTGATGATGTGATTGATAAATCTGATGGTGATATCACTGATAATGATGGTGATGTTACTGATGATAATTCTGACAGTGATGCTGATGCTGATGAATCTGATGGCAATGATGGTGAGGATGCTGGTCGTATATCTGTTCTTGATAATTCAGAAGTTGAGGATGGTGATGATAATGGTGATCGTGGTGATGCCGGTGATAATTCTGATGATATTGTTGATGAATAAGATGGTGATGATGATGCCACTGATGATGATGCTGGTGGTATTTCTGATGGTGAGGATGCTTCTGAAGTTGAGGATGGTGCTGGTAATGGTGATGCTGGTGATAATTCTGAAGTTGATGAGATGGATGGTAATTCTGATGGTGATTCCACTGATAATGATGGTGAGGATACTGATGGTGATAATTCTGAAGTTGAAGATGGTGATGATGCTGGTGACAATTCTGAAGGTGATGAGACTAGTGATAATTCTGATAGTAATGATGTTGATAAATCTGATGGTGGTGACATCACTGACAATAATGATTGTGATGATGCTGGTGATGAATCTAATGGTGAAGCCACTAATAATGATGATGGTGAGGATGTTGGTGGTATTTCTGATGGTAAGGATTCTGATTTTGAGAATTCTGAAGCTGGGGATGGTGATGATGCTGGGGATAATTCTGATGGTGATGATGCTATTGATAAATCTTCTGGTGATGACACCACTGATAGTAACGATTGTGATAATTCTGATGGTGATGTTGATGAATCAGATGGTGATGATGCCATGGATGATAATGATGCTGAGGATGCTAGTGGTGATATTTCTAAAGTTGAGGATGGTGCTGATAATGATGATGGTGATAATGCTGGAGATAATTCTGATATTAATGAAGCTATTGATAATTCTGTTGACAGTGATACTGGTGACAATTCTGACAGTGATAATGATGATTCTGATGGTGAAGATACTTGTGATAATTCTGCAGGTGATGATGTTGTTAATTCCATTATACCTGCAGGTAGATCAGTTTGTGTTCCTGACGCATGAGCTGCTAATATATTCATGGTGGGTGAAGACACAGATGGTGTTCGCTCTGACAAAAGAGATGTCCACCTTGATGCTGGAAACCTAGCTGGTAACATTTGGACACCTCTTGTGTTTAAATTAACTGATTCAGTTGAGGATGTATTTAATACCATCTGCAGGGAATGTGTTGTATCGCTTGTTGAAGAAAAGGACTGACCATTTTTAATTACAAGTACCTTCTGCAGTGGAGGTTTTATGTGACTAAAACCTCCAGTCACTGCTGGATTTGATTTATGTCCTTCTGATCTAGCCTTTAATGTCAAAGTGGTATTGAAGCCACTATTCATGGACTTCTCCTTTCCAGTGAACTTGTCTTTTGGTCTTATAGGTGTAAGGTTCAGGCCTTGTTTTGATGATACAATAGATGTAGTTTCATCAGTAAATGTGTCTTTTGATACTCTTGTTTTAGCTGACAAAAATAAAGCATTCTTGGTGAATATTCCAGATGTTGTTGCCATTTTTCTGTCTGGGGATGTGAAATAATCTAATCTCTCCACATCAGCTTTCGTTTTTTGCATCATATTATGAAGAAATGATGGTGTGGGAGAAAAGGGCACATCAGAGGACCTCTTGGTAAAATTTGAACCCAAGAACTTCAACACAAAGGAAGATCTCGTCTCCATAGGTGTCTGCACTGAAGTTGAAGCAATACCTGAAAAGAGATTTTCTTGATCAAAGTTATTACTGAAAGAGTTCTCCATTTCTGTCAAATTAATTGGGGTATACGTTTCTTGGATACGTCTTTCAGGACCTAATGTAGTTACAAAATTGGGCATGATATAATTTTGAGAGGTTAAAGACTTTCTGTCCAACAGGATTGATGTCTTGATACTTGACAGACTATTAGCCATCTGTTTTGCTGTAGAGCTGGAGAAAATGGCATATATTAAAGGTTTAGACAAGGTCACTGCCCTTGCTGTAGTCTCAGAAGAAATGGTGTCAATTCTGTGAGACAGGAGTGGTGTTGATGGGATGCTGGTTGGTGCTACAACCCCAAAACCTTTTGCTATCTCTACAGTGCCATGGGTTTTCTGAGTTCTGTTAATGCTAGTTTCGTGAAAACTTGCACTCGTCATGTATTCAGCAAATTCAGAAGCTGTTAGCATTGACAACATCTTTTCAGACTTTGTATCAGAGGAAAAGGAGACAGGTTTCTGCAGAAAGCTCACTGGTGTTGGCTTATTATTAGTTGGACCAGACAAATGGATTCTAGAAAAAGAGACAGGTGCAATAAGTCGAGACTCCATGGTTGTTATGTCTGTCTCCAAAAGAGAGTTGAGAGCTGTAGCTCTAGGTGATGTATTTTTGGCTTGCCGTGGCTCTTGTGTACTCAGATATACTTTATCTAACATCAGAGATTCATGGTTATTACTGGAGTTGTTATCTTTCCAATTTAGATAACCAACTGGAATTTGCTTAGTTGGTTTTCTGAGAAATGATTTGTACCCTGGAGAAGTTGGGTTCTTATATATTTCAGAGAAACCTCTTTGAGAAACCATCAAATGAGTGGTTATGAAAGAATCTGAAGGTACTACTCTCGTTCCGTTTAAGGATAACACTGCATCTGAATATGCCTTGGGGTGAATCAACTGCTCTTCAGCTTTAGCAGATGGACTTGCAGATTCTTCATAAACCTTTGCAAACATGCTGCTTTTAGAGCCATGTAGCTGCATTTGGCCATCATTTGATGTCTCCTGTGGGATTGTGGATGCAGATGGAAAATAGCTATACTGCTTTCCATTATCATAAATTGTTCTAGTGGTTCTCCAGAGAAAAAATTCACTTGGGTTATGAGACAATGAAGTCAGTCCTTGTGATGGTTGTCCTGAGAGGTGACTTACTGGGGATAATGGTGGGTTAGGCTCTAGACTGAAGGTTGCCTTTGACACTGGGCTCCTCGTTGTGCTTTGGCCAAATGGCTTGTTAAATTGCATGTGTGTGTCAGACTCTACTGGGGTGTTTGAGGTATTCTTAATTGAAAGTGGTTTATCGGAGTACAGTGTGTAAGAACCAATGTCTGGGGCAGTTGATCTTGGAACAGAACTAGATAAGGAAGGGGGGTTACGTGCTGGTATTGTTTCTTTCAATGATGACCATAATGAAGCTGAATCTGAAGATGATGACCATAAAGATAATGATGGTAATAATAAGGATTTTATTACTGGTGACACTGTTGTAGATAATGATGGTGGTAGTGTAAATGAAGGTAACATTGACAAAGGTGGTGATGCAAATGATGATGACGACGACATGATATCAGTGGCAACTTGAGGTATAGGCGGAGATGGTGGTTGAAATTGGATAAAACTGGAAATTGTGTGTGTGCTGAACACCAAACCTGAAGTTGAAGACTGATTTCTAATGTGCACCACAGCTGAGGACGGGATCATAAAAGATGGCTCTGCTCTCTGAATAGAACCTTCTGCAGAGGAATGGTTAGTTTGGTTGGTGCCCTTAACAGGACTCTCGAGAGTGGAGCCTGAATGAAGAGTGACCCGTGTTTTCGCAACTGTTCTGGCCAATAGAGACTTCTCTCTCATGTTTCTTTGTCGATTTGTAGGATCGGAATGGATGCCAGACACAGGATCCTCATTGATCAGAAGCAAACCAGATGGCCAAAGAGAAGGGGTGGACATGGTTGCTTGGTCCAGAGATGATGCCAATGATCCAGACGCCTCGTAATTTGTTTCATCTGTGGGAGAAGAAATTTGGGTGGTTATATTGGGAACAATTCATCTTTACAATGCAGAACTTTAGTTCAAATCCTATAGAAGATAAAAGCTATAATTTTCCTGTCATATATTCGGGAAGTTTCTTTGTAGAGCAGGCAGTTAGAATTATAGCTCTGCTGAACAATACAAAGCATTCAAAGCACAATTATTTTAAAAAGCCTTTAAAACACTTTGAACAGACCGAACAGAACTGGTGTAATATTTTGTAATTTCAAGGAAAAAAAAATCTAAATGATGATCATTAAGCATTACAACAAGAAGCATCTTGTCAGAGTCTATACTTTTACTTCGTCAAAGTTTTCCTGCACAGTACCCTTTACACCACAGGGCCCCCACACACACCTTTATAGAGAAATATATAAACAAATGGTGCATTTACAGACACATCAGGATTCTTTCTGTGCAGGATATCTGGGAGAGGTCTGGCATCCATCCTACCAGTGTTGTAGTCGAGTCACTAAACCTCGAGTCTGAGTCCAGTCTCGAGTCCCCAGTTTTCAAGTCCAAGTCATTAAAACAATTTCAAGTCGAATCCACGATTGATCCGAGTCAAGTCCAAGACTCCAACCGCACCATTTGACGGTGGCTGTTTTAGCGCCATTAACATGAGTTTTCTCCTGAACATGGTGTATGAACAGGTGAATGCACTTCTCTTTATCAGGGAGTGTGAAGTATTCTGTCAGAGATGGTTGGGAGACGGACGTAAGTGCAGAAGGTGTGTTTATTAATACACGCGAAGACGGTAAACAATCCAGAACAGCAGGCAAAATTGTAAAACGGTGAAACGGGCGATAGATCAAGCGAGACACAAACAGGCTATCGTAGACTCGGCAGAATCAAGATGAGAAACGGGAAATCAGGGATCAGGACACCAAACAAGGAAATAAGGCTCGGTAATGTGTCAGCAACACAACTCAATACTTCGCAAAGTAAATGTGTTTTCACAGTTTTTTTATCGGCGTGCTGATTGCAGCTTAATCCTGTGCAGGTACGAGTCGTTTATGTGCGTGTGCTGTCTATCTGATGCATGCACCAAGGCATACAGGTGTGACATTTTTGCACAAAATTAATACAAAAATTAATGTAGATATAAATATTTCATCTCATCTCATTATCTCTAGCCGCTTTATCCTGTTCTACAGGGTCGCAGGCAAGCTGGAGCCTAT
>JAODVO010000025.1:2461687-2473301 GCA_025400055.1 Notarius lentiginosus | reverse complement strand
TACTGTTCTCTCTTTCCTTCCTTCTTTCGCCACTAGTCATGTACTGTTCTCTCTTTCCTTCCTTCTTTCGCCACTAGTCATGTACTGTTCTCTCTTTCCTTCCTTCTTTCGCCACTAGAGTCACGCACTGTTCTCTCTTTCCTCCCATCCTTCACCTCTTGCATTAAACCAAATGATTATTATGTTGAAAAGGTTTGCATGTGATTCCCTCTTGTACATGATCACATAAAAAACACATCACATCTATTAAAATATTTCACAGTCTGTGGTTTCAGGCTCTCGTTTTATTCGGACTGTCTGTACGAGTCTCCTGTACGTTGACGCGAGTCCTGAAGTACTCGGTGGTGTTCGGTTCCCTACGCCGCAGGCTCAAACATTTTCTCCTCCCCATCTGCTCTTTTTCTTTGGTTTTATTTCGGAACGACTGCTTACTGACTGCTGTGAGGAAAGTCGAGCAGGTGCTGCATGGTGACGAAGGGATGGTTGAGGACGTCACCAGGGATGATTCTGTTCTCCGCGTCGATCCATAACATCTTCTTTAGCAAGAGCACGAACTCTCCACGATCCACCTTCTCAGCCAACAAGTCACTGCCTTCCAGATTCATCACTAAATTCACCTGCAACAGCGACACACACCAGTCAGTCACACACACACACACACACACACACACACACACACACACACACCTCCCCCCGCACCTGTCCAGCCAGGAAACCGACAAGACATTACCAACGCCGAATGGACGAAGCTTCAGAGGGCCGTCAGTTAACATCAAACACTTAAAAGCTCTGAAACGGCTGTCAAATCAGTCCAAAATTTTAAGACAGCACCGAATTCAGGGGCGGGGCCAAGTGCGAGCTTAGTTTGTGATGTCATTAAATAAACCTGAAAAGGCGGACGCTCATCTCAGAGCAGTGCATCAGCCAAATGGTGGTCGTCGTGGTAACATTCTTAATAGCATCATCTTGAGAAAAAGTCAGGAAATTTGGGGGTGGAGTTAATTTGCATGTCATGTATATTCATATATTGTGATCTTTTTAAAGGAGAGTAATGAGTGTGGTTGGAGTGCAAGTGTGTGTGTGTGAGTGTGTGTGTGTGTGTGTGTGTGTGTGTGTGTGTGTGTGTGTGTGTGTGTGTGTGTGTGCACGTACATGCGCAATATCCTCCAAAGAGCTGAAAATATACTTTCTGGCTTCCTTCGATTTCATCCCGGTTTCTGCCTCGTGTTCCTCTGTGGACTGAAAAACACAATAACAGTCATTACACACACACACACACACACACACCCTCTCTCTCTCGGTGAGTGTGTGCGCGTGAGTGAGTGTGTGAGAGCTTCACCTTCAGTCTCCATGCAGCGTACGGTGAGTCCGACTCTCTGCAGAAGAAGCGAGACGTCTTCGTCCCCAGGTTCAGCAGGTTCTCTGTCGGTAAACCCTGTGTCTGTGAGATGTAGCGGATCTGAGGAAGGACCACGGGAGGGACGGACGGATGGACAGACAGACAGAGTGTTAAGCGCAAAGACTGAAGGAAAAAAACCCTCCCTCTCTCTCACTTTCTCTTCCTGTGTCTCTCTCTCTGTCTGTACTTCTCTCTCTCCCTCACTTTCTCTCGCTCTCTCCGACTCTCCCTCACTTTGTCCCTCTCTCCATCTCCCTCACTCTCTCCCTCCCTCATTTTGTCTCTCTTTCGCTCTCTCTCTGACTCTCCCTCACTTTTTCGGTGTCTGTCTCCCTCTCCCCCACTTTCTCTGTCTCTCCCCCCCCCCTCGGTCTCTCTTTCTCTCTCTCTCCCCACACTTTGTCTCTCTCTCCCCCCCACTTTCTCTTGCTGTCTGTCCCTCACTTTCTCTTTCTGTCTGTCTCTCTCTCTGTACTTCTCTCTCTCTGACGTTGTCCCTCTCTCCGTCTCCCTCACTCTCTCTGTCACTTTCTCTTTCACTCTCTCTGACTTTCCCTCACTTTTTCTGTCTGTCTCTCTCTCCGCCCACTTTCTGTCTCCCTCTCCCCCTTTCTCTGTCTCTCTTCCCCCCACTTTCTCTCGCTGTCTGTCCCTCACTTTGTCTCCCTCTCTCCTTCACTTTCTCTCGACAGCTCTGATTTTCTAGCTGTTTATTTTTACGTCCATTTACTGACCCGCGTGTTAAAATGTGTGTTGCTTTTTTCTGAGAGATGAAATTGTACAGGTGTGTGCACGCGTGTTTGTTTCATAAAAGCAGAGAAAGTGTCATTTATAAAGCAGGGAAATGGTCAAAACGCAACACTGGAGCTGCTGGACGTTTCACATGACGGCATTTATTTTAAATATTCTGTAAGGCGCCGTTAATAAAGCACGAGTTTCGTTCCATTTCGGCCGGGTTTTTTTTTTTTTTTATAAAGGGAAGCAATAATTCTGGAGCTGACGGCATGGAACAGTGTGGACGAGTCACGCCTGTGAACTGGAGAGAGAGAGAGAGAGAGAGACATGGAGAAACTTCACCCTGACGTCAGAATCATGCTGGTGTAAAGACAAACATACATTAGACACTCAGTGTAAACAGTGTTAAACAGCACACACACACACACACACACACACACACACACTCTCTCTCTCTCTCTCTCTCAATATTTTGGGAATTCCTGATCACAACCTTTAACCTTTCAACTCTCACCCGTGTCAAACCCCAACTCACGGGAAAGCAAAGGACGGAATTTCCTGAACATGACGTGTATAAACGAACACACACACACACACACACACACACACACACGTTAAATTTCTCTAAGAATATTTACAGTTCATAGAAACCTGCTGCATAAAAATACGAAGATGCACGTGTCAATATTCAGGCGTTCACCCCGCGCTCCTCCCGACACGGGGCTGAACGTAAACACAGTAACTCACACGCGACATGAAATTCTGGCTGCACTGCAGTTCATGGGGAAATTTTTTTCCTCTCTCAGATAATTACATACCGTTTTCAAATTCTCTCAAGACTACGAAATATAAATTAAGCGAAATGTCAGCAATACGTTTTCCTCCTCGTGTGTGTAAATAAATAAATTTTACATTTATAACAGCACTGATAATATCGTCTCCTAAAATCAACGGACATGTCTGCATCTGTCGAAAAATAACCACAGCAGGATATCGGAATTTAACAGAAAATTATAATAAAATGTATTAAAATTAATGACAAGTTAAATAAGCAGCAGAAACAGAGGTAGACGAGAAGGAAACATTATTTTCGTTCTGTGCATGATTTTTTTTTTCCCCCTCGTGCATAATTGATTAAAAAAAATAAATTCAGTTTTAGGAGTTCGTTATCAACTTTTCCTGCAGCGTCATCTTTGTAAATATCATATCCAGATTTATTTTAACAAACAGTATTTTTATTACAAATAAATCCCTCAAGAAGGAGATTGAATTACCTTTGCTAATTTAACATTACACTGAGCTCTCGATTCGTAATTCAGAGTATTTCTGGGACGCTGATGCTACGATTCTTATTTGTTGGAGACAAATGGAGGAAAAAAAAAAGGAAATATTTTGAGTAAAATTAGCTTTTTTTCACAAAATGCTTAAATTTACATCTCTTTACACACATTAAGAGTCTTATTATACGGAGAGGATTCACAGATTACACGCTCGTCTTCGTTTCACTAAAACACCGGATTCAACTTAAACTGCAATCAGAAATCTTACGACTAAAAACCAAACGGTTTAAGAAATAAATCAAATCCGTTTCTTCTGCACAAACCAAAAGAACAGCATCATTCCTGCAGCTTTAGTCAAAAATGTAATGCTGTAAATCGTTTCCTCGGATTATCAACTCAGTGCTCCGGAAAATCACAAACATCCGTGCTTGGAATCAGACGAGGAAGATTAGACAGGAAGTGAGTGCGGTTCCCGGGATGAAATGTTTTGATTGGCGTGTTGGACAGCGAGGAATAAGGAGTGAGATACGAGGTCAGACAAGGAGCGGATTCATCGGTATTCCGATCTCTTACATCAGCAAACTGGGAATGAAAGCGTTCTGGAATATGCAGGGTGTGTGTGCGTTTATCTTTGTTACTGCTCTGAATTTCTACCCACTGGTTTCTTTTTCAGTGTTGTATAAAAAAGTGAAAAGCTGCACGTACAGTCTGGAATATTTGCAGCTTCCGAGAAGCGTGCGAGTCTGCGGAGGGTCCAAGCCTGCACAGGGAGTGACGGGAAAACCACCATCACTAAACACTCGCACACCAGGAGAACACTCGCTTAGTGAGCGCCAACAGCTGCATCTCTAAAACACTGCTGTTAAACACATGCCGACGCGCTGAGCTGCAGGAAGGCGTTCGCTTCTGCTATTAATACTTTCTGCTGCGTGTGAAGGAACCCGAGCCCCATGAGGAAGGAGCGTGGACGAGGGGGGATGGTGTAGCGTTAGGCACCAAACCCCTGACTCCGACTGCAGATTTCACCGGTTTTCATTTTTTCGTGACATGTTCACATTTTCACCAGACCGCTCGACAGAGAGGGGGAAAATATTAAATAAAATCAGGAAGTAGGAAACAAACTTCATTCTCACAGGTCACGGGGCCGTGCACCTGATACTGATATCACGCAAGTGTGTAAAAATAAAACTCCTCTAACTGAGGTTAAAAGGTTAAACGGGGGGACGAAAACTTTATCCACAAACGACAGGTTCAGCAATTGCTTTAATGAGCGAGTATAACAAGTGGGCGGAGACTATGCAAATCGCCCAGAGTGTGAGGTCACGTCACTGCACGAATTTGCTGAAAACAAAATTACGCCCTTTGCTTAAAATACTGTATATCTTAGCGTTCTCATCACTGACGGTTTTATATTCAAGTTATTCCATGAAATCGAGTCGGACGCGAGCTGACCGCGCTATGTACGACCAGATTGACTGGAATAACTGTTTTGTTCTTTCCAAATTCACTGGATTTTAAGAAACTGAGCATTTTTTTTTTGCAAATTCGATAAATAAAAGCTTTTTATACAAAACGTCCGACAAAATCGTTTCCGCTTAGAGTGTAAACAAACCGGCGAATACGTTCTTACCATCAAATACTGTTATTCCATATTTTTGGATTTTAATTTCGAGTAGAGTTTGCATTTCATCCTCGGTCGGTTCAGCAACACGCGCCGCCATTTTGTTTTTCGCTACTCACGGTATACAAGCTGACATCCTCGTAGTAGAGTCGCCAATCAATCAATCAGAGCGAATGATTGCTCATATCCAGTGAATGTGGATAGAATAATTATATTTTTATACCACAGTATGGTCGAGTTCTTGAATTTGATTTTACGTTCATGTAACCGGATGCTTGGATTGGATATCGTTCCTATAGTAACCGTTCGCTCATGGGGACGCGTGTGTACAGCGGACGTTATTGCTTTGTGACGTTTTTTGACGTTATTGCTTTCTTCTTCTTGAACAAATGCATAAAAAGTGTCTCAGAACTGCTTCTGCTACAGACCTGGACTATGGAGTTGTTCCTTCACCAGATAACTCTATACATATTAAAAAAAAAAACCACACAAAATATTTTGGCGCCGTGTTCATTAGCAACAAGCGTGAAACAAAAGCTTACAGCTCGCCTTTACTTCTCAGCTGAATACAGAATCAAGTGTGAACAGACTGTTTGGATTCGTGCATTTCGGGACCTAAACGACGTTCAAAGCGGCAACACAAACACTGATGTATCCGTTACCGGATTTGACGACGTGTGAGAAAGCGTCAATAGTTCAACTGTCACGTACAGTAAAAGTCCGACTCGGTCCTAACCGCTGACCTCTTGAGCTTCCTTTCAGGATTTTGAGAACAAAACACAAACTGTAATCTCAGGCACCAGGACAGCAGGAGGGTGGGGCGTGAATCTGATGCCTGGTTGTAAAAATACCTCCGTGTTTGTGCACTGGGCTTACGAAGGGCTTTAGAGTATAATGGGGCCGGATAAATACAGAGCGCCAGCGTCTGCCGAGCTCGAAACCACACCGCAGCGCTGAGGGAGATCCATCACAGGTTTAAATACTCGCAGCTTCTCTTCCCGTGAGCCTTCCCCAGAAACAGAGGTCTAATCTGGGCCTGTTGCTGTCTCCCATCCCCCACACTGCCCTGAAGACCGAAGCATCTCCAAACAGTGCCGGAGACCGGAGGCGTGGCACAGGATACACACGCCGTCCCAAACACAGAACACGGTCCAGCGTCGGAGAGAACAGGCAGGACGCATTCCTCTCCGGACTGTTTGTGCTGACAGAACATGCCACAGCTCGCTGAAGAACAATGACGTCGTGCACGGGGATGCGTGAGGACTCCGAGACCAGCGCTTTCGATTCATACCCACAGGGACGGGGTTATCATTATCCCGACATTTCCTTGTTTATTCATACTTTAGTAAATCCGTCTGGAAGTGACGTCACGTCATGAGGCCAAACTGAGCCCGATTTACAAAACCGGTCCTGATTTTCTTCACACTCGCGTCTACGGTATATTGAGCAACGCAATCGGCTGGAAACTCACAAGCACGGCAGAACTGATTTACATTTAGCGACGCCCACAAAACTCCATAAAAGGAAAAACTGAAAGGAACAAAATGGCAACTAAACGGTCTAAAGTTAAAAAGACCCAAAAAAAGGGTGGGTGGTTTTTTTTTTTTGCACTTTTACAGGCTAGGTCTTGAAGATTCTGGAAAACCTAAAGACCGTCGACGCGACGTGAAGACTCCGCGCATAAACATCTCGTTACGGAAAACTTCGCATCAACAATTACACGTTTACTGATCCAGCCCGAGTTTCCCAAAAGCATCGTAGCACAAGGATCATCATTAAATGGTTGCGTGAGCAGCACAATGAACACTCTCTCTCTCCTAGTTAAGATGCTCTTAGTGTTAAGATGATCTCGGGAAACCCACCCGTTTATGTGCAACTGCTGTACGAGTCCCTATGAATGAGCTTTCTACAGAAATTATAACACGTTTGAAGGGATGGTGTGTGTGGGGACTTTATTATTGTTATTATTATTCAGATGTTTTTTGCGTATATTACCTGGTCGTACTCCAGAGCCCCGGGGTATAAGGGCCAGCCCAGGAACAGCTCCGCAATCACACAGCCCAATGACCACATGTCTATGGCTTCACAAAACGGCAGGCCCAGGATGATCTCCGGAGCCCTGAGACAGAAACACATCAGAGCAGAATTAGTGGCTCCAATCTATCGGAAATCAACTATATTCTTTAAAAAAAAAATAAATAAATGTGCTGGGGAGAAATACAGGGCTTAGTGTTTTAACATCCTCACTCCGAACATCTAAATCCAGCCTGATGAGCGCTGCCGTGATGTGCAGCTCGGCTGAACCTGGAACAAATACAGCGTCGGAGCAGCAGTGCCAATACCGCAAACGAGAATATCCCATCATCATCAGGCAGAGAGAGAGAAGCAAAAAGCTTCCTTTACTCAAAATGACCATGAGTGCATTTTCACTCCACACTCACCGGCCACTTTAATAGGAATGTGTTCTTGGCTGCAGGAGCGGAACCCAGTGTGTTCTTCTGCTGTTGCGGAGATGCTTTTCTGCTCACCACGGTTGTAAAGAGTGATTATATGAGTTACTATATCCTTCCTGGCAAAAGATCTCAAACTGCTCAATCTGTCCATGTTCTGATCTCTGACCCTCTCTTATCAACAAGGCGTTTATTTCCACACACAGAACTGTCACTCACTCGCTGACATGTTTTTTGTTTTTCACACCATTCTGTGTAAACTCTAGAGACTGTTGATTGTGTGTGAAAACCTCAGGAGGAGATCAGCAGCTTCTGAAATACTCAAACCAAAAATACTCATCTGGCTCAAACCAACACCCAGACCACAGTGAGAGAAAGTTATACTTTGAGATCACAATTTTTCCCGTTCTGATGTCTGTGAATATTAACTGAAACTCTTGATTTGTATCTGTGTGATTTGATGCATCACGCTGCTGTCGAGGGATCGGCTGATTAGAGAACTGCATCAAACAGCAGGTGTACCTAATGGGTGTTCCTAATAAAGTGGCCGGTGAGTGTAAATGTATAAAATATGACATTATTAAGGAAAATAAGATAAAAGAAAAAAAATTATAAATACATAAAGTAAAGAGAATGCATTGAAAGGGAACCTAAAATGATTTAAAGAGTTAATTGTGTATTAATGGTTGTGGTTCGTTATTTAGATCAAAGCTCAGGTTTTGTTTAAAGTTTCATTTTCAGAACGAAGAAAAATGATGTGCAGCTGGATGAGGATTTTTAGATTAATTTAAATTCTTTACAGATGTTGAAGAGACATGTGATGTGGATACGATGTGGATACGACGGCATGCAGGAAGACCTGCTCACTAACAGTGTGTGATGTGCGACAAACTCGTAAACAAGTGTGTTACTGCTCCTCAGGTAGTGTTTCAGACTTGTTACACGCTGAGACAAAGTGGTGTGTGTGTGTGTGTGTGTGTGAGAGTGTGAAAGCGAGCCAGTCAGGCAGGTATGTGCAATTATGTGAAAAATTGCTTTAGTCCCTGAAGGCCTGTGAGAGGAGGAGGAGGAGAAGCTGCAGTGGAGTTATGTGAGCTGACATGTGAACTGACACGCCATCGCTCCAACAGCTCTGCTTTCTAACCACGCGCTCCTTCATCAGACGTGTGTAACGTCGACACGAATGAAATCTGCACAATGAACACGTCAGCAACCCCAACATGAACAGCACATGCAATAAACACATCAACAACATGCACACACAGATGGACGATGATTTCCCTCCCAGAGGGATGAACAGCTCTTTCTTGGTTTCCATGGTGACGTGTGGATTATGTAAACAGACATATATGACTTACAATATCGCTCATGGTATATCTTTATAAATGTGTGATATGGGACACGTATAACAGGTTCTTTGCACATGACATCTCAAACCGGCGAGCTTTCCGGATGGAGTGCAGGAGAGTTTTGCTTTAAGTCAGGCTCAAAGATAAAGTTTAAGGCGAAAGTCATTTTGCTACCTGCACAGGAAGCTAAACCTGACACCAAGGCTGTGATATGGCAGGAAACATCGCGAGATACATCTGCAATATTATCATCCTGAGGTGTTTGTTTTGCAACAAGTGTTTCACAGTTTTAGCTAACAAGCTAGTTAGCACCAAGAGATTTGTTTTAGCAGTGCTAGCTAGCGATCACCTTATACCATATTTGCCTACTGATTTTGACAGGTGAATCCCGCCTACTGCTTTTAGCTCTAAAAAAACACCCCGCATTACAAAATAATCAGTGAACACTGTCGGATTCGCGCTTCTGAGCTCACTTCAGCTGTTTTCAGCACAAGTCTACAGCATCAAACAGTCATACGAAGTGAAGCCGAGAGCCAGTGGAACGGCACGGTAATGATCATGATGTTGAATCTAAATTGTATTGCTTTATCCTATCGCAGTTCCATTGGTTCTCATTATGGTTCTAGCCAATCAGTAATGAGGTCACATGTTACAACAAATCATGCCAGTATTTATGTGTAAAAACCAAACACACTCTGGCAATCGTGAACAATGAAAAATCTGACAAAAAAACTCTGAAGATTCACTATGACAATAAGCTCAAGGTGACTTGGTGGTCAGATCGTCCAACATCAAAGCATCAGGGTGAAGTGAGAAGCAGCATTTTGTGAACTACAGTATGTTGGTCCAATTTCTTGATCAATTTTCTTAAAATTTGGCAATCGGAATGCAGGAGAATGCGCCATTTTAAACTGTTTTATCAAAATTTTACCTTTTTAGCTTTAACCTTTCACCAGGTCATGCCCTAGAAGGGTGTGACATGCATCGCATAATCTGATCTACCGCTTTTCATTCTCAGGGGGTTGGTAAATATGCAGGGCAGCATGGTGGTGTAGTGGTTATCACTGTTGCTTCACAGCAAGAAGGTTCTGGGTTTGAACCCCACAGCTGGTTAACTGGCTAACTAAATTGTCCATAGGTCTGAATGGTTGTTTCCCAAGCCTGGAAATGGGAAGGTTGCTGCAGGCAGGGCATCCGGCATAAAACTGTCAAAGTCCCTTCCACACCAGGATCTGGTCTTCCCAGGCAGTCTCCTGTCCCAGTACTAGCCAGTTCCTTAAGGTGCAGCACTGATCTCTGATTTGTTAGCCCTCAGCCTAATGAATTACAGTGGGGGGCTGGTCCTCTGGTAACCGTGAGAGTTGACTCCTCCACTCACATCTGTATTACAGCATGCCATGGCAGTAGGCACCATTTTTATGATGGTCTTTGGTATGACCTGACCGCAAGTAGAACTCATGATCTTCCAGTAGCGAGGCAAACACACTAACCACTAGGCCAACTCGCAGTTGACGTAAAACTATGCTCCAACTAATATGACATGTGGTACGACCCACATGGCAATGACCCCACACACATAAGTGGGACAAACTGGAAGGAGTGAGTGAGGGGTTGGTAAGTATGCATTATACTAAACAATGTGAAACTTGCCTTCTCTCTTTGCTGTCGCTGTTTGTTCTGCAACCTTTTAGCATTGATTAACAAGCTTTCACTCTGCTATTGATTTTCTTCCGGTTGTGAGTTGAAACAGCAGCAGCATAAAGACTGTAAATCTCAAGCACATATTCAATGCTACTTTGGTTCTGAGGTCATGATCTCAGTTCCACACGAAACAGCTGTAAGCCTCTAGACTTCTATATGCTTTCCTCTGGCTAGTCATGTAGTAGGACGTAGTAGGATGTAGTAGTCATGTGTAATGCCGTTCGCCTCCACACTGGTCGTGCTGTGGTCGCTTTTCTTCAGTTTAGATTAATTTTCTGACTCCTGCTTGGAGATCATCCGACCTGTTTATTTACTCACTTTCCTCCATTTCCAGTTCCTGAAGTATCTCAATTCTTCACTTCCTGCCCTCCATCTGAATTTTGCGTGTCATCGTCCCATGACTGCAAACAACCTGTAGATTTAATACAGAAACGATACACTGACTGCAGAACAGTTTTACAGCAAAGGAAAAAATCAAATTTTTTGAAAACAAACAAATACTAAATAGCCGACGATGGAGTTAAAAGGTAGCAAAAGGATCCTATAGACTGGGTATGGGTGCACCCACTGTTTACATGTGTGTGTGTTCACTACTTCAGTGTTCAGGCTCATTTTTACACCCAAACGCTTGACACTTGGCATCTTCAGGGTTGTTTACAACAGTTTATAAGCGATGTATCCACTAGATCCCAGACTTGGTAAGTTATGTAGCGTGTAAGTGATGTTATAATCTCAGATTCTCTCCTAATTTGTACTCAGAGCGTACAAATTACTAAATCTTGAAGAGAGTGAGATGTCGGTGCCCAGGGACATTGTTTTTCTTTTAAAATAAAATCTGTACACAGTCTACAGGGACAAATATGAACACGTGAACACTCGAACATGTCTTGTGTGGAGATGATCTGTCAGTGTAAAGGGGTTTATTTTTACGGTTTTGTTTGGCTTTAACTTTTTCATTGTATTATGGCTTTGAACTATAAAAAATAAAAACAATTATACATTATTATCTCATCTCATCTCATTATCTCTAGCCGCTTTATCCTTCTACAGGGTCGCAGGCAAGCTGGAGCCTATCCCAG
>JAODVO010000025.1:2317031-2329647 GCA_025400055.1 Notarius lentiginosus | reverse complement strand
TCAGCTGGGATAGGCTCCAGCTTGCCTGCGACCCTGTAGAACAGAATAAAGCGGCAAGAGATAATGAGATGAGATGAATGAGGATAAGTGGCTACAGATGATGGATAGATCCATGAAAGTACATTTCACATAAAACATAACATTGCCTTAATTTCACCACTTAAATCATTCACTTCATCAGTTCAAACATTTACTTTTTTAATCCTTAATTACATTTAAACTTTTTTTTTTTTACTTTCACTTGAACACATACTTTATCCACCCATGCTTTGGTGGATGTAAACTGTAAACTCCATACTGTACAACTGAATTATTCTCACAACAGTCCAGGTCAAAGCCCCTCCCCACCCACTTTTCATAGGGGTCACTATCTCCAGTGTTCTAAATGGTTCTTCATTTCCTATTTACTTCCTGGTTTTGCTCAATACTATATATCTACTACTATAAGCACATGTTTTCACTGAACTCATTGCAAAGCCCTGCCAACCAAAATTTCATGCTGTGAAAGCTCTGAGCTGTGTTAATTAGCCCTGTTTGCCTTATCTATGTCTCAATCATGTGCAATAGTTTGATGATTAGTGCAATTACTGTGTTTGACATTTACATAGTGACTCGGATTTTGGATTGTGCTTTAATAAATTTTGCAGATGGATCCTCACTCTTCTACTGAGTCTGGTCTGTGACATTGATTTTATCTGAACAAACAACATAAAAAATAAACGTGGATGTATAATTACACATGGAACATCATGCAATGAATTACATATGTGTATATGTATTTGCTTTGTGTTCTTCCAGCAAGCGGTTATGGATACTACTGAAAGATCAACATTAAAACTACAAGTGGAATCTCCTTACAGAGTATTTCTGTAGATTCCCTCACAACTTTAATAATAATAATAATAATAATAATAATAATAATATATTTAATTTATATAGCGCCTTTCACAGACCCAAGGTTACATTCCAAGGAAGAAAAAAAACCTTTTAAAAAACATGTAGGTTGATTATTTATTTATTTATTTATTTATTTATTTACTTACTTACTTACTTACATATTTTATTTAATGCACTTGTTTTTTATTGCCGTTAATGTCATGTAAGTGGGTATACAAGTGTGCTACTTTTTATTATGAGATTATTTTCCCTCAAATTCAAGATTGTATCCTTATTAACTGTAATGACTACAACCAAATTTCCCAGAAGTGCAGGAGCACAAAGATCATCATTAGATAATGTAGTGAACATCACACTGCATCAACACTCTCTCTCTCTCTCTTCCAGTTACACTGACCTTTACGATGAACTTATCCTATGTTAGTTTGCATTCAAAGTTGGCAACTTAAGTCCAAAAAGTTATGTTAATATTTACGTCGAGAAAGTTACACATATTTAGAGTTGGGTTACGCAGCTGCTTAAGTCAAATTACTAGTCTCCTTGTTCATTTCCATTATCCATTATCCATAGCCACTTATCGTGTGCAGGGTCTCGGACAAGCTGGAGCCTATCCCAGCTGACTATGGGCGAGAGGCGGGGTACACCCTGGACAAATTGCCAGATCATCACAAGGCTGACACATAGAGACAAAACTATTCACACCTACGGTCAATTTAGAGCCACCAATTAGCTGAACCTGCATGTCTTTGGGGGAAACCAGAGCATACCCACGCAGACACAGAGAGAACATGCAAACTCTACACAGAAAGGCCCCCGTCAGCCACTGGGCTCGAACCCAGAACCTTCTTGCTGTGAGGCAACAGTGCTAACCACTACACCATCATGCCACGCCTTTAAGAGTCATTGCAAGATTTTTAAAAAGTGGAAAATCATCCTCCAGAGATTTTTTGCTTACAAAATACAGGCAAAGAATGACCCCCACCCTTCTCATTAACTCGAGGAATACTACAATGCTGGCAAAGTTGTTATTTCTACCAAGCCAGGTTTGTGTCAGGGGAAAAAAAAATCTAGCTCATAATTTTCTGCTAACCGTCCAGTTGGGAAGAACTTGTTGCTTTGTGACCTGATACTAATCCATGCTGCTTTACAGGCAGTGGGTTCTGTTTTTTGTTCCTGAGGTTTCAAATCACCACAGTGTTTCTGTGTCACTACATTACACTTATCTGAAACATTTTTTAGTTTGTTATGGCCACCCCACCAGCAAGTGCATAAAACTTGGTAATTAACTGACACATAGCAAAAGTTCCAACTTGTCAGATCTGTGTGTTATTTGTCCTCTCTGTATGCACTGGAAAAGGGGTGTTTGGGAATCCTCATGGTGTGAACGAGTAATGTGACAGGAGATCTTGGGGTCTTCTGTTGCTGGTCTGTGCTATATGTCAGCAGATATGTGAAGCCATAAAGCAGATTTCAGGATGCAGGCACTTACGGATACAGGTACAGGGGAGAGTGGGTGCATCGCAGACTGGAAACTAAATCCAAAGCATGAGCCAAAAGACATAGTCAGGGTCAAGCAAGAGTCGGTCGATGTGCAAACAGATTATCAGAGACAAGATGAGTTCAAAGTTGGAAGTAAACAGAAAACTAGGCCAGAGTGAAGGGCAATCAGGACGTGAGTAAATGGCTTGGTATGATTGGGCACTGAGACACAGAATGATACTTTGCAGTAAATGTGAGAGTTTGCTGTGCTTCAGTAGTAGGGCTAATTACCAAGGCAATAGGGAACAGTTGCACCTTCAGAATTCCAGAGAGGAGGGGTGCAGTGGCACTTGGGGAATGTAGTCCACAGCGGCCATGTTTGGATGCTGCTCCAAACTCCGGTTTTCATCATTGATACTGACAGTAGATTGGCTACCCTGTTTGAAAAGTTCTCCACATCTCCCAGAAGCTGGTGAAATTGTGATAGAGACATGTAGAGGTGAGCCAGGTGTATAATGACAACAGTCTACTAAAATGAACAATTACTGTACCGACTGTAGGTGCTAAAGAAGGCAACTCGACTTGAAATTCTTGAAGATGTTTCACCTCTCATCTGAAAGGCTTCTTCAGTTCTGTCTGACTAGTGGGGAGTTCCAGGTATTTATTCTCTAGTGGACCAAAAGCAACCCTAAGGGGAGTCATTAACCTCAAGTAATTAAACTCATCCACTGTTGCCACCTCTACTCCTTGCATCCTCACCATTCCACCATCATCCCTCTTGTTCACACACATGTATCCCATCTTGTTCCTACTGACTTTCATTCCTCTTCTCTCCAGTGCATAGCTCCACCTCTCCAGGCTCTCCTTAGCCTGCTCCCTGTTCTCACTACAGATCACAGTGTCATCTGTGAACATCATAGTCAACGGAGACTCCTATGTGCTCGTCTGTCAACTGGTCCATCACCATCGCAAACAAGAAAGGGTTCAGAGCCAATCCTTGATGAAATCCCACCTCCACCTTGCATCCATCCGTCACTCCTACTGCACACCTCACCACTGTCATACTGCCTTCATACCTATCCTACACCACTCTTACATACTTCTCTGCCACTCCTGACTTCCTCATATGAGACCACACCTCCTCTCTCGGCACACTGTCATACATTTTCTCAAAGTCCACAAAGACACAATGCAACTCCTTCTGACCTCTACACCTCTCCATCAGCATTCTCAATGCAAACGTCACGTCTGTGGTGCTCTTTCCTGGTATGAAACCATACTGCTGTTCACTAATTTAGATTCTACGACTCTTTCCCATAACTTCATGGTGTGGCTGATCAACTTTGTAGTTACTACAGCTCTGCACATCACCTTTATTCTTGAAAATCAGTACCAGTTCACTTCTTCTCCATTCCTCAGGTATCCTCTTGCTTTCCAAGACTGTGTTGACTATTTGAGCTAAAAACTCCACTGCCATCTCTCCTAAACATCTCCATGCCTCATCAGGTATGTCTTCTGGATCAACCGCCTTTCCATTTTTCATCCTCTATATAGCTGTCCTCACTTCATCCTTGCTAATCCACTGCACTTCCTGATTCACAATCCCGAAATCCTGATTAACATTCCACACACCATCCACCCTTCTCTCTATCTCTCATTTTCTTCATTCCATCTTCTCTACACACTCTTCACTTGTGTGCATCTTCCTCCACGTTGTGTTCCTCACTCCTCTTAAAAAACATATTCACCAGACATTTCCATCTTTTCACAAAATCCACCATCCACATGACTCTCCTTGACACTATACCTGCCCATCACCTCTTCATCAACTTTGTTCCTTTAGCAACATGCCCACTGAAGTCTGCTCCAGTCACCACTCTCTTCCCTGGCTACACCCACCACCATTTCTCCTCCCATCCACACCATGGCAGAACAGTTTAAACCCACCTCCTGGCCCTGCTCCCCTTCCACCTGGTTTCTTCATATCCAACAGCTCTCTTCCTTTACCAGTCATAGTGCCAATATTCAAAGTTCTGACTCTCATCCCCACACTACTACCCTTCCTCCTTTCCCACTGCCTCTGGACATGCCTTCCCCATTGCCTTCTCCTTCTCCTTCCTGCAGCAGTAGCAGTTTCCACCAGCACCCTGCTGGCCCACAGTACCGGTGACGCTCATTGCTAACCCAGGCCTCAACTGATCTGGCATGGAAATCCGATTTGTAAGCTGCATATTTGATTTGGCATCGGTTTTACACCTGATGCAACCGTCCCTCATCTATCTGAACTTGGGCCTGGCACTAAGAATGCACTGACTTGTGTGACCCCAGTGACGGGGTTAAACTACTGTAAACATTATAGAAACCTCCTTTAAAACTAAACATTTCATATGACGTCTTTAAAGCAATCATAGTTGTTTAAGTTAGGAGTTGCAATACTGGTACAGGGTGTGACCGGATTGTGTCAGTGTTTATACAGATTACAATACATTTTGGATCGATCATTTAATAAGACTTTTCAGTTCTTTAGAATTCCAGCAATTATAAATAATCAAGGAGAAAAAACAAGAGAGTCGTTTCTGGAACATAGACGTCACTGACTGTCCAACATAAACCGGGTTGATCTCAGCGATGTGAGAAAGTGAAAACCACACGAGTCTGCAGTGGACATTTTATCAGTGGTAAGTGCTATGAATTAGTTATTAATGAAAGATCACAATATCTAAGAAATATTGGATTGTTTAATAGCCTGGTCGTGCAGAGACTCGCCATGATCATCAAGTGTGTGATCCGACAAGCAAAGGCTTCTACAATTATTTCCTTTTCAAAAGAGCTGTATATCATTTTTGATGACACTGCTTTTATTTTGCTTTTTCTTTCCATTTGGGAAACCAGCTGATCTCTACAATTTTATGGATCCAGATTGGGCTCCAACACAAAATACGGGCTGCGACAAAATCAAAGATGGGACTAAAGCAGGAGCTCAAAATGCTCGGTTTACAGAGCGCAGAAAGAAACGCAAAATTATTAAAGAATCTTCCCAAACGATCACAGAATCAATCGAACAAGATTCATGTCAATCCCCGACCTCAAATCCTGCAGCCTCGTCGCCCGGTGAGGGATCTTTTAGAACTAAATATGTTCGATAGTGTTTTATATATATATCCTCCAACATAGCGGCGGTCAGTGACACAAGCAGTTTTGGTCACATGGCTGCAAACAAAGAATAAACTTTAAAAATTCACTGCAAAGTAGCCTTTAGCATAAGTTAAGTCTTAGCGCCTCTCCGTGTCAATTTGTTTGAGGTATCAGTGTCGTTGTTAATGTTGTTCTGCCGCTAATCTGACAGACAACACACACTGACATGGTTATACGCTACAGCAACTGAGCTGGAGGTGGAGTTTTCCGTCCTGCGTTCCTGAAGGATGCCACCACACCGTGACCTGCAGCAGATCCTCTGCTGAGCTGATGATAGTGTTTTAGCCTGCAGTGTACACAGAGGTGTGAGGTTCTAACCTGAATGAACACCATTTCTCACACACACACACACACACACACACACACACACACACACACACACACACTTCACTCTCATCTGTCAGACTGTCACTGAACTGCACGGAAGCAGCTTCATTAGTGTAATTACAATCCTCTGAAACCTGGAGCTGATCCTGAGAGCTGGATTAATGATATGTCTCCAACCTCAGGATTCTACACACACACACACACACACACACACACACACACACTGAAGCACCTAAACCGAGATATGTCTTTTTGTTCGTAAATAAAAAATATATATTTATAAGTAAATTCAGATTTACTGTATTTCACTGCTTATATTCTGTTTTGTATTAAACTCCGTTCCTTCATCTGTAATAATAATAATAATAATAATAGATAACGAGATAATAATAATAATAATAATAATAATAATAATAATAATAATAATAATAATAACAGCACCTTTTAAAAATTTAGCTCAGAGTGCTGTACAATGTGATCGAAAACAAAGAGAAATAAAGAAATAAAAGCTAGTAAAAAAGAGAAAAACAGACAAGCAATAATTGAGCATTAAATTATCATCATAACAGAAAGAAATAAAAACAAGATAAAATTTTAATGCATATCATTAAAAAGAGGTGTAAAAATAAAGTGCAAAAAGTGAACTATTCTACAAGTAACGTAAAAGTAATGTCATTAAATTGTTGCAATTAGTGCAGATTTCTACACACACACATACACGTTGAGAAAAATGAGGTTCTTCAAGGGTTCTTGAAGGTCTTTTACTTGGAACCTCTTCAGATCAGGAAACACTGTGTGGTAGGGTTCTATATAGAACCACAAAAAACACCCACACACACTGAAAACCCTGAAAGGTTCTACATTTGCTCTGAGAGTATCCATGCCATGAGGTTCCATGTTACATCACAGTGCTGCTGAATTCTGGATTGTGATGGGTCAGAAGAGAAGGCGTTGATTTATTCTTTGTAACAGCAGCTCTGACTGTAGTCCATCCCATCCATCTGTCCATTTTCTTCTGCTTATCCGAGGGTCAGGTTGCGGTGGCAGCAGGCTAAGCCGGGTATTCCAGGTGTCCATCTCCCCAGCAACGCTTTCCAGTTCCTCTTGGGGGATCCCAAGATGCTCCCAGGCCAGATGAGATAATCTCTCCAGTGTGTTCTGGGTCTACCCCGAGGTCTCCTCCCAGTTGGACGTGCCTGGAAAACCTCCAAAGGAAGGCGCCCAGGAGGCATCATAATCAGATGTCCGAACCATCTCAGTTGACTCCTTTTGACATGAAGGAGCAGTGGCTCGACTCCGAGATCCCTCTGGATGTCTGAGCTCCTCACCTTGTCTCTAAGGGTGAGCCCAGACACCCTACAGAGAAAACTAATTTCAGCCGCTTGTATCCATGATCTCATCCATTTGGTCACGACCTAAAGCTTATGACCATAGGTGAGGGTTGGAACATGGATTGACTGGTAAATTGAAAGCTTTACCTTCCAGCTCAGTTCCCTGTTCACCACGACGGTCTGGTACAACGCCTGCACTACTGCTGACGCTGCCTGTCCATCTCAATCTCCATTTTACCATCACTCATGAAGAAGACCCCCAGATACTTGAACTCCTTCACTTGTGGCAGCATCTCACTCCCAACCTAGACGGAGCTGATTGTAGTGAGGCTGAAAATCACAGGTTTATAAATAATAAATGTGTTCGTTCTAATACGTTATTGTTTCTATAGTAACAGCTCGTTCACAGGGACGTGTACAGTGGATGCTCTATGTAAACATGTTAAAGTGTGTTGACTGATGTTTTCTTAAAGTAAGAAGCTGTTTATGTCACATCTCTGGAAGGAATCGCCAATGTCAGCTCTTTGTAACTGTCAGAAGTGAAACTGGAACTTTACGTTTTTCGACATCTTCAGGACTTCAGGTAACATGACAATCTGCAAGTTTTTGTTTAGAGATAAGAAGCTGGTGAGGGAACGAGTGTTTATAGCTGCGATAACGTCTGTGAGAACAGGAACATGTACCTTCAACAACATTAAATGCAAATATAAATGGATAAAAAGCCAGAGTGCTTTGTAATCATTAGCAAGTTGCTGTGGTATAAGTGGAATAGAACACACCCTGTTCAGGGAAAATAATCAACTTCAGGGTGGTAGCAGTACATCTGCTCCATGTTGATTATTTTCCTAGAACAGCACCACAATAACATTTTATTATTAACACACTTTATGACAGCAGACGTGCAGTACGGTGTGTTCTGATTGGCTGAGAGAAGCAGAGAATCAGAGTCAGAACCATGTTTATTGGCCAAGTATGTTCACACACAAGGTCAAAATCAAGGTCGAGCTCACCAAAAAGGTCAAAATCACTTTTTCGCGATATCTTCCTTCATATTCATCATAAGTGCTACCAGGCGAGGTTTGTTTTGCCTGGCAACACTTGTACCGATTGTTCTTAACTTTCCATCCCAACATGCACAGCATCATAAACAGTATAAAATATCATCTAATTAGACATGTAGTTTCAAGAAAGAACATTTTGAGCTTCATACTGCATGAGAAATCAAATATGGCAAAAATAAATAAAAAAGGAAAATACATTTCCAAACTTGAAAGCGCATAATACAGCAACAATTTCTACATACGTTAAGGAACTTCACAAAAAGCCGAGTGGCTTTTTTAGATGTACTTTCTAAAAAGCTTCTCACTTTCAGTCTCCTGCCATGACATCTCAACTTTAATCCCCAGTAGAAGTTTAACCAAAATACAACACTTTTTAATGGAAATTTCAAATGTTGCAACTTATGCTGCATAATTGGCGCATGAAAACTGACAGTTCCTTTTAAAACAGACTAGAAGAAAGCAGGAAGGTGAAGCTACATCTGACAACATGGAAAAGGCTAAAAAATGATCAGTAGCAGTAGAAACCCAGAAACTGTCAACTGCTGTAAATAATTCATTCGATTCAGTTAGAGGAAAGTGAGAACTTCAAGCGGTGAGTGGGATGTGGGTTCAGAAAGCACGATGAGGCTTTAGAGACTCCATTCCAAGGTAGAAAAAAAGATCTATGTCAAGAAACCTGGACCAATTATTGACACAGAGATGTGAGAAATGTACTTCACTACTGGGAGAAGAGAAATTCCAACATTTATGAAAATATTTTAAGACACACACAAGAGATAGAGAAACATGATCAAGGAACTCTGATGGTACAGAAAATGGTACTACACAAAAACCTCATCCACCTTTGTAAATGAGTAAATCGGATATTATGTTTATCTCGTGTATGGTTGTGAGCTGTGAGTAGTGACTGAAAGCACAAGGTCATGAGTATGGGTTCAGGGTTGTAGAGCTTAATCTCCATGATGGGATGAAAAGCTTGACAATCTGAGAGAGCTTCAGAGTCAAGCTGCTGCTTCTCCAAATCAAAAGGAGACAGGTGAGGCGGTTCAGGATGCCCCCTGGTCAGCTCCTGGTAGAGCTGTGTGACATGAAAGAGACTCTGGGACAGACCCAGGACCTGCTGGAGAGCTTGGGTTGGCAACATCTGAGGATCCCACAGCAGGAGCTGGAATCTCTGGCTGGGGATGGAGAGGTCTGGAAGAAGATGAAAACCTTCATTTGTCACATATATATATATATATTAGAGTGTAATTAGTTTCTTCTCAAATCCCAGGTCGGGGTCAGAGTGCAGGGCCAGACATGTTGCATTGCCCTTGGAGCAAAGAGGGTTAAGGGCCCAAAGTATTCTGATCAATTCCCCTGTGGACTGACCTTCTCAGCCTCTTACGACAGAGAAGGAAAATGAATGAATGAACCTATTGACAAAGATCCAAATGTGGGACTCAGCAAGTGCCTGATCTGGAAGCATTTGGTATTGTGGCAATTCAAATATTATTTCATTGCACCCTGTCAGATCTAGGGATGGGAATCAAGAACCGTTTCCAGTTGACAGCTGGTTCCAGATTATCTAATCCATCAGAATCGTATGCCTCAGAGGTTATAGAATCCTTTCTCCGACAGTTGTGGACTGCAAAAACTTATGCGCCATGACGTCAAACTGTGCATCTATGCTGCTGGAAACTTGCAACAAGAAGGAGTCATGGCGGAGAGGAAGAAGCGGTCCAAAGTGTGGCTTCATTTCACAAAAAAAGATGACAACAAAAGAATCGTTTCAAGTAAGGTTGGAAACATCAGCAATATGTTGAAACACCTTTTGATGCAACATGGGCTAAAATCCCAGGAATGCCATGGGGGTAAATTTCCAAAGGTAAGTATCTTACACTTTAATAACATTAACACCACCCAGGCAGGCTTAGCAGGTTTTTTCTTTTACAAAGAAATCCTAAATGAAAATTAATGCTGGGGGAAATATTCTCTCATTTTATCCATTTCAGATGATGATAGACAGACTGTTGTTGTTACAGGTAGCTCTGAGGCTACAACCAGCTGCTCGTCTCACCCATCAGCTAAGCTGCTATCCAGTAACACCCTTTCATGCTTGCTGCACAGGGAGGGAAAATTTATGCACAAAAACACCATAGCAACATGTCCACAAACAGAAGTTGAACAGTGCTGTGTGTACGACTGATTTAACGAGATGCAAATAAGACAGAATTGCTAATAAACAGGATACATTTTATGACATTTCACTGCGAGTTGGCCTCATGGTTAGCATGTCCACCTCTTGACCAGGAGATCATAAGTTCTACTCATGGTTGGGTCATACCAAAGACCATTATCAAAATGGTACCTACTGCCATCTGGTGAGGCGTGTTGCAATACAGATGTGAGTCAAGTAGGAAGTCAGACTCTTGCAGTTTCCAAAGGTAACCCCAGCTACGTAATAGGCGAGAGGCTGAGGGCTATGGAGATTGGTGCTGGACAATGCGCGAAATGCTTGGTTAGGACTGGGACCATAGACTACCTGGGAAGACCAGGTCCTGGAACAGGAGGGACTTTGACTACAGCTTTTACTCTGTTGTTGCATGGAACAGCCATCTTGGATTTTGCAGTTGGGGTGCGTAAAGTTCCCCTGACTTTATGAGTTGGGAATATGGCAACAGAGGGTATTCCAGTTGGTATTTTTGACTAGGGACTGCTGACTTTCCAGTACAAATGGAATGCACCAAAAGCACATGGATAGGTAGTGAAAATGTGAAGTTTTGCCAACAGTTAACATTTATGTAAGTTCTGAGCCTTTTGTTCTCAGATGCCTTTTGATCCCTAACCTGTTGTCTGGATTGGAAGTTTATATTCTGTGTCCTGTGACCTTGGGCTTGCCTTCAAATGACCTTTTAGGTATTATTGTTATTATTCATTGCTTCACCTCTGTATGACCTGGACATTTTTTTTTATAGCTAAGTTCATTAGAATATGAATTGTGCCTGTTAATAAACTCATGCATATGGATCCTCACTATTTCCTTGAGTCTCCCTATTGCCAGGATGCAGGCACTTACTAATGCAAGCACAGGGGAGAGCAGGAGAAGCAAACAGCTGACTGAGCCAAATCAGGAAGCAGGAATCGTAGTCCAGGTGACAGGATGGGGTTGGTCAATTGGCGAGCAGGATAACATAGGTGAGACAGAGAAATGTGGTCAGGAAAAACGTAATGCAAACAAAGGTTGGAATACTGGAAGTTAGGCGGAAAGTAAATGGCTCGGTAAAGTGAGGTGAATAGATGCTAAACGATACTTCACGACGTGAGTGTGTGATTGTGGAATGGGGAAGTGATTACAGGGCAATGAGAGACAGGTGCAGTTAGTACTCAGGTGACAGAGGGTGCTGTGAATCTTGGGTATTGTAGTCCGGAGCAGCCATGTTTGGATGCTGTTTCGAGCTTGTGCTCTCAACACCATTACTGTTGCACATGCTACACTTTCATACAAATCGCAAAACCCCTTTATAGCTATTTAGACATGGACAATTGGGGAATGCAGACTATAACCTTTCTGAAAAGTTTAAATAAACAACAACAACATTGTTCATATACAAAGAGATGAAGGCTATGTAGTACATTTTCTTATTGAAATTTTCTATATTCAGGAGATAAGGACCAGTACGTGGAATGTGTAGTGATATGATGTCAGATTGGGAATGGTTAGTTCCTCTTTCTCCACTCGTGTGTGCAGGGGTTTCTCATTTACAGGAATTTATGACACAGGTTATTAAATTCTCAAAACAAATTAAGTAGGATTCTGATAATGAGTGGATGCAGCAATGGTTAGCCAACCATACCCCACAGGGAAAGACGGAAATGTGACCACTGTTGTGTATTTGTTAGAAATTTATTGGTTAGAGGATTGGACTTGACCCTCGCCAATTCAGACAAGACAGCAGGGAATGTTACGACTTAATATTTCATATCTTTCTAAGGCCAGGATAAATTACCCATGCAGCAGAGGGATTTGGAGTCATAGGATGATAAAATGTTTTCATGTCTTTTGAAGTTATGAGAAATCTCTTTTATTATGTTGAGCACAAGGGCAGGGGATGGGATCTGGTGCAAAAATGAGGATATCGTTTGTGTACAATAGCTGAACAATCGTTTGGCAAAGCTGGATTCTTGAGAAAGGGAGATGAATTTGGACAATAATTTCAATAAGAACAGCACTTTGTTGACCTGTGACACATTGTACTGTTTATCTGAACAAAACTCAATAAATAAGTTTCACTATTTTAAAAATCCCACTTATTTCCACCTCTTTATTGAGCATTTCGGGTCTCT
>JAODVO010000025.1:895452-905691 GCA_025400055.1 Notarius lentiginosus | reverse complement strand
AACTGAAACCTCCAGCTTCACCTCTGACTGTTACACAGCGCTCACACTGGAGACTCCTTACAGAGACCACACACACACACTAAAAAAACTTCACCACGTTAACAATGATCTAAATCCATTTCCTCGTGTCCACTTTACCCCCAGTCTGTATGTAACACCACACTGTGTAGAGTCACAATGAGTTTTGGAAACTTTTTATTTAACATTCTACAATATTCAGAGTCATTCAATTATTTTTGTTCATGCATTGCTTAAAAACTAATGTGAATAAAACACACTGCCATCCAGAATAAGAGTGCGTTAAGTTAAAGGTGTTCTCAATGCAGCTTCATGTGTGTGTGTGTGTGTTTAGACACTACTGCCTGTGTGTGCTTTATGCAGTGCATATCGGGATGACGATGATGAGGATGAGGATGACGGTGGCAGTAACGCTGATGGCGGTGATGCGGTATCCCTGTGTCCGGCTGCAGCGCGTCAGAGACTGGGAGCGGCGCAGGAGTGTGTCCGACACCGGAGTGTAAACCTCATCCATCCAGAAATCCAGAGACTCAGGGGCCTGACAACACACACACACACACACACACACACACACACACAAGAATATTAGGATATTAAAAACTCGCCCAACAACATGGCATCCTATTTGCATATTAATTCCTCCAATTTGCATAATAAATCCTATAAATTAGTGCACCTGTTGAGTCACATTTTCCCACTGATTTATTTCACAGCAGACAAATCTGTCAAAATATCCTGTATTTCAATATTACCACAATGACTGTTATTCTGTTTTAATTATCAGTGAGTAATTACTAATCATTACGTCAGTTAGATAGCTATAGCTCAGTGTTAAAGATCAGACTTCCTCTAATAATCAGACATCAGAGGCTCAGCTCACCTGTAGCTCCGCCCCCAAAACAAAGTTTTTTAAATTATGGATGGATGTATTACTAGATCCGATTTCAACTTCTTTTGTATTGGTATAAAACAGTTTCTGGATAAAACAACTGATTTTAGCTTTAAGAAAAAGAGCAAAATATAAATAACTGGTGAGAAATTATACATATTTATTAAAATATCTGTGAAGAAATGCTCTCTGTGTTTATCTGGAGCTCAGGTCTTGTAGATATATACGTAGATATATGAACACTGTGTGTATTATGAATCTGATCTCATGAAAAATTCTGAAGAATTTGAACAAGTGTAAATGACGTGATAAAATTGTTGGAAATCTGGTCTTTTATTGATTGAGCTTTATTCCTGATCCAGTTGGGTGAATTCAGGTGATCTGGGACACATTAGGAACGTTTTGTTCACTTCCTTGTCTTGAAAAAGGATACGTGTGTGTGTGTGTGTGTGTGAGAGAGAGAGAGAGAGATGGCCTGGAAAAACCATCAGAAGTTGCTGTAGCGGAATTCTGTTAAAAACGATGAAAAAATTTGTCTTGACTTGAGGAAAACATAAATATTTTCCAAAACAATTAGGAAAGATTATTGTTTTAGGCTAATTTATGACCTCGGTGTGTTTTGGTGTGTGTCTGCAGAGATCATGCTGTAAACACAGTCAGTCTGTGTAAAGATCGAAGACCTTGTTAGCTAAGTGTGAGTTCCTCAGGATTTTTTTGGAGTGGTACACACCGTCCACACAAAACAGAATCAGCGCTTACACACACCGTACAGACCACAGAGCTTAGAAGAAGAAGAAGAAGAAGAGGAGGAGACTGCATGACTCTGAGATGATTTCCACGCTGATGTCAGTGTGAACACAGATCAGTGGAGTGAAGAGACGACTCGAGGCTCGTGTTTAATCTGTGTGAGTGACTTCATCCTCAGGTGATGAGACGGACACTGATGTGGAAGATGCTGAGAATCAAAGTGAGAACTTGGTTCCTGTAAATGTATAATTCTATAAAGTTCCTATAAAGGAACATCGTTTTTCCATCAGTAGATGAAGTTAGAAGTGTTGAGGTGGGCGTCGAGTCTTTCAAAGCAACTGGAATGGAATAATTAAATGTGATTTTCTCAGTTTTTACTTTAATTTTATTTGAGAAACATCTCAGTTTAGGAAAACATGTTGTAGTTTCAGAATTATTATCCAGTTTAAATATATGAGGAGAAAAATGCTGATTTGTCCATGTGAAGGATTTTCTCAGGCTGTCGCACAAACACAAAATAAGAGACTTGCAGGTGTTTCTCTGGAGATGAATCAGAATAAAACCAGCTAAATAAATCTGATCGTGTTCTATGATGTCCCCGAATCTATCCTAACTGCTCAGTGTGAAAGTCTCCGACAGTCTAATTTAGAGGAAGATCAGCAGATGATTGAGGAGCACGAGTTTACCTGCAGGTCGAGGGGCGTGAGCTCTGACTGGCTCCAGGAGACTTTTGGCCGATCTGTTGGGAGGAGGTTCACCTTCTGCATGGAGCTGCGTAGAGGAACCTTGTGGGCTTCAGGAATGATAATGGAGCTCTTTCTCTCCTGAACTGGATGATTCTCTTTTTTACAAAGTGCTCCATGCTGCTCAGCCTGTGCACGTGAACAAACAAAGATGTAAAGTAAAGTAAAGTATTCATGTTGCAGGGTTGTAGATAAACCTGTGTGTGTGTGTTTGTGTGTGTGTGTGTGTGTGTGTGTGCATACATGTGAAGGATGGAGGTGTTGCTCCTTGCTGTAGCTGACGCTCCACTTGCACTGTTGCTCAGAACTGCTGCTCTCCGTGTGGCTCCTGGAATTGCGTATGAACAGACCCCTGCGTTTAGCTGCAGCTCCGTTGGTCCCCTCAGAACTCAAACTGGGTCTCAAACCTCCTTCTGATGGAGCCTGTGATGGAGGCTGCTGTTGGAGAGGTTCGGAGTTTGAGTGCACAAGTTGCCCTCTTTGCTCCAGACGGTTCAGCGTGGTGAGGACGAGTGCCAGCTGCTCCCTCAGCTCTGAGATCGGCTCCAGACGCTGCTCGAGCTCTGTGACCCGCTGTAAGAGCCGTCCAACACCCCATCGCACACCTTCTTCTGGCCCCTCGAGAGAGTGAAACAGGCGTTTGAGTTTCCCTAAACGTTCCCGTCGTTCCGGTAACCCAGCTCCACCCCCTTCCTGAGGTCCTCCGCCGTCTCCAGGCAGGACGGCCATCGAGCCACACATGCTAATGTCATCCAAGAAACGAAAGATGGCACTGATGTCGTCCTCTGCGATGTCTGTATTATCGATTGAGAGCTTTTCACTGAGCAGAAGGCTCCTCAGAGCACGACGATCATTCAGGTCTGTCTGAGTGGCCACGCTGACCACACCCTCAGTGTCATGTGACCAATCATACCAGGCATCTAAACTTAAACCACTCAGCCGTTCCAGGGTGTTTCGAACTGATCGGACGATAAACGGATCAAAGCCGGGGATGTCGAAGCTACTGCCCTCGAAGCTGGGTTTAGTAAATCCGGGTTTTGTAAGTCCAGATTTGTCCAAAGCAGATTTTTCTGATCTAGGTCTCTGGGGTTTTGGTCCATCCAGTCTTGGTTTGTCATCCTCAGACGGTTCTGCAAGGCAGCTGTCAATGTCCAGACTGTGGCTCTTGGCCGTCAGGGCTGGGGTTTGGTGGTACGTTCTTTCTATGACTGTAGGGCCAAAGTAGGTGGAGCTCTGAAGGTCGTCTAAACTTTTATGCTTCTGGAGGTAGGGAGTCTGTGCATCGGGGGGTGTATCTGTTTCAGAAGAGTGCATTTGGACGTCTTCTATATGTTCATCGTGAGCAGAATCAGGATAAGGGTTGCTGCAGGTGATAAATTGTCCATCCTCACTGTCCTCTCTGGATCCTTCCTGGATCTGACTGCTGCCATCTTTGGGAATAAATGGCGTCAGTTTGTGGAATTCTCCCTTAAAGATGCTCCTCTTCTGAGCGCAGCTTGGAACAGGATCCACATCTCGATCACCCTTGCAGGTCAACTCTTGATTCCTGGAGGAACTGTGAGGAACGTCCAGAGAGTGTGCTCTCTGCATGCTGGGCCGCTGATGCGTGTGAGCGAGCGAGCGTGCTGGAGTGTTCACGTGCGACCCCCCGGTGTTCAGACTGAGCAGTGCCTCAGTGGAGTCCTCATATTTACAGCCTGGAGCTATAACTCCGCCTTCTGCATGCAACCAATCACAGTGTGCACGCTCCTGAACACAGGCCAAGCAGGAGGTCAGGGAATTAGTGTGTGAGGGCGGCAGGCGCGTGTGTGTGAGCAGGTTGAAGAGTGAGACGACGTCGGCGGCTGCCGACAGACGGTTGCTGCAGGGAGGGTGCAGACGTTCACGGAACAGCGTGGCCGGGAAGCATGGATCACGACATGCCGTGGAGTACAGCAGACTCCGCAGCTCCAACAGTGGATGGAGCTCATAACGTCCACTCAGATACACACACACATCTGCGTAGGACACACGTGCACGGCAAGCACCCAGAACCTCAAGGATCTCCAGGAGAACCAGGGCATCGTCAGCGCTGTCTGACATCACTGCAGAGACCTACACTGGTTCAACTTCACTCATCAAATGTGGACCATCCACACACGTCATTCTTAACAAACCCCTTCGGACCAAGTGTCACAAAAATCACACCGAGGTAGTTTAGTCAACTAGCAGCTGGAATCAGGTCATGAAGAAACCGTGGAGTTTTAAGAAACATGGAAAATATCTTCCAACATGCTCCATTTACTCACTGTGCAAAAAGCAACCAGGTCACATTCCCATTCTTCCCTTTTCCTTCCATCGTGATCCTCATCCTGCAGAGACGCAGGGAGAAATGTGGTTACCTCCACGAAGCCCAAATGAAGTACATCACTGCAGAGTGCTGACCTTATTCAGAGCCTTAAAATAGCCCCAGTCCTGGCAACACAGGACAGACGGACGTTTAGATCCCACTGGAGTGGAAATGCAGAATGAAACATCTGGAAATAAAACACTGTCATTAAGCACACGTGTGTCATTCTGTCACCCTGCTCACACCATCATTCAGCTCCAGCAGGGGAAAGTGTGGGACAGTGTGAGGGGCGAGGGGCGGAGATGGGGAGCAAAGTGAGATCATTTCACTCGTTCTGCTGGAGGAGCTTCACAGGTGGAAGAGCTGAACACTTCTGCCATCTACTGACAGGAGCAGAAACCTGATCTGAAAAAAATAAAAGAAAGAAATCTTTCATGGACTTTTAATTCATCATCAGCAGCAGCATTGTTTACTAAAAAAAAAAAAGTTAAAATTTGGATTTAACATAAATCACAACCCCACCATAATAACCATAACCATGATGTCCATATCCATCATGACAAATCAAAGCTTTATCAAGTCCAGTTTAGGAAGAAGACCAACATTAAAAAGCACAAGGCCAAGACCTGATCTACTTTCGAGGTCTGCTGGTGTGAATATGTTTTGTACAGAGTCAGGATTCACTGCACAGTTCCAGATAGCAGCAGCAAAATACTATTACATTAATGGCATCAGCAGACGCTCTTATCCAGAGTGATGTACAACACACCCAGAGCAGCCTGGAGGTTCAGTGCCTCGCTCAAGAGCATTTCAGCCATTCCTGCTGGTCCAGGGAAACAAACCAGCAACCTTCTGGTCCCAAAGCTGCTTTTTTAACCTTTAGGCCATGGCTTCCTAACTTCAATAACACACTTTAAATTCCCAGTATGAGTTTTGGTTGAATAATTACACTCAGCAATCTTTCACACAGTCATGATGTCGTTCAGAGCTTTCAGAGATCGTAGCTACAGCAGAATGTTCACTTGTGGTTGGGGATTAAAAAGCTTCTGCTGTTGTGTGGGATGAATTTCTAGATGGTGAGGAAACGTGTCTCTGGTCAGAGAGTTTGTAAGATGATGAATATCCACTCAGCATGTTTACTCCAGAGAGACCAAAGAGGCGCCTTTTAATTAATAAATAATTCAAACACATTCATGATTCCTGCACGGAAAACCACAGAAGATAAGATCTTAGTAGATGGTTTTGTTGTATCAAGCAGTTGGAGACAAGATTGTAGTGATGATGTGCTGTAGGACCCTCCATATCAGCCATATGTTCCTCAGTGGAGACACACAACACAGTGGAATACCCAGTTGCTCACCCAAGTGTGTGTGGGCACTGATAAACCTCCTGCAGTCCAGCGAACAGGACGGGTAATCACATCAGGCTCGTCCAGAACCCAGCAGCGACCAACAAGGCCCACTCGCTCCAAACACCAGCCTCCATGCTAGGCTTGTGCTTTCAGTGCCGCAACAATAACATTATCTCCCTTTTGGATTGTTATAAGAAGCCAAAATGATTGAAGAGTGGATGTAAAAGAAAAGAAAGAAAGAAATCGCTTCCTTGGCTGGATTATCAGATTAAAACATAGGAATAAAAAACACACAAACAATAGACGAGACTGGCGGCCATCTTGGAAGGTGCAACTTCATACCATCTGTGTATGCTACAGGTGATGCTCTGGTTTCTTTAATCTGACACAAATAAGGTACAATCAGATGTAAAAATGTAAAGAATAATTGTATTGCTCTCACAATCCATTTTGAATTCAGAGTCGGAGACATGAGTGAGTCCGAGCGCCGCCCGCTAACTGAACCGGTGCTGAGGGAATCTCTCACCCACTTTAATTTACTTTATCTTTTTTAAACTATCTACATAACTGCTTTGATTCATTTAAATCCATTTGAACTTTGTATTTTCTCTGGATTTTATTCGTGTTCTCAGTTTTATTTCTCTCTTATCTATTTCCTTTGTATTAATTTTTTGTTTCTGCTCCATCGCGGCTTCATGTGAAAGCATCGTGTTTTTGTTGTTAGCGATGATGTTATCAGGATATTTACTTTTATTTATCACAGTAACACAAGTGGATCAGAGTTTCCACTCGGCTCTGGACAGGAAGTGGGTGAGATGGGTGTGCACACAGGCTTTAATTCACTCGTTAATCTTTTCTTTCATCTTTGTTTAAGATGTCTGTTTGGGTTTGTTTGTGACTCATCGTGAAGCTCGTTACCCTGATAAACTAAAGAGGTTCTACAGAGAGAGAGAGAGAGAGAGAGAGAGAGAGAGAGAGAGAGAGATGGAGGGGTTAAAAATACACATTATAACACACTGCTGCTTTGGAATCCTGGGCTCTGATTGGTCAGAAGGTGTTGATTAATTCTCTCTAACAGCAACTCTGACTGTAGCGCAGGTTTATATATCATTAATGCACTCATTCTAATACATTATGGTTTCTATAGTAACAGCTCATTCAAAGGGGTGTGTCTGTATCATCTCTGGAAGGAGTCTCCAGTGTGAGCGCTTTAAATTCTCTGACGTCTTCAGGACAGAAGAGTTTATTAAGAGTGTGATGTTCTTTAATAAATAAATAAAACTTTAAATGTTGAAACTAACCAGCTTCTTAATGCAGCAGTGACTTTTCTGGAATAATTTATTGACATCTACTCAATATCTCCGCACAGGTGACCAGGGAAATAATAATAATAATAATAATAATAATAATAATAATAATAATAATAATAATAATAATAATAATAAATACATTTAACCACAATACAGTATATTTATTGAAATAAAAAATTATGTAAGTTGATATTATAAAATAAATAAACTTAATCTAATTCAATACAATTCATCTTAATAATAAGAATAATAATAGTAATAATAAATGTTAATTATTCAGCTATTATGCAAATAAACAAATGTAAATAATTTATGCAATACTGTTCCTCTTAATAACATTAAAAATGAAAGGAAATCTTTATTAAAAATAAATTATATTGTATAAATGTAAATTTGTTTTTTTGTGTGTAATATCTAATTAACTAACTCATAATATTTACTAAATAAAAGAGCCTTAAATATCTAATAATTTAAGGAGTGATCTTCTCTCTCTGTTATATTCCACACAAACACTCAGTATTGTTTACACATTATTTATTTATTCACATTAAATCATATTACAACAAAACTAATAAGAACGATCAACGTGTGTAAATATGTGTGCTAATATGCAATATTTTTTCCACAAGTGCATTTTATAATCTCATTATAATCACATAACAAAAGCCTGATTGTAGGATTTAACTTCATAATTGACCAAATGACAATTTAATTTAATAAATATTTAACAAAAGCTCTGCAGAAATTCTGCATCCTGTTCATTTTAAGAAAAATGAAGTGTGTGAAGATCGAAATGAAATTCTTAACAGCTTTAATGGACAATTATTATAATTTAATAAATCAACATGCAGTTTTTAATTATTAATTTATTGTGACATTATTTTAGATGTCGTTATTAATGCTCATCCTCATTCAGATTCAAGTCAAATCTTTTTAATAGATTTGAAATATAAATATATAAATGTTGCATTAATCTGTGAGGCTTCTGAAAAGTTTTTCAGGAAAATGGAGAATCAGGAACTTCAGATTAATGTGTGAGTCGTCGTCGTGATGAAGTTGAGTTCATTAGTGTTTCCTGGAGATTCCTCATTACTGATCTGCTGACTGAGGTCCTGATCACAATCTCACACACACACACACACACACATACACACACATACACACACATTCATCTTCTGACTTACAGTGCCCTTAAAAATTATTGGCACCCTTCATGGGGAAAAAACAAAAAAACCAACTTGTTTAATAATATTTTCAAATAAATCACGTGACCTAAGCAATACAATATTTTCAGCTCACACGTACAGGGACACTGTATACTTTTTATTCAACACAATATTTTTCAACAACAATGTGTACAAATTTCTTACAAAACCCTTTTCAAAATTATTGGCACCCCCTCATTAATATTCATTTCATATTTCCACCCCAGTCCTCCAGGGGCCGAGTAACAGCACTGAGTCTCCTCCAGTAACGAGGTTTTGGAAGCAGGTGTAGAAGGTCTCCATCAGTCCTTCATGCACATTTTATCTCTTTACAGCTACATTCTCAGGCTCGCACATGTTTGACTGACGTCCTGTTTGATTCACACCACACAGTTTCAACGAGGTTCAAATGCAGAGACTGTGATGATTTACGTTTAAAGTCATCGTCTGGCTGAAAGATCCATCTGTGACCAAATCGTAACCGCATGGCAGAGACAACCCAGTCTTTTTTTTTTTGCTCTTAATCTTTTTGGACTGATAATAAGGAGGTTTTACGTGTGCAACTTCACTCTTATACACCGTGGAAACAGGAATTGGACAATGTCGAATTATTTTATACCTCAAGGTTCCTGTTTAGTTTGCTGTCAAGCTTCAAAATGCTTTTAGGTTCCTGTTTTTGAGGCAGTGGTTATCTTTGTGCCTGGCTCTCTGCGTTGAGGGTCAACAGGTCACGCTGTGGAATGTATTTTCCTCACCAGTTTAGAAAGTTAGTACTTTCTCTCATTCCAATTTTTTAGGTGCCAGACACACAAAACCGCATCAGTCCACTACAAATATTTTCCTAAGATCACTGAGATATTATGTTGTATTCATTAGTCTGAATTTATGATTTCTACTTAGAGTTTTTTTTTCTGTCACTTGGCTCCGGTACGCTGAGCTGAGGAACAATTTATGAGTTTAAATATTTAGAAGACCTTGTGTGTGACCACATTGCGTTTTCTTTGCCGCTGATTGTTATCAATGTAAAAGCTCTAAATGCTTAACGCTAAAAGCTCTAGTTAAAACCTTACGCTATCACATGGTGGGTGTTACTAGTGGATCTGCTTTATTTCAAATGAATTCAAATTTCAATAAATGTGCTTTAAGGTAACATCTTCCGTGTATTTCTGGCTACATTTGAGTTTCAGACGTCCACAAAAACAATGACAGAGTTCCTAGAGACTGAAAAACAATAAAAATACATTTGTTTTAGTGTCACATTTGTTTGCATTCGTTTTAAATATTCCTCTGATGGTGCCTGTGTTTCTGAAAATATGATTAATTAAAGCTGTACTGCCTGCCAGATTTTTCAAGTGTAGGTCATAAAAACAATTTTCCCGATGCCTAATTATTTTTGTTTAGTGACTGAAAGCTACTGAATTTGAATCACAGACTTCCAATTTTATTAGTTTTTTTTTTAAATAGAACAATGAATGAATTTAGGGCCACATGTCCCTAAATTCTCTGTTATTTTTTCCTGCTTCACCATGACCCGATACAAGATACTACATCATGCATCACTTGGTGGGCTTTCCCTGTTCACGCAAGTGCACACACACACACACACACACACACACACACACACACACACACACACACACACACACA
>JAODVO010000025.1:72681-84879 GCA_025400055.1 Notarius lentiginosus | reverse complement strand
GATAGATAGATAGATAGATAGATAGATAGATAGATAGATAGATAGATAGATAGATAGATAGATAGATAGATAATTCAGGTGTTTTATCATCATCCCATGCCTTTCTCTTCCACACCATGGAACCAACCAAGACTTCTGTATGGGTAGAAATGTGAACCACGTGTCAAGTAAATCCAATCAAACAGGCTTTTCAATGTTTGTGACAAACACAGGAATGAAGCAGCACCTGCATTCACTTCCACAGTGAGAGGAAAAGTAAGAACATGTCGAGATTGAATGGCACAGTTGGCAAAAAGCACAATGCACCCTACCATACAACTTCGCTCACTCTCAGACACACCTTGAGATGACAACTGTCATCAATATACTTTTTGCACAGTTTTTGTTCAAAGTATTTTATCTTTTATGACATTCTAATTTCACATATTATGTTTATTTAATGTAAGTTGTAAGAACTGACTTCTTATACATTTTCAAACTACAAGCATCACATTTATCGTAAATGAGTATCAGCCCAAATTATCAGTTATTGGTGTCCTTGATTACTAATATTCGGTATTGACCTGGGGGGGGTACCCATATCAGTTGACCTTTAGTGTAAATAGTTGTGACACAAGTTTCCTAACTAAGATCACTCAGAGCTTTGAAGCTGTGGAAGTTTAAGACCTTACGCAGAGTGGGACACAGCAGTATTCATGATATTTCTTCATTTGTCTTTGAAAACATTTAGTCTTAAATACCTTTGAGTGGACATTCATTTTGATCATGTTAGGAAAAACAAACAGTACTGATATATGGAAATAATGCAACCAGAATCTCAAGGACCACACAATTTTAAAATAAAAATGCATCATCGTCCTTAGTACAAGTAGCCCATGACACATTTATTAAATCTGTTTACACTTCGTATCTGTCCATCTAAGTTGTTACTATATAAACTATAACACATTAGAATGAGTGCATTGATGTGAAACTTACAGCCAGACCTACTGTTAGAACTGCATTGTTACAGAAATTTAAATCAACACCTTCTGAACAAACAGAAGGGAGCGTTCAACAGCACTGCGGCACAAATATTTTTAGTCCATCATGTACTTCTTAGAGCATTGGTGACTCTATGGAAACAATCTTTTTCCCCCTCCGATTTTCTACACATTAACTGATATAGAAAAACAACCAGTGGCTGTTTACTTGTTAACATGCACCAAGTATCCTGATTAAATCCAGCTGGTTTTATCAGATTGCTTTAAATCAGATAATCGCCTTACTTTAATTTCAGGTATCAGAGTAACATGATACTTGAATAATCAGTCTGAATCTGATCATCATATTATTAAGGTGTAAACACACTTACTGTACCTATTTAGCTATGACAAGTGTGTGACAAGATATTGTCTTTACCTTCACATGCTGATCTAAAGAAAAAGTCTGTCCACTGCAAAGACACACTGCATTAATGAGATATTATTCCTCCACCATTCTTAGTCTTTCATTTTACTTTCTGTTTATACTGTCATGCATGTATAAGTTTCTACAGCACCACACACTATGTCACTGCCATGTCAGCATCACTGCTGTGCTGAGAATGCACCATCATGCAAATAATATCAATTCAGCAGTGGTCCTCCGGTGGGTTCTTTGCATTGATGGATATGCTACAGAAGGCTGTGCAGATGTGTATAGTTGTGTAGGTGTTGTGCATACATGGTAACACAGCATTAATAATCCTACTGAATAAAATTCATATCTGCATCAGTCATTTACAAAGAGATCAAATCAGTTCTGCATGAAGAATCAGATATTAACTGTTTTTGTATTGAATGCATACCCATTATAAGTAACTATGAGTGTGTTCGGGGAGATAACAATGATTCACAGTTTAAGAAGGCTTTAACCAATATTTAACAGTTAGTGATCAAAGTGAAAATGTTTAGCATGTGGAAAACGGATAACAGATCTTCCAGATGTTCTATTATGAAAAGCTTTTGATCCATTCAATCTGATAGCAAAAAAGGCACAAAAGGAAATACACTAAATAAGCTACTGAAAGTTGACTCAGCAGCACTGCACAATTCAAATATTATATTATAATATTTACATGCTCACATCCGTTATCTGTTCATCTGCACTGAAAACAATAACTAGTTAATTTAGCAGTCTCAATAACTGTGACTTTACTCAGTATGAGCTAAACATGCACACGTAACCATAATCAATGGGTTTTTTTTATTCGATTTATATGTTTCAACTCAACAGCACTGCAGCACTGAGATTGTTCTCATTGAGCAGGTTTATCTCATTCTGATTCTAACAGTGAAATATGGCACCAGTCTTCTCTGCATTGACATGTCTAGCACTGTATTGACATTAATTGATGTCCTGCTAACCAGAGAAGATCAATAAATTACATAGCAGGCAGTCCTGGGTACCATTCAGGTACACAAGAACCATATACACATCAGGGGGAAGTCATTAATTGCTGAAGGTGGTCCATTTGCTTGACGTGTTGGAGTGCATTTGTGTATATGAAGTCGGAATAGGCAGGAGTAAATTAGATTTTTAATTTGAAAAGGATTTAACTGAGGTTCTGTATCTGCAGTCCTGTGGTCTCTTGGTTTTGTGCTTGCTTTTTCTGTTTGGTTGCTTGTCCTTTTGTCCATCCAGCTGAAATTTTATTTAAACCCAAATCAAATGCAAATTCCTCATGCTGCAAGTCAACTATTATATCATCCCAGCACATGAACTCCAAGGTACTGTACTTTCTAGTCACACACTATGATGATGTTACAGACAGTGCCAACACTGTCATGAAGTTCTCTTAGGATACTGCTGTCATAGTGCTGATATTCAGCTTACAAGGACAAACTTGACCTTCTTACCACTTGGCACACAGACAACATTCTCTCCTTAAATGTTCAGAGAACTAATTAATTTCTTGTTGCCTTTAGGAGAAAGCAGACAGACTGTCCCCTCCTTTTGCAGGTCTGTTACTGAGAGGGCTGCCAAATTCAAGTAGCAGATTTATATCTCGAAAGACCTCACCTTGTCCATATACACTACTCCCTAGAAAAACTCGATAAGTTAATCTGTCTTCCTGAACCTTTCACTGCTTCTACAGCTACTGTAGAAAGTGTCCTTAGTGTGGCAGTAAAAGACAAACAGTGTCATCACAGGAATATCAGGAGCAGCCCAATAAGAAGTTCTTCACATTGATCTTGTTCGGCAAATGGTACCAAAGCATTTCCATCACACACCTAAAAGACAGTGTTTCAACCCGGAGTTATTAGTTTTCTTAACCGCCAGTCCTACTCTAGCATACATAACCTCAACAAGCCATTTGCACTGTTCAGTGTTTAATAGGTGTCACGAATAACACTGATACCTCATAGCTCCAAGGTCCCTGGTTTTATTCTCAGCTCGAGTTACTGTGTATTGAGTTTTGCATGTGCTGCCTGTTTATACAATGAGGGTTAATGAATGAATAAATGAATAAGTAATGTTTTATGTCTCAGTGTGACCCACACTATTCTCTAGCTACTGTTTTTCACTATTCTGTACTGTCTGATGCTGTTTAATTACTGGCCGTGACTCTTCTAACTCTGTAGCCTGAGGAATCTCAACTTTATTTCTTTTGTACACAGTTGTGTCAATTAACCACAAGAGTCACTCAAATTTTTATTGCAGTCAATAAAACTTTTTAAATAAATTAAAACAGACATTTGCAACATTAGATACTTACAGCTGAATAAAGAGGGTTGATTTCATTATTGTATACCAATATTACAGAAAGCTGAGATGCTAGTTATGGTGTGAGTATAAATCAAATATAGTATCCAAATCTAAAGCCACCTGCTGCAATTAAATTCCTTGCATACAAAGCAACAACCAGCACCATAAGATTTTATTAGCATGTAATTAATGAGAAAAATTTCAAATTAAACAGTAAAATAATTGAGCACATATGGCAGCCAAATAGATTGGAAATATTTGTGTTTAAAAACCAAAAAGATTTTCAAGAGGCTCTTTTTACAGACTCTTATTATGCACTGAAGCTAGCTAACTAATCCTGTACCCATTACATGCCCAAAGTTATTAATTTTGGCCTGGCAGGTGAATAATACGCTTTAATATCTGTCTCCCACAAAGCTTCATCTATCCATCCATTATCTATACTGCTTATATGCCAGGGTTTCAAAGGAAGCTGGAGCCAATCATAGCTAGCTTCAGGCATGAAGCAGGGTCCACCCTGGGCAATCTATTGCAGGCCTAACACACAGACAAAACAACCATTCTCACTCACATTCACACCTATGGACAATTTAGAAGAGTCGGCTGACCAAATCCAGATGTCTTTGGACTGTGGGAGGAAACCTGAGCATCCAAAGGAAACCCACACAAGCATGGGGAGAACATGCAAACAGAAAGCACAAAAAAGCTCCAGTCAGCCACAAGGTTCGAACCCAGAACCTTCTTGCTGTGAAGCGACAGTGTCAACCACTACACCACCATGCCACCCCAATGCGCTAACATTTAGCCCAAAACATAGAAAAACATCTTGCCTCATGATGTATTACAAACACCATTTCCAGAAAAGTTGGGACATTTTCCAAAGTGTAATAAAAACAAAAATATGTGATTTGTTAATTCACATGAACTTTTATTTAACTGACCAACTTAATTGTATTTTGTAAATATAAACAAAGTTAGAACTTGATGCCTTCAACAAACTCAAAACAAATTAGGACAAAGGCATTATTACTATTGTGTTACATAACCTTTCCTTTTAATAACACTTTTTAATCGTATGGGAACTGAGGACACTAATTGTTGCAGTTTTGCAATTGGAATTTTTGTCCATTCTTGCTCGATATAAGACTTCAGCTGCTCAACAGTCCATGGTTGCTGTTGTCTGATTCTCCCCTTCATGAAGCACCATACATTCTCAATAGGAGAGAGATCCGGACTGGCAGCAGGCCAGTCAAGCATACATACTCTGTGTCTCCGAAGCCATGCTATTGTAGCCCATATAGAATGAGGCCTGGGATCATCCTGCTGAAATATGCATGGACTTCCCTGGAAGAGACGTCACCTTAATGGCAATATATGCCAAGTTCTGTGCTTTTTGTGACCACAACTCTGCCCAAACTTGAAAAACTGCCTGATCAACTGTTGAAGGATGCAATGGACAACTCAATTCTTCTTATTCCTTGGTTTTTTATTGTCTTGAAGAGGGTTTTGGTTTCAGTGGACATAATCAAATGATGAAATTGGATAAGATTTAATAGGTTGATAACCTTCAAGGTAAACAAAAAAAAACAAGTATTTGTCTCAAAATGAATGAAATAATAAACATTTTCCCTCAAACAAAGTAAATTTTCAACAATAAGTTTAAATTAGCATAACCAAAATTATCCAATTTAAACTGCATTTACTTAATAATTAACAAACAGTCATAATGAAGCGTGACCTCATCACATCTTCCACATTTTAAGTTTTTTTTTTTCCTACCAGTTGCGTTTTGAGGTTGATCTGGAGTTGTGGTCATTCCATATTTTCAGGAGCAGGTGAAAGGCTAACTGGGCTTTGTCCAAACATTTCCTACCATGCTTTCCCAGTGGGTGCGCAGGTAATTATGGTCCCTCTAAAACACTTGCTGAGAGTTTGGGTTCCACCTCTATCTTGTGCGTGCCCCCCCGCTGGTTTGGAGTGCCTTGTGAGTGCTCATGAGAAATTAATTGAAATCTGACACAACAGTCATAGTAGGAGCATAAGCACTAATGATGGTGGCAAAGCAGTCCTTTGTGAGATTGAGATGCAAGGTCATCAGTCAATCGTTAATCCCACAAGGTAGGCTATCAAGCTTTCTTGCAAGCTTGGTGCGAATAGCAAATCCAACGCCAGAGGTCCTTGGGCCATCTTTAGGCTTCCTGATGCAGTAGAAGGTGTAGCCTCTACCTATCTCCTCAAGCTGAGTTTCTCCAGCAAATCTGGTCTCACTCAAGGCTGCTATGACAATCTGGTACTGGCCCAGCAACCTGGCAATGAGCACAGTACGTCACTCGGGTCTGTCTCCTCTGTCTAGCAGAGTCCACATGTTCCATGCCCCAAAGGTCAGGGGCTTCCTCACTTTTTTTTCCTGTTTACTTGACTGTAAATCGGATGCCCAGCCAGGTGCGGTTCCCTGCTAGGTGCACTCATGTGGTAGGCTTTCTTTAGGGATCCTTTTATCTCCCCTTCCCCTTGTGCTATCCCTGGAATGTCAAAAAAGCTCTGTCGCTGTGGGAGGATACCGACACTGCATCTACCACTGTCTACAGTGGACGACCATCACCCCATAGCCGCCTGCATGCAGAGGCATGGCTAAGAACTCCCAGCAGCATCCTCTGCCTGTTCCCATCACCATTTCTCCATCGCCACAGGACTTTGGACTATGTTGGGTATGTGTGTACAGTTGTAGTGGACACTCTGTGTAGACAATCCGTGTGTACCGTTGTAGTGGACACAGCCAACATGTCAATAAACATCATCTCATTTTTATTTTACTTTATTTTTGACATTATTGAGTAATGTTCAGTAATAACCACATCATTTGAGACATCATTCTGCTGAAGAGGAAAACAGTTCAATATTCAATCCAACAAATTTTTTCTGCATGTTTTCTTCCAGGCATCGAGAGACACTGCAGCTAACAGATATTTATTCACAATCTGCATAACAGAAGTACAATAAATGGACTAGAACTGAAATTAGAGCTCATGAGAGATACATACTCATCCCTGTACAACATTCCTCACTGCTTTTATCCATACAGAACTTATTTTTATTTCTAATCTTGATTATTTGCTTTTTCTAACTAGAAAAGTTTCAGTTTGAAACCTGTTCTATGAGGAACAGAGATGACTAAATAAAACAAAATACATTTTTTCAGCAAGGGAAAGCTGGCAGATTCTGCACAAATTCCTCATAACCACATCTTTTCTCTTCATCTCTTCTTCACCCACTGCCTCCTCCTTCACCATCCTCCCTGACTGCTGATGACTTTGCCACCTTTTTTGATGGGAAGATTGAAAAAACCTACCAGGCCATCACTCCTACCACGAATCCTACACAGCATGTTCAGGATTTCCCTTTGCTTTCCTGACACATTTTTCTCCTCAATCAACAGATGTGATCCTGCAGGTTATCTTATTGCAATCCTACCTCCTCGTCATTGGATCCCATGCCTTCCACAATGCTCCAGACCATCTCACAAGACCTCTTCCATCACTATGAACATTAATGACTCCATAACATCTGGTCATGGACTAACTGCACTCAAGAGTTATTTGCATATTTAATTTATTCCATAGTAACACACTTAGCACTGCTTGACGATATAGTAAACTGTAATAGAGTTTGCATGTTCTCCCCGTGTCCACGTGGGTTTCCTCTGGGTGCTCTGGTTTCCCCCACAGTCTAAAGACATGCGGTTAGGTTAGTGTGTGTATGACTGTATGAGAACCCCACTGAAAAGATGTTCACGGTGGCAATTTATGAGACTGTGAACTGTGCATATAATTGGGCTATCCTAGATAAATATATTCCATTATTATTATTTAATAGAACAGGATCGGAATCGATAGGAATGAATTCATTCTGAATGTAAAAAAAAAAAGTGTGCATGTAAACAGTGATTGTCAGATCATTCCAGAGAGATGCTTTATTTCTCATACATTCTCTAAAAGACCTGTGGGATTTTTTTTTCTTTCTGAATGAATGTTTATGAGAACAAAAGGAAGGAAGTGAGGACAGGAAGTAGGGATGTAACCAAATACATTATTCAGAATGAATAGATAATATGTTATATACAAATACAGATTTGAATAAAGGAAGTGCTATCCTGTTTTTTTTTTTTTTTAGAAAGAAGTTCATCAGAAAGGTTCACAGGGTGTCTGGTTGAGACTCGACGTGTGCGTTAGGGTTGGAATCCTGTGGGATGCAACAAAAAAGAAAATAATGTGTGCTGGCAGTCAAACATGAAACTCACAAAACAAACAAACACGTTCATGAACACGAACATTAATATGAACAGAAACCTTTATGTGAATGTTAATATGAGCATGCTGTGATGTGTGATGTATTTACAGCATTCACTGATTTATATTTCATATTCACCTGGTCAGAGTCACAGTAGTTTAAATTACACCATTAGTTCCTTTATATTTTATGAAACAGAACTGACGAAATTCATTCGAGAATACAGCGAGGGTACGAACAGAAATACTAACTGTGTGAACAGATTATAAAAACATTTTCATCCACATCTCTAGTTTAGATTAATGATAAACTGGAATGATGGAGCTAAGGTAGAGGAACTGTCAGAGCCACAGTTCACACACCATGCTCACACTGCTCACATCTCTATTGGTTTGCAGCGTTTCTGTAAAAATAAATCCTCCAAACTGTCAGTTTATTTTCCACTGAGAACTGATCGTGTACTTAAAGTTTCACTGCTTCTAATTATTAGAGACCTGTGCAGATCTGAGCTCAGCCTTTCTCTGATTGGGAGATAGAAGCTACGGTACATAAATAGAAAAACGGCCTGCTCAGAAATATGTGGACACCAGGCTTCAAACCAGTGTTACAAAACCCATCCTATTCCTGAACAGTGCTCTAGACCACTCAGCCACAGAGGATTGCATCATGAGCTGAGGTTATGTAACATGGCACTTATGGAGTCAGTACACAGCGGCGCCACACCACGATTGTGGAATCACTACCTGAGGCTGAATTACATTCTTAAAACACACTCGAACCCGGTTAAACATACACATACAGACAGGTGCCTCTATAGGCTTCAGCCAAAGGCTGAGCCAAAAATTATTTAGCCTCTCAGAGTTTTTTGGAATGTTAGTTTTTACATCACACATCAGCGAGAATTTGAATATACCGATTTTATAACAAGTGAAGGTCGTTGGAGTGTGTTGACAGCACTGGAGTCTCACAATTACGGATTAACATTTATGTTAAACACACAGAGGTCCATCACAGCGCCTGCAGCCATCAATCAAAATTAACAGTTTTTGATGTTACTTCAGTATAAATTCATCAAAAACCTGAATATAAAAATGAATAAGGAAAAGAGTCACACTCACTGGCAAGCAAGTTTAATGTACTGATCTTCAGCCAGATATCAGAACACAATCTGTCCCATGCGTGATGTGAATAAACAGATTCAATAACATGCTAAACAACCCTAAAATCTGACATTATAGACAATTTAACACTTTAGGCCTTTAGTTGGTAATATTCACTTTGTGGCATCCTGCAAACGATCTTTAACGTAAATGATGCAGCTTATGATGGACAACAAAAACATGGACAGTTTTCATGCCCTTCATTATCTTCATCTAATCCTTATTTTATCTTATCCTTATCATCATTTTATCCTCACCCTCATCTTCATCATTTAGATTTGAACTCTGAATCTCAGCTATGAAAACAGAGAATCTGCAGCACAGAGACACTAAACACTGAGGTGCTGAATCTGCTTTGACCCACTTACAGAAAAATAATATTTCTCATAAACTCCTCACTCCTCAAATCGAGTAAAAGAAGCTGTGGATACATTCATGGTAAATAGTGAGACACAAAATTAATTCCAGACTTTAAAGTTGAGCCTTTTCTCCTTTTTGTCGAAATTAACATTTCATTCCAGAAGCTTTGACCTCCCTGAGGTACAGATTTATACTAGAGAAGGAATAAAAACTTGTGTACTAGCACTGATATATATATATATACACAATTTGTATTTATTGTTACTTTAGTTCTATTCACAACAAAAATAAAATTCAAATTGAAACAAAAAACATTTACAGTACTTCATTTAGCTGATGGTTTTATTCTGATTTGCAACTGAAAGCGCACACGGCCAAGCGGTTGAGGCTTAAGTGTCTTGCTCCAGGACCCAACACTGGCAGCGTGGTGGTGCTGGGATTTGGAATCTTCTAGTCACTCAACCAATTCCTTAGCCACTGAGCAAAGACACAAACAAGTAAATATTGTTTTGTTCTATATGTGTATAAACTGATGTTAGAATTTCACTGATGAAGGATCAGACACATTAAAAGCTAGAAGTGAACCTTTAGTAGTGAAAAGCAGTTTGATTGTTACAGGCCGTAAATTTAACATACGGAATAAAGATATGAGCTGCTGCATATTTAAACAGCCCTCAGTGGTGAAAGTGCTTTTCTTTCACTTTAACTGTCTGATCAATAGAGAAACTGATGAACTTCCCATCCTCCAAAAAGAAGAGCATTTTAAAGTCATCAACATTTGCAAACTTGAGACGTTTCGCTGAAGTACTAATCACGAATGATTCTCATGAGAGATGAGATTTGTGCTGTATGTTTGGCAATCATCAACAGATATAAGAACAAGGATTAGGGATAAAATTAGCTCATGTTTAAAGTCATTAAAATTGTGTAAAGCTGCTTTGCGACAATGTCTATTTTTAAAAGCGCTATAAAAACAAACTTGACTTGATATAAGATCATTTAGAATTGGAACAAAAATCTAATCTAATGAAAATCCCCCTCGTCATCAGTGTGCAATAAGTAGTAAACGGTAAAATGAACTGAAACAGCACTGAGGTGAAAATCAGTGTGATGACACCAGTTCTGAGGAAGAGGATAAGGCTCAGTGATGATCTTCAGGAAATCAGTGTTGCATGGCAACCAGTCAGCATGATTTTAAATACTGAAACACACGCAGCTGGTGAGTGAAATCACATCTCCTGAATTTAAAAAATAAATAAATAAATAAAAATACACCGAATATCCACATTATCACCCTGATAAACACAACAGTTCAATTTCTCTGAGTTTTATAAATAACACTGAATGTTTGCTTTCTGTAAAGCTGCTTTGCGACAATGTTTATTGTTAAAAGCGCGATACAAATAAACTTGACTTTCTCTGGAATTGTGTGTGTGTGTGTGTGTGTGTGTGTGTGTGTAAGTAAAGACACAAACATCATGACAACCACACACAGCAGTAAAAGTGAGATCAGCCTGATTTTACCTCCTTTCTTAAAGACACTCAGTCACAAAAAGACTCAATCAGCCAGAAAATAAACTGCTCCAAAACACCAGATTCATTCACACACACACACACACTCAAAACTTGGGCAAATATATTTTGAATATTTTGGTGTAAAAACGTAAAATTACAAATATCATCTTCATCCAGACAGCATCTCAAATGGAATGTTTACTTGAACAAACCTCTAAAGATCTGATTCTCTGAAGACTCGATACAGCTGCTGCTGCTCGTTAAACTATCAGATGGAAGAATTCATCACTGAACCACATTCTGAAGCTTCAAACTCACTTCCATCAGCATGAGGAAAATCACACACACACACACACACACACAGAGAGAGAGAGAGAGAGAGACCGTGCACAGCTCTCTCTCTCTCACACACACACACACACACACACAGTGATCGTGCACAGCTCACACACACGTCTAAAACATTAAACATTAAAAACTTACTCCGAATCTCTGCGGAACGGCGACACACTCCGCTCCCACACTGGGCTGGGTGTGTGTGTGTGTGTGTGCGCGTGTGTGTTTAGCAGAAAGTCCCACACAGATCCCGGAGTGCGCGCGGATGGTCACAGACTCTCAGCGCGTGAATCTTCACCGCCCGCACAGACACATCTCACGCGTTTTCCGCGCTCGCGTTCCGCCTGTGGATTTTTACCTCCTCAAAGATGAAGATGATGAAGATGATGACCTCACATCCGGACCGCTTTCCCGGCGCGAACCCGACAGAACGTTAAAATAGCAGAGAGAGAGAGAGAGAGCGAGCGATGCACGCGCATTCGTTCAGTTCGGAGTAAGAGCTCGTGCCGTCTGAGTCGCTACAGTGTGCGCGAGCATATAGTCAGGAGCAACGGTGCACGCGCGCGTCCCGCCTCTCTCTCTCTCTCTCTCTCTCTCTCTCTCACACACACAGTTGTATTTGAGTTTCCTGTGTGGAGCAGAACAGCTCCTGAAACAGCCCACATTCTCAAAACACTTAACAAACCATACAACACCGTTTGAGTTTACAAAATAAGACATAACACGAGAAAAATGGCGGCACGGTGGTGTAGTGGTTAGCGCTGTCGCCTCACAGCAAGAAGGTCCACCCGGGTTCGAGCCCCGTGGCCGG
>JAODVO010000025.1:42296-52362 GCA_025400055.1 Notarius lentiginosus | reverse complement strand
GTTCCTTGGACCCTTCCTCATCAAGAAGGTAATCAACCCATGTTCCGTTAGACTGGCATTACCACTCACCATGCGACCTGTCCACCCCACCTTCCATGTATCACAGCTTAAACCTCTGGTTTCCAGTCCTTTGTTTTGCCTAGTCTTAGGCACAGTTTTTGTAATCATGTTTTGTCATTTTTTAAATGTTTTTGCACTACGTCTTTTTGTGTCAAGTTTTTTGTCTGGATTATTCTTACCATTTTTGTTCATTGACTTTTTGGACTTTAAATCAAATCATTTTTTATTCATTGGATTTTTTGGTTTGTGTTCTGCTTTTGGATCCTCTCTCACCACATCTCGCTCCCCTTAACAGATCATCTGTCCACAGACTTCCAGCATTTCTTTATTCGTTCAAATGGCCAAATTCCATTTTAAGAAAATATACACATCAGAAAGTATGATAAGAGAACTATTCTCAGAGGAAGCAAAGTGAAGCAAAGAGGCATCACTCACTTGGTTTTCTCTCCAGCAGCTGAACATCAGGAACAGGATCAGTGCTGCAGAATACACATACTTCAGATGGCCAGCTCCAGTAACAAATGAAGATAAATTAACATCTGTTGGTTCCTGAAAGAGCCTCTGCTCATTCACAGAGAAATGATTTACAATTGTCTGCTCTTCAGGCTGATTTTGTAGCGAGTTAGTGAGCTCGATGTGCGAGATGCACACCAGCATCATTCACGTGAAAGACCAGCAGATGTGGGATTCATTCCTTATGCCAGATTGTGAGGTGTGACAATATATTGCTATAAAAGATAGAACTATAAAAATGGAGATTCAGAAATAAAGCTGTTTGACTGGTTGGAACATTTAGAAGGTTGTGAGTTCAAATCTTAGGTTTGCTTTCAATTAATTTTTTTTTGTATCATGCTTTTAAACAATAGACATAGTCACAAAATTGCTTTACAGAAATATATAAATTCTGGATATAAATTTTAAACATGAATCTATAAATGTATCCCTAATGAGTAAGCTAGAAGGTGGTGGTGGCAAAGAAAAACTCCCCGAGATATCAAGAAGAAGAATCCCTGAGAGAAACCAGACTCAAAAGAGAACCCATCCTCATCTTGCTGATAACAGATAGTGTAATTATAAATAACTCACTTCTGGGGCGTCGTGGTTCAGGTGGATAAGACGCCATACCATAAATCCGGGGACCCAGGTTCAATTCCGACCCGAGGTCATTTCCCGATCCCTCCCTGTCTCTCTCCCACTCATTTCCTGTCTCTACGCTGTCCTATCCAATAATAAAGGTGAAAAAAGCCCCCAAAAAATAAATAACTCACTTCTATAACTGTGTTGAATTATAAAAATAAATAAAAACAGCTGTGTAACCATGAGCTTATGGTTGACCTCATTTCTGAATTCATTACAGTTTTAACTTCAAGTATACTTTGTTGAAGTTATTAACAGTTGTTCCCCCCCCCACTCTAACTCGGGATTGTTGATGGTGTAGAGGCTGCTGCTTTATGTCCCAGGGCTCCCTAATGTCTGTGTTACCTTCTGGCTCTCCCCTTTTAGTTATGCTGTCATACTTAGTCTTGCTGGAGTCCCTGCTTGCACTCAGTACACAATATACATTTTCTTTAACCATTACATGATGCTGAATATGCCTGATAATCTATGTTTGCACTCTCTCCCCCCCTCTCTCATCAAGCACTTATCAAGACCTTTGAGCTTCTGGACCAAATGTGACTCCGGTAAGCTCTTGGGTAGACCGACAGCTACCAATTCATAAAAGCGAGGCTTGTTTATTTTCCTGCTACCTTCTGTCAACTCCACATCTTTAAAAAGGCCTGATGAAACACACTGTTCAGCCTTTTTTATTGATTTCCCATCAGATGTTTTCATGGTTGTCAAAACATCAGTGGTTTGTTGGATGTGGAGACTTGAATCCACAAATGTAATTTCTCTTCTCTGCAGCTTGAGAGACAGAGCTTCACACAGGCTGTCTTTCATGACAGCCAAAGCTTTCATAAATCTTGAGTTTGTAAGGTGTTTGTGAAGCCCTTTGTACTTTTGCCTCTTAATATCAGTGTACAACTTGTCCTCACTGGATGTTTTGAAATGGAGTGCTAGTGCTAGGAAATCTTATACAGCTTTTACTGTATTATAGCTACTGAAAACCCATTTGGTAAAAATCTGGCCAATTTTGAATGTTTACATGTTGAACTCAGCTACTGCTTCCTGAAACTGTTAGGAACAGCACAGAAAGTCAAAGTTCATGAGCAGCATCCAAACATGGCCGCTCAGGACTACATCTCCCAAACACCATGGTGCTCTGCCTCTCCTGAATACTAGAAGTGCCCCTGTTCCACATCATGTGTCTAATTACTGCTCTACTTAAGCCCTGCAAACATTTACCTCTGTGCAAAGTATCGATTTGTGTCCCCGTGCCTGATCATCCCAAGCCTTCTCATTATACTGCTTGACTTCTAGTGCTTTTGACCCTCACTTACATTTATTCCTGACTTCAACTACTCGCCTGCCCTTTGACATTCTGTTTGTACATCGACCAGCCCTCGCCCAACCCTGACCACGTTTTCCACCTCTCGATTTGGACTACAGTTTGCGATGCACCTGTAAGTGCCTGCACCCTGACAAACAATCTAACGGCCCTGATTGACTGGTGCTAGAGTGAATAGAACTTTGAAATAAAGAACTCCAAGTGGTTTGGAAAGTTATTTTTGAGTCCGACAATTGCCCATCCACTGGTTTTCCCTGTGAACACTAACTGCATTAGTGGTTATGTTTATGAGATGCATCTTCATCATCCATTCCTGCTTTATGTAGACTCATAGAATAATACATGGATTCAGCTTTGACCCTATCTGTCAGTTCCACTTTATCTAGGAAAAGATTATCTACATCACCCTCACCACATCTTTCATTCTGATTAGACAGGGACACCCAGGAATGGTACTTTTATCAATTGTGATGTGTACTCCAATTGCATTTCTTTCACACTGGAGACAAACTTGCAGTGCATTTCCTTTGTAATGCAGCTGATGATTTCTTTGCAGGCATGGTCAGATTTGTGGATATTGCTGATTTCGTTGCCATTAAACTCCTGCAATGTAATGAGGGGGTTGGGCTTTTATGTGATAACCTTTCCTTTGCCATGGTGTATACTATTCTAAATGAGAGTGTTGTTTTCTGGATTAAGGCAGCCTTTAAAGGTGACATTATATGCCTTTTCCACAAGTTGACGCAGTTCCCTTAATGAAAGGTCTTAATGAAATGTCTGAAATGTGTTGATCAAAATATCTTCTGACCCTGTCTAAACAGCCCTGTTCAAAATGGCTGATTTGAGTGCCTGTTCCTTTCAATGATAATGAACCACTGCTCACTCCACCCATTCTTCTGCCACCCAACCAGTTAGCACTTTCCTCATGAGTATTCATTCACATAGGCAGTTCTCAAGCCATGAGTGGAGATACTCTGATGAGGGGATGGTATAATTTTCAGGATCAATGAGCTCGCCTTGTGACATGGGAAAGGAAGCCAAATCTGAATGGCTTTTTTGAAGCACATTTTCTGAAATGGGCAGCCCAAACGAAACTAATGCAGGTTGTCTTATTTCAGAGTTTTTGGGTTGGAAGGCACTTCAGATACCCAAATATGCATGCACAAGCATTGAAAGTGTGTTTTTCATAATATGTTCCCTTTAAATCAAAGAAGCTGTTTCAGAGGGGTTTTCTTTCATCTAGGCTATTAAAAATTCATACACGTGAATTACAGTCAGCAACTGTAGGGGGAGCCTAGGAGCCAAAAATACCAATTCTTGCATAATGGGGCTTTCAGATGACAAGTGAGTGGGCAAAATTCCTTGGAATTTCATGAACGAACAGCAGGTCAATCAAGACAATTCCTCTGTTTTCATTTAGATAAATAAATAAATATTAAATTAAATGTTCTTATCTGCAATGATAAAACTTGATAAGTCAGTACAGGTGATACAGTGTCATGACATATGACAACTGACACCATTTATTTACAATAATATTAAATTGAGCAATACTTTGTGACATTTAAAAATAAAACATTTATAAGGAACAGATAATTCTCTCAGAAAGACCTATGGTAAGACACATAGTCTGACCTGTCATGATATCAACTTATTTAGTTGAGCAAATATGGATTTATTTCATGTTGGCTATAAACATATGAACAACATGCTTGCTGACATGCCTGTTTGACACATTTAGAGTCACAAACCCTCTTAGTCACATATTTTCATTATTCCTTAGAATTAGTTCAGTGTTCAAACACCTATTTTCATTGATATTGTCAACAATGCAATAAAATGGGATGTGTCTCTATTTGTACCAGATGAATACAGCTTGTGTCCTATTTATTATGGGATATCTATGGCCAACACTAAAACTAAATCAAAACTAAAACTAGTCAATTGCTCAAAAAAAAAAAAAACTCATGCACTTGTAAGACAAACTAAAACAAACAAACAAACAAACAAACAAAAAAAACCCCACCAACAACCCTGAAATAAAACTAAAGACAATTTTAAACCTATAATAACTGGTAAGTGGTTTACTCCAGTATCTTCACCTAAGCACTGCCTTACCACTGCTTTACTACTCTCCAAAATAAAACCATATGATGTTTTTCTGTGGTGCAATGGTTATCACTGTTACCTCAGATCAAGAAGGTTCTGAGTTTGAACCTTGTGGCTGATGGGGGTCTTTCTGTGTGGAGTTTGCATGTTCTCCTCATGCCTCTGCGGGTTTCCTCTGGGTGCTCCAATTTCCTCCCACAGTTCAAAGACATATGGATTCAGTCAACTGGCTCCTCTAAATCCCCAGAGATGCGAGTGTGATAGTTGTTGGTCTCTTTCTAGCCCTGTGATAGATTCTCACCTGAAGTCAGCTTTGATTGGCTCCAGCTTCCCCCACAACCCTGACAGATAAGTGGGACAGATAATGGATGAATTGGATATTAATTTCATATTAATGTTCATTGTGTATGCTAGTCAGCTTTCTTACATGATCACTGTCCCTTGTTAATAAAAGTTAATTTTCCTGGAATATCAAACAAATGTCATTATAATGGAATGCTGCTTAAAGGACATTTATATGTGCAACAGCGCTGGGTCCAGATTCTGATGTCCAGTGAACTTCTGATCTTTCTGTAATGTAACACAAAAATTGAAGTAAATCTGGTAAAATATTATTTATTTAAAGACGTTGTTTAAAACATACTTAGCTCTAGTTCAGGAGTTGCATAAAGTTCTGTTCTGAAAATTGCTATTTGTTATTATAATTTGTGAATGAAACAAACATTTTTTTCCCTCCCCAGTGTCAGTCAGTATTACTAGGGGCATAGAGGTACTTCCAGTCTAGACCACGCCCACTTTCAATCCAAATAAAAAGACAGATATGAATGCAATAAACAGACACAGACAGTGACATTGCGCACACACACACACACACACACGTTCCAGTTCAGGGGAAACTGATTAATAGTGAATGTAAGTCTGCAGATTGCTGACTACAGAGCTGCGCGATCGTGTCCCTAAAAGCAGCCGCCTCTCATCAGGATGTGTGTTTAGAGGCTCTTAATGAATAAGTCATTAGGAGGAGACAGTGATTGATGTGAAGGAGACAAATAAATTGGCAAATGCTGCTGCTATTGAACACTCCATTGCTTCGAGTCTGCTCCACTTTCACTCAGAATAAAATCACACTGACTGAAAGCTAAAGAGCAGCCAATATGCTAATAGAACAATTTAAATGTGGCTATTAAGTAAGCAAATATGAAAATAGAACTTCTGTCCATCATCCATCGAAAGCCAAAGATTCTTTCCAAAAATCTGTACTTTTTTTTTCCAGCACATTCATCTTTGAAACTTCAATTTCAAACCTCATTCGTCATTAGAGCTAAATAACAGAAAAAATGTCTGGACTGAAATTTTGGGCTTAATTGGTCCAAAACTCTGGCTGGACTTCATTTATAAGCTACATCTGTTCATGTTACAGGCCAGAGAAATTGTTTTTGGGTTTCCACTACATATCAACTTGCTTTCACTTTGTCATCAGTCTTTATTAGTTTGCTGATTTTTTTTCCAAGAATCCAAAAGAAAAGCCTTTTGATTTTATTACACACTGGACATCATTAGTCAGAACCCAAGAAGCACAAACATTTAAAGTCCCCTCAGTTAGCAAAATTAGTTAAAACATTTCAGTATGCTTGGCCCTGTTCACATAAAGCTCGCTTCAGAAATTAATTATGCAATGAAATGCTACCAGATGAAAAAGAAGCTGCTTTGGCACCCTTGTACATCACCCTACATTCACACCAAATGCGGTGAGAGCATCAAAATGACTGGAAGTCATTAATTTTCTATGTGAGCCAGTGTCTCTTGGCAGCAAGATGGTTGGCGGTGCGTCTCAGGTGACGGGCCATCAGAAAAAAGTTGAAGTTCAGGCAACTTTATGGTAATGAACTATGTGGTTCAGCAGCAACCAGTTGGAAGTTAGATGTGCGCCACTCTAAATAATTCTAGAGAATACAGTCATGTTAAATTTGGTTCTGTTCAAGCTGTTCCCAAGTTGCCTGCCACGTGTCAGTAACAGTGTTGAGAGCACAAGCTCGACACAGCCTTCAAACACAGCCACCACAAATGGTGGTGTAGTGGTTAGCATGGTCACCTCACAGCAAGAAGGTTCTGGGTTCGAGCCCAGCGGCCGGCAGGGGCCTTTCTGTGTGGAGTTTGCATGTTCTTCTTGTGTCTGCATGGGTTTCTTCCAGGTGCTCCGGTTTCCCCCACAGTTCAAAGACATGCGGTTAATATCGGACAGCCTTTTGCTGAGGTGCCCTTGAGTGAGGCACCTAACTCCCAACTGCTCCCTGGGCACTGTTAGCATGGCTGCCCACTGCTCTGGGTATGTGTGTATGCTCATTGCTCAGGTCTATGTGCATGTTCACTGCTTCAGATGTGTTAAATGCAGAGAGGAATTTCACAAGTATGTGATGAAAGTTCTCTCTCTTTCCAACTCCCAAGAACCACAGTCCCCTCTGTCTCCAGCTTATTAAATGCACCTGTCTCTCATTATGGTCATTATCAACAACCCTATATAAACACCACTTTCACTCACTGCAGAGTATCATTCAGTGTTTCCTTCCTGTCATTATGAAGCCATTTACTTTCTGCCTGCCTTCTAGTATTTGACCTTTGTTTATGTTTGCCTTGACCACATCTCTTCGTCTCGTCTACGTAATCCAGTTTGTCGATCGACCGACTGACCTCTGCCCATTTCTTTGACTGCCCTTCTTGTCTACCATTTTGGCTCTGTCTACAGTTTGCTTCTCCCACTCTCCCCTGTGCCTGCATCCGTAAGTGCTTGTACCCTGACAAGATACTTTGCCATCAAATGGATGCAGCAGAAGAGGCAAAAAACAGACTGCCCTTAACACTCAAGGGCACCTCCTAGGAGAACACCAGAAGATGCTTAGCAACCTCAACACCAAGATGGCGCAGCTTGCTGCTGCGATGTCGCCGGCACTCCTAGCACTCTCTGAAGCCACTGTAAGCTCCACAAAGCTCCTCCTGTTACCAGAGAAATATGCTGATGATGCCAGCTGTAAGGGATTTCTTCTCCAATGTTCCCTTTATTTCTCATCCCTCACCAGCATTTCTGATTATCAAAAGATTGCAAAGTTTCTCATGCTGCTGACTGTTCCTAGGCCTTCACATTTCAGAAGACCTCAGCTGGGCTAAAAACACTGCAACTTTAGTGAAAAGAGCCCAATGGAGGCTGTACTTCATCAGACTGCTGAAGAAGGCCAGACTTAGATGCCAGCCCCTCATCCAAGTATACAGAGAACTTGTTGAAAGCATTCTCAGTGGTATCACAGTGTGGTATGGTAACATCACCCTGGCTGAGAGGAAAATCGCTGCAGTGGGTAATTAAAACAGCAGAGAAAGTCATTGGCTCTGATCTCCCCTCCATTGACACTATAGACACCCAGCACTACAGAAGGAAAGCACAGAGAATCCTTAAAGATAAACACCACCCGGCTTATGCTCTGTTCAAGTGGGTGAACACAGGCAGACACCATGGGCCTATAAGTATCAGCACTCACAGGGCCCGCTTGTATCACAGATTATTTCCTTCTACTGTTAGGTTGATGGCACAGGACATTAAGGAGGGAATGAAGTAGCGCTTACCACAACCCACTCAAACTCTGGACAGCTAACTACCTATCTATTGTACATTTCAACTTGCTTAACTGTTCACAGTAACAGCAACTTTGACCAGGGGTGCCCAAACTTTTGCATACCACTGTAGATGCATCAGAGACTGGAGTAGGCCGAGTGCTTTTTCATTGATTTGGAGAGAAGCCCAAACTGCACCCAATGACTTTCTTCTCTAAGAAGCTCACATCCGCAGAGAGGAACTATGACGTTGGCAGAGAACTACAAGCCATCAAGTTAGCCCTTGAAGAATGGAGACACTGGCTGGAGGGACCCATGCACCCATTTGTAATTCTAACTGATCACAAGAACCTTGACTATCTCAAGAAATCAAAGTGCCTCAACCCACATCAAGCCAGATGGGCTCTGTTTTTTACTCATTTTAAACTCACAATATCATCGTCCAGGCACCAAGAACACCAAGGCTGATGCACTTTCCAGAATCCACAGCTCTGAACCGCACCCCATCCTATCACCTGAGTGTTTTGTTCAGGCCATTACCTGGGGCTTAGCTGAAGAAATCAAAAGATCTCAACTGCAGACACCTCCAGAGAATTGCCCCCCCAGTCTCCTGTACATCCTGTACAACCTCAGAGGCAGACTCCTCATTTGGGGTCATGCATCCCCCACCACAGGCCATCCCAGTAGCCAGTGTACACACCAGCTACTTAGGAATAAATATTGGTGGGAGGATATGGTGACTGAAATCAAACACTTTGTCTCTTCATGCTCAGAGTGTGCACAAGCCAAAGTACCATGAACCCCACCCACTGGAAAATTATGCCCCTTCCCTGTACCTCTAAGACCCTGGTCACACCTGGTTGTCGACTTCATCACTGATCTTCCACCTTCCCAAGGCAACACAGTTATCACAGTCATCATCGACAGGTTTTCCAAGGCTCTCAGACTCATCCCATTATCTGGTCTTCCCATGGCATTCCAAACAACCAAACTTATCTTCCACTATGTTTTTAGATATTTTGGCATTCTGGAGGACATTGTCAGTGACTGGGGCCCCCAGTTAATCTCCGGACTCTGGTCATGCTTCATGGAAAGATTGGGAATTTCAGCAAGTCTTACCTCTGGCTACCACCTGCAGTCCAATGGCCAAGTTGAACGGGCCAACCAGGAAATAGGGTGCTTCCTGTGAATCTTCTGCATGTGGAACCAGGGGGATTGGACACAATTCCTTTCATGGACCAAGTATGCACAGAACTCAAACACTCTTCCACTCAACTAACCCTATTCCAGTGCATACTCTGCTACCAACCCCCCTTGTTCCTCTGGGATGATGCACCCATCCAGGAACAAGCAGTCGACACCTGGTTCAAGCAGAGCCAACAGGTATTGGATGAGGTACACCAGAGAATAGAAACAGTCAATGCTAAATACAAGCAATACACTGACAAACACAGGAGCAAGAACCTGGAATACACTCCAGGAGATTGGGTATGGGTCTCCACAAGGGATCTGAAAAAACCCAACACATGTAAAAAGCTACAGGCTCACTATATTGGTCCGTACAAGGTTCTTTGTCACATCAACAAAGTCTTGTATAAACTAGAGCTCCCACCTCACAGCAGAGTTGCACCCACTCTTCATGTCTCCTGTTTGAAACCAGCAATCCAAGACCCACTATCAGCTAACACTCCCACCCAAGAGCCCCCCCTCCCCCACAACTTTGAGGGGGAAGCCATCTACCAGGTAAACAAGATCCTGAACTCCCAATATCAACAAGGACAGCTAGAGTACCTGATAGACTGGGAGGGCTACACCCCAGGAGACCGGCACCAAGTGGGAGAGGATGTC
>JAODVO010000024.1:72190546-72204756 GCA_025400055.1 Notarius lentiginosus | reverse complement strand
TTTTTGGAATCGTAAAATATAATAGGTATTAATTCATTCATTAATTTGAGAATTAAGCTCACAGGTGTGTGCGTGTGTGTGTGTGTGTGTGTGTGTGTGGTTGGGTCAGAGCCAGAGGGAGTTGGTGAGGTTGCAGGAACAGAACACACTCTTGCAGGAACAGCTACAAGACGCAGAACAGAACGCACGGGAAGGTTATGTGTTACAGGTACACACACACACACACACACACACACACACACACACACATTGCGAGGAGATAAGAGCATTAAAGTTTACATATGAAGCATTAACAAATGCCTTATGTAGAGGACATTTATAAACCATTCCAATAAAACAAGAAGAAAAATATTAACATAAATGAAATATAATTTAATATATGTCTGTCAGTGAAGTCTGAATCAGGAATCAAGAAAGCCTGTTAATAAACAATAATGTTGGATAGTAATCAAATATACCATGCACTGAGAGGCTCGGGTTGAGATGATGGATTCTCTGAGGTGACTGGTACTGGTACTGGTCTTTTCTGAGGGGTGCAGTACGATGCCAGTCACTGAAGAGAATCCATAATTCCCAGTGACTCTCAATGCATCGTATATTAGATTTATGTCCCTCATCAAAAAATTCCAAACTAAAAGTGTTCAGATTTGAATCTCGGTATAAACTCACTGGAGGCGGCCATGTTTGTTGTTTACGTCGGAGTGACCTTCGACCTGCACATGTGCAATGTATCATGCTGTCGCCTGCCTCGCTAGGCATGATCAAGATGTGTAGAAATGCTCGCAGAGCCACAGCGGTGATTTGAGTTGGCCGTGATGTCAGTTCATGGTACTGTATATCCAGGATACTCCATGACTGACTCACACCATATCCATTTTTACAATTTTTGACATCACAAGATACATTGCTTCATCAATGGTGGAACTATTTTATGCCACATCAGCCATCCTTGGCCAATCCCTGCACAGGAATTTTTTGATGAATGATATAATATTTAATATACTGACGTTGCATTTTCTTCTCATTCAGAATAAACCTGAATAATAAAAAAAAAAATTCATGATAATCAGATATTTGAGGTCTCTTTATTTGCTAATAACACACTTCTATTTTCTCACCTTAAGCTAAAACTAATTTCTATATTTTTTCTTTCTCATTTGCATATATGCCCTCACTTTGTAATTTTTATAATAATAAACATTGTCCACAAGTTGTACAAAAAAGTTACACATTTAAACAGTTTCACATTAATATGGTCAGTAATTGTTTGTGAATATGCAGTTTATAATGTGATGGTGTATGATTTAATTGTGTGCACGAACATGTTGCTGTTAGCATGATTTACTAATCTCTCTCTCTCTCTCTGGGCTTTGAGTTCAAATGTTTGCCAAGATTAAAAAAAAAAAGAAAAATATCTAAACTCACAAAATCCAACGGAGCTTCAGGCTGTGCTTTTTCCATTGTTTGTTTGTTCTTGTATCTTCTTTAAACTCATCTTATTTTGCTTGCATGGCTTTTGTTTTGCATCACTAATAATCTTTGTGTGTTTATTTTTGATATACAGTACCAGTCAAAAGTTTGTACACCCTACTCATTCATAATTTTTTCTATATTTTGACTATTCTCCACACTGTAGAACAACATTGAAGACATCAAAACGATGAAATAACATCTGGAACATGCATGGAATTATGTGGTAAACAAAAAAAGTTAAAAATAAAATATGTTTGATATTTTAGATTCTTCAGCGTATCCAGCGTTTCCCTTGATGACGCTTTGCACACTGTTGGCATTCTCTTAACCAGCTTCATGAGGGAGTCACCTGGAACGCTTTTCAATTAACAGCTATGTCTCATTCAAAGTTCATTAGTGGACAAGTTTCTCGCCGCCTTTATGCGTTTGGGATCAAACCGTAAATAGAAAAAAAATACAGCAAATAGTCCCATTCCACATCTGTAGTAATCCATACTAGGTCAAGAACCGAAGAACTAAGTAAAGAGAAACGACATCCATCATTACTTTAAAACATGAAGTGTCGTTTAATTAATAAAAAATAAAGACAAAACATTAAATTAGAAGGTGTCCAAACTTTCGACTGGTACTGTAACTTTTTTCAACGTTGACAACCAAGGAAATTTCTTTTTTTTTTTTTTTTTTTGGGGGGGGGTATTTTGTTTTTTTCCCTGTACACTTTGGAGAGAACACTCTGTAGCCACAGGTAATTTCCCACAATCATCTTTTAAAAAAAAAATTTTTATTTTTTCCTTGAAGCACCCATTTCCTCCTCCCATCTTGTGACTTAGAAAAAGCACTTCAGGAAGCTTAAGTGAGTTTAAAAAGTTCAATTAGACAAATCCTCGAATTCCCAGCAGAAACCCCAGAGATGGAGATGCCAAGGTCTTTTGGAATTTGAACAGAAGTACCATTAACCACAGTTTTCTCTTAATCTTTCAAAGTGTACCAGTGAACAAGGACAACCTTCATTCGATTCCACATCTTCCTCATCTCACCGAGCACCATGGCAATGCCTCGGCAAGCTGAACCAGGAACTTAAGACAGAGCTGGAAGCTCAACGACGGAAGCATGATCTGGCTAATCAGCAGGTCAACAGCCTGAGGCGGAGCTACAGCGAGGCACAGGATATGATTGGGCATCATGAGTCTGAAATTGAAGCTCTGCAAGCAAAGCTTGTTTCTGCGATGGCTGAAATTGTAGCAAGTGAGCAGGCAGTCGCACGCATGCGCAGCGAGCTGAAGATGGAACGTAGTTATTGCCGCGAACATGAAGAGGAGTGGAGTCTCAACGAAAAAACATTACGAGCACAGTTGCGGGACAGCGAGGAACGCCTCCGTGATGTAGAAGCAAGTTTGTTAGAAAAGACCCAGGCATTGAGATTACTGGAGAGACAGCAGGCCTTGCAACGGGATCAGCAAAAGGAAGTGCAGAGACTGCAGGAGAAGTTAACCGAGGTTACTGGATGTCTTATTGCGACAGAGGAAGCACAGGCTTTAAGGGAGGAGCGGGAGAAGAAAGAGCTCCGTTGCCTGGAGGAAAAGCATGAGCGGGAGCGGCAAGGATTGAGTCGTAGGCTGGCAGAGTCTGAGGAAAAAAGACGTGAGGCTGAAGAGCAACTCCAAGAAGCTCAGGACCAAGTAGAAACAATCCTGAGAGGATGTGGGGTGGGGCAGGTGGAATCAGAGGCCAGGGAGGAGATGCTACGTCTGCAGCAGGTTCTGAATGAGCAGACTGATATGATTGAGAACCTCCGTGAGAGTGTGAGAAGGCTTGAAGAGGAGAGACATCACCTCACATGTCGTTGCCAGGAATTGGTTAATCAGATTGCAGAGGCAGACAGGGAGGTAGGAAAACTGCAGGCACAGTTAAAGACGGAAGAGACAGAATACTACTCTTTGGAAAACTCATATGAACGAGTTTCAGAGGAGTTTGCAAGAATCAGTTGTGTTCTGCGAGAGAAAGAGGAGGAGGTCCGACAGACAAAGGAGATGTATGAGAAACTGGTGAGACAAAAAGACCAGGATTTGAATGAAGCCCTTGTCAAGATGGCTGCTCTAGGAAGTAGCCTGGAAGAAACTGAACAACGCTTGAAGACAAAGAATGAGCTTCTTAGTAAGATTGGGCACAGGGAAGTGGAACAAGGGTTGCAGAAGAAGCTGGCAGTAGCAGAGGACCGAATATCTGAACTGGAAGAGCATTTCAATGCTTTGCGTTTGGGGTATGCAAACCTTAGAATGGAACGATGCTACTCTCAAGAGGATATCCTTGATGCACTAGAAAAACAAACAGAGCATGAGGCATCCTTTTCTACCACTTCCTCTTTGACTCTTGCAAGAAGCAGCTCAGAGACAGAAGTATCCTTTGCAAAGCGCCAGAGGATCCGTTTCTCCAACATTCAGTGCCAAAAATACCACCAGTCTGAAAGAATCGACAGGGTTCAGACAGATAGCACATACCCAGATTTTACTCAAGAGGAGAGGCAGGATCTTGTACCAGAAACAAGTCTAAACCTCACTGATGACACCATTCAGGACTTATCCCAGGATATCAGCTTAGTAAGTGACAACACATTCCAATACAGTAGTGATGCAGAAAAATTTTTGTCCATCATCCATGCACTAGAGTCAAAGCTCCAGATGACAGAAGAGAAACTTAGAGATATCACATCAAAGATGCAGAATGAAGAAGAGCAGCCTGGCAGAAAAATTTCGATGGAAGTATGCTTTGACGATACCTCTGCTGAACCAGACCAAGATGAACCAGATGGTAAATCCAGCTCTTGCTTGGATGACATTGTACAAGATAGTGTCAGCAATGAAGCTTACAAGAAAGCTCTGACTTTTGTCGAGTCCTGCAGGGTTAGGGTTAGAGAGATTCTCACTGGTCAGAATGAAGAGGGAAGAGCACAAGCACAAGTTCACACCTTGGCTGAGATTGAGAAAGACTTGATTAATGCAGCCTTGCACATTAGGCAAGTTGCCACACAATATGAAGATTCTCTTACCTGTCAGAGTGAACCCCAGACACAGATGGATAAAAGTGCAATGAAGGTGCTTGCAAGAATGTTAGCCTTTGAAGGGACTGTTTTGGAGAAAATGGCACTTTCTCTTCAAGATCCAAAATCAGAACTAATGCAAAGTCTTGGTGAGATAAATAGAGAAGCCCAACAGGTTAAGATGAGCCACCAGGATTGCCTTTCTGTAATTTACACTGACATTCTGACGAGGAAAATAAAACTACAGTGCGTGCTGATAGATGAACTGAATAAAAATGAGGCCCACCAAGCACATATCTTTAGTGACCAGTCAGAAAATGTGCAGGCAGCTGGTAATAGTGTTTTTGCTCAGAATTCAATTCACAATGCTTGTGTTAATGCTGAACTTGCATACTCCCTTCAGAACTTAAAACATTCTTACCAAGACAAATTTGAAGAACTTCAAGGAGACTTAGTCATGGTAAAAGAGATCTTGCAGCAAAAGGATATTGTTGAGAGGGAAGCAGCTGTGGCTTTCAGCCCCAAAATTGTCATTCAAGATGTTAGTGATAAGCTTAATGCTGATATAGAGACCTCCATTTCTGACATCACCCCTTCTGAACTTGCTCCTTATGCACAGCAGATTGAGAGGGAAGAAGCTCACACTCTTGCTCAAGAAATAATAGAAAGACATTTAGCTGGAATCATGCAGTCATGTGTCACAGAATCAGTGGCATCACTGGATACTACGCGAGAGAGTCTCATCAGTGAGCTAAAGAGACAAGCAAAGGTCCTTCACCACCTGTCTCAGCAGCTGGAGAGTGCATGTGGGGAAGATATCAGCTCTGTCCTTTGTGGACTTGCAGGTCAAATGCAAACAGTTTTAGGGCCCAGAGTCCTGATGTGCAACTCTCTCAGCATGCATGAGGCTCTGATTCAGGTGCAGGTAGCATATGTTGCCTGCCGACTGCGAGCTGACCACGAGCGGGAGCTATCACTTTGCCAGGAGACTAGCCACAATATGGCCACTTTGGTCCAGGAGCATGCCCAGCATGTAGCAGCCATCCACCAGCGCTTCCAGAGTAGTCTGGAAGAGGAACGGATTCATTACTTCAAGACAATAAACTCCATTCAGGAGGAAAATGAAACTCTACGAGAGGAGGCAGCAAAGCAGCTTAAGGAGATGGGCAAGCAGCAGGAGCAGATTGTACAGATGGAGGAGGCTTTCCAGAGGGAGATGCAGGAGATTAAGAAAAAGCATGCAGAAGAATTGGGTCAGGCAATGCAGGAACGAGCGACCAGTGAGCTAGCATTAATCGAACATGCTGAAAACACCCAACAGAAGCTCGAAACCTTGCTTCAAGAAGTTGAGGGAGCAGAGCTAAGGCACAAGGAACACATATGCAAGCTGGAGCAGGAACTCCATGGGAAAGTTCAGGAACTGGAAAATGTACATCAGGAAGAGATTCAGAAACTACACGACCGCTATAGTCAGACTATTCGCACTCTGGGAGAGAGATTAGAGACAATAGCAGATGATACACATCATTCATCCACAACAGAGGCACAAGGTGCAGATCACTTGGAGAAGGGGAATGAGCGGGAGATGAGCAGGGACTCGATGTCACTGCTGAGAAGCCGTGTGCAGGAGCTGGAGCTTCAGATGATGAACATGCGTGATGAACTGGAGAACAAACCACCAGATGGAGACATGGCCAGTCTACGAGAAAAGTACCAGAAAGACTTCGACAGTCTTAAGGTTCAGACTATCACGTTAAACCATTTTAAACAAGTTACCTACATGTAGCTATTTTGTCTGGGTAGCATCACTTGTAAAATAGCAACAACTACTACTACTACTACTAATAATAATAATAATAATAAGGGGGAGCCTCTGAAACCCTTCAAACGATTCTGAATTTCGTTGAGCAGTGAGGGTGTGGCCTCAAAAGGTCAATATTGGATACTAATTAATGTGTAAGAAACAACTAACACTAAATTTACAAGCTGAATTATGATTACATTGGGAAAATTACAGCTTTAACTTTGAATAAAATAATTGTAAAATTTAATATTGCATCAGCTCAGCTTTTCAGTCCAAAGACACAAAATTTCTAAATAATTCAATAAATTGTATTCACAGAAATGAAGAATTCACATTTGATGATGATGATGATGACAGCTAATTTGGAACATAGCCAGTCAGGCGTTTACCTTAGCACTAGCACTAGATTTTTACATAATTATTCCTCAATCAAGTGGCAGATGTGACACATTCTACTGATTGGATAAACAGACTTAAGTGATGAACATTTCCAAATGAAGAACCCATAGAACACAGCTGTCCATCTGAATGAATCTCTGGAGGAATAGAAGCTTCACTAAAATGGTGCCTCCTCCCCAAATAAAACTCAGGAACAGTGACAATAACAATATCCTTTATGTTCAATAGCATGATATTATAACTGATTATCGGCGAGTGTGTATATGCGTGTTTATAAGTGTGGGTGCGGGTCTGCTTGTAGGAGACGTGTGAGCGTGGGTTTGCAGCAATGGAGGAAACTCATCAGAAGGTAATTGAGGATCTTCAGCGTCAGCATCAGCGTGAAATTAACAAGCTGCTGGAGGAGAGAGAGAGATTACTGGAGGAGGAGACTAACGCCACCATCGCTGGTAAGCATCATCAACTTAACAACTAAATACTGGAATAAGTATTTAGTTGTTAATAAATCAGGACATCCACAACAGGATGTCCTGATATAGGAAAATAATCAACTTCAGAGTGGTGTAAAGTGTTTTATTCTTCTCATATCATTAAAATCTGCCATTTATTATATTTTTTATTTATTTAAGATGACATGGCTTAGTTTTTTTTATCAATTTATATTTACATTAATGTTATGAAACATCTGAGAGTCAAGTTAGTTCCTGTTGTCACTTATTTTATAGTAGTTATAAACAGTTGTTCCCTCACGGCCTCTCCTTGTACTCTTAATAAGACCACAAAAAAAACCACAGCTTGTAAAGTGTAAACTCTTCTGTCCTGAAAAAAGTTTCAGCTTCACCTCTGACTGTTACAAAGAGTTGACACTGGAGACTCCTTCCACCAATGTTGCAAAAACACATTTCTCCTTACAGAAACCTGCACCATAACAAAAATTTCACGTGATCAATTTATAGTTTATAGATTTCTCATGTTTTTAAACACTGTTGTGATAAACTATGAAAGATTCAAAGTAATCTTGTGTGTGTGTGTGTGTGTGTGTGTGTGTGCGTGTGTGTGTGTGTAGCGATCGAAGCAATGAAAAATGCGCATCGTGAGGAATTGGAGAAAACACAGCGAGCACAATTGAGTGGAGTCAGTGCAGATATCGAACAGCTACGCATGCAGTACGAGTGAGTACACACACACACACACACACACACACACACACACACACACACACACACACACACACACACACACAATTATTGGCACCCCTTGTAAAAATTAGTAAAATGGATTAGAAAAAATCCACCTTTTGGTGAAGTCGCTTAATTTCACACTGAAACAATGAGAAAAAGCCAACCTTTAATTGAAATAAATTTATTCAGAGATGTATGTGATTAGCGGGCCCCTCCCCCTGGTCACGCTGCTTCTGGCTGTCCAAAATAATGGTGCTGAAGCGCTGTTGTTTCTTCAGCACCATGGGAGTGGTTGAGCGAGGAGCAATGTGCTGCTTTGGCAATGGCTTTCTGAAGCTGCCGTCACATTAGCGCCGAGCCTACCATCTTCCAAGGCTCGACCCAGAGGCTGTAGCTTCTGGAGAGGCTGTCGGCGTTCCCATGCTGGGTCCCTGCTCTATGTTGGACCTGGAAAGAGAAGTCCCGCAATGACAAGAACCAGCGAGTAACATGAGCGTTGGTGTCTTTGATGGCTGCCATCCACTGGAGTGGGGCATGGTCGATGCGTGAAATGACAACCAGACAGTACCTCAGCTCAGTTACTGCCCACTTGATGGTGAGGGCTTTCTGCTGGAAGTAGCTTGCAGCTGATGTACAACATGGGGTGCTCTTTGCGCTCTATGACCTCTGACAGCACAGCATCCAGGCCCGTCTCTGGGGCGGCTGTCTGGATGATGAAGGGGAGATCAAAGTGTGGGTTTCAGAGGACGGGGCAGTGGTGAGAGCCTTCTTCAGGGCTTGGAATATCTTCTCTGTCTGACTGGTCCACTTTATCTTGTGAGGCTCCCCCTTGTTGGTCAGATTTGAGAGGGGAGAGGCTAGAGAAGAGAAGTTGGGTACAAATCTATGGTAATAAGCAGCTATCCCCAAAAAGGGACATATCTGGTGCTTGGTGGTGGGTTGGGGTAATTCTGTCTGGCCTCTATCTTCCTGACCTGAGGCTTCAGCAGGCCTCAGCCAATGCAGTAGCCCAGGTACTGTGCCTTGGTAAACCCCAGATGGTGCTTCTGGGGGTTGGCAGTTAACCCAGTCTTCCGCAGCTCTCCCAGGACAAATTTGAGGTGGTGCAGGTATTCGGTCCAGGTGGACAAGTAGATGATGATGATGTCAAGGTATGCAGCGTTGAAGTCCCGGTGGGGGTGGAGTACCACTTCCATGAGGCGTTGGAAAGTGATTGGTGCTCCATGGAGGCCAAAGGGGAGAACCCAGAACTGCCAGTGGCCTGACACCATGGTGAAGGCTGTTTTAGGGAAGGCCTGGGGCATCAGGGCCATTTGCCAGTAGCCTTTGGTCAGGTTCAGTGTTGATATGAAATGGGCCCTCCCCAGCCTGTCAACCAGGTCATCCACGCTGGGCAGAGGGTAACTGTCGAAGTCTGAGATTGCATTGAGTTTCCTGAAGTCATTTCCTGAATGACTTGAGATTGCATTGAATTTCTTGAAGTCTCAGACTTCCATCAGGCTTGGGCACCACCACAATGGGGCTTGACCAGGGGCTGGTGGACTCTTCAATGATGCTGGCCTGTAGCATTCATGCCACTTCCTTCTCAATTTCACAACAGCAGGCCTTTGGGACACAATAGTTGCATTGCTGGACCACAACCCCATGGGGGGTCTTGGTGTCATGTTGGATCAGGTGGGTCCACCCTGGTTCTGCTGCAAAGATGCCCAAGAACTGGTCAAGTAGTTCTCCCAGCTTTTGCTATCTTTTTTACACCAAATCCCCCTTGAGTGTTTATTGCCAAAAAGCTCCATTTTTGTTACATCAGACCATAGGACACAGTTCTAGTCAAAGTTGCATTAGCATTTTGCAAACTTCAGGTGCTTACGTTTGTGGTTAACTGACAGAAGAGGCTTGAACAAGCATCTTTCTCTTTAATGCCAAGTCCATTGTTCACAAAATGGATGAATTGGAGCTACAGATAGCAGAGAACAAGTCTGTCAGAGACTGCTGTGTGATGTTAATAATGGAGACCTGGCTTCACCTGATGATACTCGATGCTTCAGTGCAGTGAGCAGGCCACACAGTCTGCCACCTGGACTGAAGCAAAGACTCCAGTAAGAGCAGAGGAGGAAGAGTGCGTATCTATGTACATAATGGTTGGTGTATAAACAGCCGACTCACCGACAGGCACTGTTCCTCTAACTTAGAGGCTCTGTCAGTTGTGTGTCGACTGTTCTATCTGCCAAGGCAGCTGACAGTAGTAATTATTACTGTTGTTTACATTCCACCAGATACGAACACTCACATGACCATAGCCCACCTGCATAGTTTTATAAACAAACAGCAACAAGCCCATCCTGAAGGTGTCCACATCATAGCTGGAGACTAATCAAGCATGCTTAAAAATGCACTTCCCAATTTCACCCAATATGTCAAATGTGCTACCAGGGGGAGGAATACACTTGATCGTGTGGATTCAAACATGAAGCATGCTTACAGAGCTGTGCTTCTTTCACATCTGGGCCTGTCAGATCACATCTCCGTACTCATCCCAATATACAACCCCATCAGAAGACCAGACAAACCCATCACAAGGATCATCAAAACATGGCCTGAGGGAGCCCTCATTCAGCTGCAGGACTGCTTTGCACACACCAAATGGGATTTATTTGAGCATCCGGACTTGGAAACATACACACGGCTTGTACCATGTTACATCACACACTGCATTGACGCTGTGAGTTTAAACAAACAAATCAGGGTTTTTTCTTACCCAGAAACCCTGGATGACAAAGGAGGTCCAGACACTCTTCAGAGCCTGTGACACTGCTTTCAGGTCAGGGGACATGACACTGTAAAGTGCTGCCAGGGCTGACCTGAAGAGAGGCATCAAAGATGCCAAACGGGCCTCCAAGATGAGAATCGAGGACCACTTCTCAGACAAGCATGCAAGACTGATATGGCAGGGCATTCAGTACATCACTAACTATTAGGGGTGTATAGGGCATCAGGGAGAGGTAGTACCTCCTGACAGGAGGACATGTCGTGCTCTTCAGAGTAGTTCATCCGTAATTGGTCCTCACCTGGCACTCGGCTCTCACCAGTGGCTCCTAGCAGCTGTTTGCATGCAACAGCTGCCACACCCTGGGCAACGGCTTCGACTGGCTGGCAGAATCTGGTAAGGGTAGCTGACGGTTCTCATAACCTCGGTGAGTTCTTAAGGCTTGCCTACTTATGCATGTAAAGACTGGATCCAGCGGACTCTGTGGATGAAACCCTATGGTTCAACAGAGAGAAAAGGGGTTACAGCAGAGCACTGTGGAGTGCTTAGGGCAAGATGAGGCACAAAAGGACATCTTGGTCATCCACTACACCTGTCTCCATCTCCAGTTGTCTCGACTTTATCTTGCCACTGGATGTAGATGGTCATGGATGAGAGAGTGAGGTTGATGGTGCGCAGCAACTCCTCACTTTCATCAAATTCATCGCGCAAGTCATCAGTCATCCTTCATCCCATTTCATCATTCCCCAAGTCCTATGGCGGCAGGCAAGTGACGAAGTGACAGCTGTGGGTACACTGGCAGTTGTAGCCACGGACCTGCACACAGGCAGCGCAGACCATTGGGTCGCTCTTCACTGAACAGGAGCAACAGTGGAGTTCTGCAGCAATCTGAGTGACTGAGCAGCCCTTTTTAGGATTGTACTGCTCACCTCCCTGGCATGAGGAAGGACCCTGCATCTGCGGTTGAAACAGAATACCAAAGAAGAAGACGAGGTCAACACCTCTAAACCTTGCCACATGAAATGTTTGTACGCTTCTCGACAGAGTTGATTCATACAGACCCCAGAGACGCACAGCACTTATTGCATGTGAACTCGCCAAATACAACATTGACATTGCTGCCTTAAGTGAGACCAGACTGGCCGAAGAGGGTGAGCTTTGTGAAAGAGGCACAGGCTACACCTTCTAATGGAGTGGACACAGATATGAAGAGAAACGTGAAGCTGGAGTAGGTTTTGCTTTGAAAACAACCTTGGTTGGCAAACTGGTCAGTCTCCCTAAAGGAGTGAATGATTGCCTTATGATGATGAGACTATCACTTTCGCACGGACAGAAGTTCGTCACCATAGTTAGTGCCTACACCCCCGCCATGACCAACCCTGACAAAATCAAAGTTTTATGAAGACTTGGATGCTGTCATTGCCTCTGTTCCCACTGCTGACAAACTCATCATTCTTGGGGATTTCAACGCGAGAATTGGTAGTGATAGCACCTCATGGGAAGGAATAATTGGGAAGCATGGAGTTGGAAATTGCAACAGTAACAGGCTACTACTCCTCCAGACTTGTGCAAAACATGGTCTTTTGATCACAAACACCGTCTTTTGTTTTCCCACCTGCAACAGGACGTCATGGATGCATTCTCATTCCAAGCATTGGCATCTCATCGATTACATCATCGTCAGGAAGAGGGACAGACAGGATGTACGAGCCATGAAGACCATGTGTGGTGCAGAGTGCTGGACTGATCACTGTCTCATTGTCTCCAAACTCAATCTCCGTGTCCAGCTCAGAAGACATCCACAGGGTATGAAGGTACCAAAATGCTTGAATGTCAACAAGCTGAAAATTAACAGCATCAGGCAGTCTTTTGCTGCTACTCTGGATGAACACTTGGTGTCTACAGGCTTGGATGACCAGGATGTGGAATCAGCTTGGGCCGCACTTCGAGAAACTGTGCATAACACAGCCATGGAATGCCTGGGGTCCTTGACCAGGAAGCACAAGGACTGGTTTGATGAGAACTATACAGAAATAAACCAACTGCTTGAGGACAAACGCAGTGCCTTCAAAGTGCACCTCGATGACCCAAAGTCAAAATTGAAGAGAGGTGCACTGAGGAACATGTGCAGAATCGTCCAACAGAAGCTGCGACATTTACAGGACACCTGGCTGAGCAACAAAGCCGATGAAATCCGGGGCTTTGCAGACAGGAATGACATAAAAACTTTTACAGTGGCCTGAAAGAAGTCTATGGCCCTACCACCTTAGGCTCATCTCCTCTCCTCAGTACTGATGGAGTGACTCTGATCACCAACAAGGAGAAGATACTAGAAAGATGGGCTGAGCACTTCAACAATGTACTGAACCACCCATCCACAATCAACAATGCAGCCATTGGGCGACTCAGGTTCCACTCAGTGAATCAGTAGATCATCCACCAACTTTGGAGAAGATTCAGAAAGCATTGTGTCTGCTATCCAGTGGCAAAGCACCTGGTTCAGACTCTGTCCCAGCTGAAGTCTACAAGGAAGGTGATATGACCTTAGCCAAGAAACTCCATCAATTGTTTGAACTCATATGGCAGCACGAGACAGTTCCTCAGGACTTCAAAGATGCATCCATCATCCATCTGTACAAGCGTAAAGGTAATCGTCAGACCTGTGACAACCACTGAGGAATCTCCCTTCTGTCCATCTCAGGGAATATCCTGGCCAGAGTTCTCCTCAGTCATCTCATTGTGCACCTTGAACAAGGTCTCCTACCGGAGAGCCAGTGCAGCTTTCGGAGGGAATGCGGGACTATCGACATGGTGTTTGCTGCTAAACAGCTTCAAGAGCAGTGTCAGGAACAGAATGTTGATCTGTACTCCCTCTACGTTGATCTGACCAAAGCTTTTGACTCTGTTAGTAGAGAGGGTCTTTGGAAAATCACGGCAAATTTTGGCTGCCCCAGGAAATTCATCACCATTGTGAGACAACTACACGATGGCATGCAGGCTTGGGTTCTAGATGACGGAGAAACATCAGATCCATTCCCTGTCTCAAATGGAGTTAAACAGGGCTGTGTCCTTGCCCCTACCCTGTTCAGTATCATGTTCTTTGCCATGCTAACAGATGTATTTGCTGACACGAACACAGGCATCGGCATCAGATACTGCTTCGATGGTTCACTCTTCAACTTCAGGAGGCTCTTAGCAAAAACCAAGGTGAAGACAGCCACCATTAATGACTTCCTGTTTGCTGATGACTGTGCCCTCAATTCTGCCTTGGAAGAAGACAGGCAGTACAATGTCAACAAGTTCGCTGAGGCCTGTAGCAACTTTGGCCTCACCATCAGCACTAAGAAAACTGTAGTTTTGCACCAGCCAGCTCCAGGAAAGCCTTACGTTGAGCTGAACATCACCGTCAATGGGCAGCGTCTGAACACGGTGGATAAGTTCAACTACACTGCTCAGCGTAAATGAGTCCACTCCGTTTGCAAAGTAACATTTTAAACAATATCTCAATGAACACAAACAATTTCCAAAATGTTGACAAGACAAAGTTTAATA
>JAODVO010000024.1:71228883-71240445 GCA_025400055.1 Notarius lentiginosus | reverse complement strand
TGTGTGTGTGTGTGTGTGTGTGTGTGTGTGTGTGTGTGTGTGTGTGTGTGTGTGTGTGTGTGTGTGAGAGAGAGTGTTTATACTTACGGGGACTCCAAACTGCAAATGATGTAGTATGCAGTGAAAGAGTGCTGATAAATCTGCAGGAGATAGGGGAGAGATAGATTACCAAAAGACAGAGAGAGATTAATGAAAAACAGAGAGAGGAGAGAGAGAGAGATTGTATGAGTTTGTTGTCTCCTGCCAACTCAAGAGTAACTTTCTGGGTGTGTGAGTGGATGGATGGATGGATGGATGGATGGATGGGGCGGGGTCAGTCAGTGAATGTGTTGATTGGTTGCAAGGTCAGTTGATCAGTGTGTGAGTGGAGTGGGAGGTTATACAGTCTGTTGATTGGTAAATGGATTAATCAGTTGGTGGGTAGAGGTGTGTGTGTGTTGATCAGTCAGTTGGTTGATCAGTGTTGGTAGATCGGTAGGTGTGTGAACAGGCTTACCAGTTGGCAGGTTTCTCCAGAAAATCTGAAGTAGCCGGCTTAAAAAAAGTAGTAGGTGAATTTGGAATTTGGGGTGGCAAAGCCAAAGGCACACTAAGGGGGGTCCAGAAAATTTTGAAACTGATATGCCTTCTCGTGGTTTCTGGTGCATTCTCAGCTAATAAATTACGAACAATTTCCCTGTAAAATACTTTCAAACTATGTCTGAAATTTCCCTCCAGATGTGTGTGTGCTTGGCTTTCTCAGTTCCCTTCTGTAGTACGCTGCCTGGCTCTGCAACATAACTACATGAACAAACAAAATTGAATTCACACACATGGTCTGGCTCAGCCAATCAGAGCATTAGAATCGATCAACAAAGTTGTTGTTGCGTCCGGTCATGACCCGAATCGAAGATAATTTCGTGGTGGATTTGCACCGGATTATGGGCAGCGGAGATGATATGAATCAATTGAACACTGGAAGGCACGTTTTTATTGTTTTCTGGGATCAAATAGCCGGCGCAGACCGTCTGTGTAGGGGGAGGAAACTGCAGATCGCTGGCACTTGTGAACATCTTTGCAGTCGGTGAGTACTAAATGGGTTGGCTAATTAGTCGGTTAATGAGTGAGTGGCTGGGTTAACAGATCCATCAGTTGGTCAGATGGTGGGGGTGGGCATGGTTAATCATTCTGTGGGTGGGTGACTTGATAGATCATTTGACGGGTGGATTGGTGCTCGGATGTGTGAGCAGGTTGATCGGTCAGTTGGTTGATGTGTGGGTTGAGTGGTCAGTGGGTGGGGCTTGGAATTTTGGTTAGGTGGGTGGGTGGGTCAAAGAATGCGTCAGGTGTTAGGTGGGTAGGCATGATGATCGATCAGTGGATGGTTTTGCTTTGTTTCTATTTTTTTTTTCCTAAAAAAAATATTTTGCAGAATCTGTAACACAGTCATCAGTTTGTCACACCAGTCTCCATCATCAGCTGTGACGGAGACGCTGCAGTGCATTCTGGGAACTGAACAGATCATTAACCCAGGTCATGGAGAGAAAATGCTGTGGATTAGCATGTGAGACAGGCATTCATTTCTCAATCACACATACAGAGACAGAAGAGAAGAGAAGAGAAAGAGAAGAGAAGAGAAGAGAAGAGAAGGTCACTGGGATGGAAAGGTAAACAACGAGAGAGAGTGTAAGAGTGAAAGAAAGAAAAATCCTCTGTGAAGGACATGCGAGTGTGTGACAGAGTTGCAGAGAGGTGTGTGTGTGTGTGTGTGTGTGTGTGTGTGTAATGACAGTTAGGGGACAGAGCTGTCATCCATCAAGGTGATGTTGCGACGGATATGGAATAAGAAACTAGTTCACACATTTCCCCTCTCACACCCTTAATCCCTGCACAGTGTGCGTTTGTTTGTTTGTTTGTGTGTGTGTGTGTGTGTGTGTGTGTGTGTGTGTGTGTGTGTGTGTCTTACCAGCTGCACATTGTAAGCAAGCAGCACATGCTTCATGTCAGGAGAAAGCTCATAATCACTGGCCTTATACATTTCCTGTAAAGTGGAAATACACAGGAAGTGACAGATGTGTCGCAGCATTTTTCATTCTAATTTCTGGGCTGCAGACTGCATGTGATTCTCTCAGAGGCGGATTCATAACTGCAGAATAATGGGTGGAGAAGCCATGTTGTTCAATTTAACCAAATTTGCAGTGATTAATGTGACAAATTACGACTCTTCATGCAGCAATATAATCACCGTATACTGGATTCCAGAGTATTAGATTTAAAATATTTCAATACTTTCGATTTTCTTATTCATATACCATCATATTCGTCTTTTTTAATTTTTATTATTTTAAAATTATTTCTTGATTTTATCTAACTTCATATTACATTTGACAGCAAATCATTTTCTTCTTCAGTCTGCATTTTCCACCCCTGATTTTTTTTTTTCCTTCCAGGGTTAAAGGTGGCGTTTGAGATGCTATTGAAGACACCATCTCAGACTTTGATACTCAAGAAAAATCTGGCAACATCTGAGGCGTGGATTACACATGAGTGATTTTAATAATCTGAATACGGAGCTCAGAAAAATCCACCCAAGCAGCTGTGTAATCCGACTTTGAATACCAGGAACTTTCTTCACATATGCAGTATACTAACATAACATTTTTACTTTAAGTTGCCAAATTTATATTTTTAGAAATTTAAAGATTTAGGACATCAACAAAGAGAGGCTTACAAACTTCCTGTTGGGTACCAACACTGTACTTTGATTCATCTCCACGTTGAACTTGACCACATCACCTTCACGAGTGCGATACAGGAGCTCCGTACCTACACACAGAAAGACCATAAAACAACCATAAACCATTAAGAGCTGCTACTGGGAACTGGAACTATACAGGAAGTGAACCTGGACAGCAGGTTTTTGTGGATGATAATCAAATGGAGACATCATAGCCCAAGATCGAAACCAAGAACATCTCAGCTCTCAGTGATGTTGGTTATGATGTCTATGGTCCCTGGCCATGACCAAAGCCAAACCCTGGTGTTCAAAACCACTAACCACTGCTTTTCTGAATTTAGCTGGAAGTGAGAGGGAGTGTATATGTTGATGGTCATTATGGTATGGTCATTATTATGAATATTATGAGAATCACAATGAGAACTCATTCCCCATTGTAAAATTATAATTCTTTTGTATTTTTAGACTAATCTTGTTTTTCTATCAGTAGATTACACTCTCAGAAAATAAAGTATATTATTGTACCTTTAGGGCTACAGCAGCTTGTTACTGGGACAGTACCCGTGAAGGTATATTTTATATACTGCTCAGGAATATTTCTGAAACATTTTGACTCTTAAATGGTACAAATAGTTGCCTTCAGGTCCAATAATGAGCCTGAGGGAGTACATTGTACCTTGGGGGACAGAAATGGATTCCTACTGTATCCCTATATCTGACAGTGTAGGATATAAAAGTACAAGTAGGCATGTTGTCTTTGAGTACATTGCATTAATGGCATTTAACAGATGCTCTTATTCAGAACAATGTACAACACACTCAGAGCAGCCTGGGGCTTAGGTGTCTAGGGCACTTCAGCCATTCCTGCTGGTCCAGGGAATTGAACCAGTGAACTTTTGTTTGCAACACTGCTCTCTAACCATTAGGCCATGGCTTCCCCAATGAATGTGAGTTTCTCCCTTTTGACTTTTTCATTGAGAAAGTCTGTAGTTTTCAGACCTAAACTTTAAATATAACTAGAACGGCACTCAGTAGAGCATGTACCTCTGCCAAATATTCAGAATTTCATCAAAATATAAACAATTGTTCCTTGGCCCATGGTCCACCTTTCCTCGAAATTTCATCCAAATCTGTTCACTTCTTTTTGAGTTATGACCAAACAAACAAATGGAGGTGAAAGCATAACCTCCTCCAACAAAGTTGGCAGAGGATATAAAAATTTGACCATGCTCCCAAGTGGTGCAACCGGATAGCAATTGCCTTATCATCTGGAGATCACTAGTTTGAAAACCATCCATGGCCATGAGCTCCAGAGAGCAAAATTGGCCATACTCTCAGGGAGGGGTTTAGTGTGTCAGTTATAGTGACACTCGCCAATCATGGGTGTCTGTGAGTACATGCAGAAGTGGGCAGATAGCACTTTCCTCTGAGTATGTTATGCCATCCCTGATGCTGCTTGAGCAAACAGTTCAACAATGAAAACATGTGGGCCAGCTGGTGTGGCATGATAGCCTTCACCCTCCCTGATTGTGATAGCGAAGAGCTGTCTGGTCGATGGGAATGAGCCATGACTAAATTAGCGAGAAAATCATGGGAAAAATAAATTGACCATATGAAGGGTTTCTCCTGGCAGTCTAGTTTTGTTTTACAGAGCCTGAACTTTTGCATCCATATCAAATCCATAATTGCTGCCCAGATTCTCAACACCGAGTGCTGATTTGTTCTGTGTATATTCCAAAATGGCCACTACATTTTGGAGCTGGAAGAGCTTGTGAGCTTGACTTGGCTGCTCATATGCTAGGGCTGGCTTTATTTTGTCAGGACTTGGAAAGAGTTTATATACACACAAACAGGACAACAGAACAAGCGACACAAACCAGACAGAAGTGAGAAGAATGATCAAAGGGGTGGAGTTTCTCATTCTTGATAGAGTCACAGCTGTGCTCAGGTGGGGGAAACTGACTTAAAGCAAACGGGCCAATAAAGGGCTCAGTAGTGTTCTGCATAAAAAGAGAAAGAAGGAATAAGGAAGTTGAAAGGAATTAGAGGAAGCTATTCTCAGGATCCAAGGACAACACAATAGTCACAAGCTCTGGGTGTTGAAGTAGTCTGACATGTGTACAGGACAGAAGGAGAAAGGGTGGATGAGGTTGGGTGTATTTGGTGGTGTTTATGCTGAATACTGGGCTATGCCAGATACACACTTCCCCTGGAGGTTAGGAAGTAAACCACAATCAAAATAACAGGAAGTGTTTGTGTTGTTTCCACCAAATACAGAATCAAGCAATTCACAGGTTTATATTAATGGGCTCATTCTAATATGTTATCGTTTCTATAGTAACAGCTCATTCACAGGGAGTTGCATGGCAGAGAGGCATGAGGACCCATGTGCACAGGTTTTATTAAAAACAATCCAAAAGTCAGAGGACAATACAAGATAGAGAGAACAGCAAAAGATCAGAAATATAGATAGAGCACAATAACATGCTCAAAATTTGCAAAAGTGGCAAGACTTTGCTGAGGCGTAATACGAAATGTCCTTGATCAGAAAGTGCGAATAAAACAGGAAGAGGAAATGGGTTGTTATGACACAGGTGAGGGAAAAACTGTTCCTATTCTGATATGCTGCTATAACTTACTGTACATTAGAACAGGAACTAAATTATTTCTTAGATGTTCCACAACATTAAATATCTGTAAACAGAAAAAGTATGATGAGTCCTTCTTTAATTATAGACAATTATAAAAAATTGACAGATTGCTGTGGTGTAAGAGGAATAAAACACAAGTCCTGTGGTTTATTACCTCCACCAACTTTGTTGGAGGAGGCTATGTTTTCACCTCTGTTTATTTGTTCCCAACGTAACTCAAAAAGTAGTGATTGGCTTTGGATGAAATTTGGAGGAAAGGTTGGACATGGGCCAAGGAGCAAGTGACGGAATTTTAGATTTTGACACAGATCCAGATCTGTATATGGATCCAGGATATTTTTGTTTGTTCCCAATGTAACTCAAAAAGTCGTGAACGGATTTGGATGAAATTTGGTGGACAGCTTTAGTATTATCCTAATTTCAAGTGATTTGATTTTGATGGTGATAACATGTGGCTTGGTGGAGGTATGAACTCTACCAAGTGCCCTTCAAGTTACTTATTTAAAGGTCTTTGTGAAACATCGTACCTACTCCATTCTTTCTCAAATGAACAGATTTTTCACTTCCTTACGAACATGTTTCCCTGTAGCTTCACTTCTCCTCTTCTTCCTGTGTTCCTTCTTCTCTCAGAACTGATTTATAAATCCATGAAGACAGTTGTGTGTTCTGCTCACCAAGCTCTTCTCCATCCTCATCGCTCAGCCACGGTAGCACCTCAGGCCATGTCCTGAACCTAATCTCCGCCGCTCTATTGATGTACACTATCTCCAACAGAGTGCACTCACTGTCACCTGCTATCTTTATAATTCGTTTCTAGGTGCAGGACTGCAGACTTTGATCTGCTCCCAACTTCCACAACACTGTTTGTTCTGTTATCTATGATATAAAAGTCTTTACAGAGCTCTTCCTGATACTGTTTCCCTTTACCCAGTGTTTGGATTTCAGATGTTCTCACAGGCTTGTGATGTGTGGACAACGAATAAAGCATCTCATCCACTTCATCCTTCTCCCACACAGATTAACAATCAGGGTTAAAGGGTTAAACATTATACAGCTGTTTGGTTAATGACTATAGGGGGGTGAGATATGGAGGAATTTAAAAATGTGGCACGAAAAGAGAGAAAGCAGATGGTCGAGGCCACACTGAGAGGTAACTATTTAATTCCTGGTGTGACATAGCTGTTGGTTTACACCCCACATTGAAGGATCTGATCATTCTGTTACACTAATGAGATGATTATAGAGCCATTTAATCACAATTACCAGGCAGCACTGGAGTGCAGAATGAGAACGAGAGTCGATTACAAAAAACGGAACAGAGGACAAAGGACATACGTGACAAATTCTTAAAAAGAGTAGACAGATGCATTTTTATTTTAATTAGCAAATTGATGCTTAATTAAGAATGATGTAAAAATTAAGTAGACCGTAAATTACATGCGTTCATTCTGAGACATTTCCCTACCTGAAGCCAGGGGTTTAGTCAGAAGACGACTAAATGTGCAACACTTGAACTTAAGCAACCAAATGGGACTATTGTGCCAACCATATCAAATACTCAGCTGGAATTACCACTGTGATCAGCATCAGAATCGCCCTCCAATGGCAAACACTGGTCTGGTCATTGTGGTACACATGCAGCCCTGGACATCTAAGGGCATCATAGACCTGTTATTGCTCCATCTCACATGGCTGAACACCACTTGTCCCTCTAAGAAGTTTGGGCCACTGGCTGCGAGGGGCTGCGTAACTATTTAGCATGCTAGAGTCTTGGTCATTCTCGGAATTAACCACACAAATCGCTCCACCAACTCGGAACAGCCATACACCACCACCCACAGAATCAAGAAAGAGCTAAGAATGATGTTCTAGATGTTATAGCAGTCGGGTCATACCAAAGACCATCATAAAAATGGTACCTACTGCCACCTGCCAAGGCACGCGGCAATACAGATGGAAATGGGAAGTCAAACTCTCAGCTATACCCTATCTGTATAGGCAAGAGGCCGAGGGATATGGAAACGGAGACTGGCACCACCCAATGTGCCTTAAGGACCTGGTTAGTACTGTACTGGGACGGGAAGCTGCCTGGGAAGACCAGGTTCTGGCACAGAAAGGACTTATGACTTAATGGAAATCGTTGATAATTCTCAAACTGAATCGGATCATAAGGCCTTTAAATATTTCCATGTATCGGTCTAAATAAAGCTGAGCTGCTAAATGAACCAAATATTCCAGATGCTTGTCAAAGGGTGCATTCACACTTGGTTCCTGAGACCACTGAGACCACTGTTGCAGTTCATTTAATCTGTGCATTGTGAACACAGAGCACTCCAGGTTTACGTCACCTTTTTTCCATTGCATCATAGCGCTCTAGTTTTGCCGTAGGCAGACCACATGCTCCAAGTGAACCCTCTCCATTTAAAGGTCTGAGAACTCCAAGGGAACTACAGTGCAAACAGAAAGAGTACTAAGACTCCATCAGAGCTGAAGAGGACCAGAAAGGGAACCGAGTCCTCTTTGAAATAAACTCACAATGTGAATGCAATATGAACTGAGAGCCTTTTCTGTTGGTCCAATTTAAGAGGACTGAGTTTGATTCACTTAAAAAGGACTATAAGTGAAGACACCTGAATCCAAAGCTCCTTATTGTCAAGTACATACATGCAGGGGTATGGAACAATGACAACAGATTTTGTGTTTTAAATGAACCTATACTGTTGTAGCTTAGCTTGCACATTCTGGAGTGCCCTTGATCCATGCTCACCATGTTATTCGTGAATGTTTACACGGTGTCCCATGTTGATAGATTAAATAATTTATTGTGATCATCAAATGAAGTGCAATGTCAGTATTAAAAATGCGAATATTATGCTGTTCGTCCAAGGCTGCAAAAACAAATTTAAAAGTTAACATTGATGGGTAAAATGAAATGTGCGCAGTGTAATTCCAACGTACAAAAATATCAGTGTGAACAAGCAGGCAGTATATCAAATCTAATATTAAGCTGAATATGTATTAAATGTCACTTGGTTTACAAAAAGTTGTGTGTAGATTACTTATACACGTCAGTCAGCCGTAACTTTAAAACCACCTGCTTAATACTTCCCCTTGTGCCACCAATTCAGCTCTGACCTGTCAAGGCCTGGACTCCACAACACTTCTGAAGGTGTGCTGTGGTATCTGGCACCAAGATATTTGTCCAGTGCATCCCACAGATGCTTGCTCGGAGTGAGGTCTGGGGAAGTTGGAGGCCAGGTCAACACCTTGAACTCCCATGTTTCCCAGCAGAACACTGCCCAGAGCATCACACCATCTTGCTTTCTTCCCATAGTGAACCCTGGTGCCATCTCTTCTCCAGGTAAGAGACACACACGATTATTCAGACCAGGCCACCTCTTGCATTGCTCCATGGCCCAGTTCTGCTACTCACGTGCCCACTGTAGGCACCTTCCATGGTAGACAGGGGGTCAGCATGGGCACAATGACTGGTCTATGGCTACTGCAATAAGCAGTGATGCACTGTGTGTTCTGACACCTTTGTCAATGCCAGCATTAACTTTTTCAGCCACTCGTGCTCCAGTAGTTCTTCTGTGGGATTGGACCAGATGGACTAGGCTTCGCTCCCGATGTGAATCAGTGAGCCTTAAGCACCTATGACCCCGTCACTGGTTCACACCTTTTGGTAGGTACTAACCACTGCATACTGGGAACACCCAACAAGATATGCAGAGTTTGGAGATGCTCAGACCCGGTCATCTAGTCATCACAATTTGTCAAAAGTCACTCAGATCCTTACACTGTCTTACAAAAAAGTATTCATCCCCCTTGGTGTTTGTTCCGTTTTGTTGCATTACAAACGGTCATTAGAATGTATTTTTGGAGGGTTATTACCATTGGATTTACACAGCATGCCTACCACTTTAAGGGTGCAAATTGTTTTGTGACAAACAATAATTTAGACGAAAAAACAGAAATCTGGGGTGTGCATAGGTATTCACCCCCCTTCATATGAAACCCCTAAATAAGAGCTGGTCCAATCAATTCACTTCATTAGTCACATAATTAGTTAAGATCCACCTGTGTGCAATCAGTGAACGCTGGCGCATTTGGCTGCCGCTACTCCCCAGTCCCACATTTGTTTGTTATTTTTAGCATTTTACTTTCACACTCTGTTTTATTTTCCCCAAACCTTCTCTGGGTGATGGGTTTTTTATCTCACACTTCCTTGAATGTCATCTGCAAATACTAGCCTAAACAGTAACGTTACCTGTTGAGAGGATTCCAGGACTACCTGTATCAGATATTTCCAACGCCCTCGGAAACCCGTTTGCTCTTGACATCCTAAGATAAAGCCATCTGCTCCTGCTGAAATCAGTATATAGACGGTGTTCTGACTGGGGATTCATCTTATCTACCTGTCCGGACTTTAAAACGGGAGTTTACTGAACTGTTGGCCAAACTGATGGANNNCAATATAAATAAAAAAAAATAGGACCAGGTTCGGAAGTCTGGTGGACGACGCCTTGAGAGACAGAGGCAGTGGATTTGTGCGATATGACTAATAATATTCCAGTGCTGTACCAGAAATATCAACAACATGCCTGTGAATTACTTCTCCATAGTCAAGAGACCATCTTTATAAATAGCACAGAAAACACTTTGTCTACCATATTGTAAGACTGATATGCTTAACAGTTTGGACACGATTACTATAAATTCAATTCCAGCTCTATTACTGCATAATTGTTAATAGTCTGGATACATCGGCCGCAAGTCAAGCACTCTATGAATCTCTATGCTAATCGATCCTGACAGGCTGATGCAGATTAGTCAATAATGTGCTGTGGATATCCCTGGTTCTAATCTGTCAAGTCAGGGTCCAAAGCACAAAATACACCGTATCAAGGAATTCACTGTGGAGTTCAGTGCACGGCTCACCCACACAGCATGCTAATCACATTAGCACCACACCACTCTGAGCGGCTTTCAGAGGCCCTCGACGCAGTCCACAGGTAAACAAAGAGGATGAACAGACAGACAAAACAACAGCTCTTCAATGCTAAAGTGATATTAGGATCATTAGAATCTGAATAGTGTGGCTGCTAACCAGTGACAGGCCTGTTTACCTTTTCAGCAAAGAGACGTTTGGGAGATAAATTCCAGACAAAGATCTGCACTGAAAATTTCAGTGGGTGATGAACTGCATGCTGGCATGTTCACATGTAAAGCTCAGGAGACGAATGGTGCCATGTGACAGCCATGAAAGATGTGCAAATCTTCACACGTTTCAGGTAAATTCTATGAAACCCCTGAGGATACATGATGGTTATTTTTAATAACCTAATAATATCAAGGCAACGAGTTATCTTTCTTAAGATCTATCTCAAAATACTTCATCCATGGAAGCTGTTGCATTTTAAAGTGAGTAAATACTGGAATCCATCCATTATCTGGAGTGTTTATCCGTCAGGGTTGTGGCAGAAGCTGGAGCCAATCCCAGCTGACTTCAGGCGAGAGGCGGAGTTCACCCTTGGCAGGTCGCCAATCTATCTCAGGGCTACACAGAGACAAACAACCATTGCACACACACCAATGAGGGATTTGGTGTAGCCAGTTAACCCAATTAGCATGTCTTTGGACTGTAGGAGGAAACCAGAGCACCCAGAGGAAACTCACACCAGCACGGGGAGAACATGCAAACTCCACACCCCAGTCAACCACAAGGTTTGAACCCAGAAGCTTCTACAATTTTATACAAATCTTTAACTTTAGTTTGTGAAGCACAATATTTTTGTAGCACGAATATAAATTGGTTCTTCATTTCGGTAGAATGGATGTGAGCTTATCTTATGGCAAAAGGAAACAAAAATAAACTTGAAGTTTCTTTCTTGCCAGTAAATCCATATAAATCTGAAGTAGACAATGTTTGTGACTCAGTTGATGAACGAGATTATACTCCAGGGCACTGCGAACATAAAAGGGAATTCTTTTGGAGAACCCTCTTCTTTGGTCTTCAGGATGCCCCAAAACATAGAAGTGTAAGAATAGTCTCTTGGTTGTCCCTTCCAATGTGGAACAATGTGAAACTTCCTCTGGTGGGAAATTTCGGAAAGGCGTGAGGTGAGGAAAGGACTCTCCAAACATTTTACCGAATTGGATGGCTTTATTGGTGAATTATGCCACCAAAAAAGA
>JAODVO010000024.1:70505641-70517256 GCA_025400055.1 Notarius lentiginosus | reverse complement strand
AACTTGTACTGGACTGAACTTGTACTGGACTGAACTTGCACTGGATTGAACTTGTACTGGACTGAACTTGTACTGGATTGAACTTGTATTGGATTGAACTTGTCCTGGATTGAACGTGTACTGTATTGAACTTGCACTGGATTGAACTTGTATTGGATTGAACTTGTATTGGATTGAACTTGGACTGGACTGAACTTGTCCTGGATTGAACGTGTACTGTATTGAACTTGTATTGGATTGAAATTGTACTGGACTGAACTTGTACTGGATTGAACTTGTCCTGGATTGAACTTGTACTGGATTGAACTTGTACTGGACTGAACTTGTATTGGATTGAACTTGTCCTGGATTTAACTTGTCCTGGATTGAACTTGTATTGGATTGAACTTGTACTGGATTGAACTTGTACTGGACTGAACTTGTATTGGATTGAACTTGTCCTGGATTGAACTTGTCCTGGATTGAACGTGTACTGGATTGAACTTGTATTGCACTGAACTTGTCCTGGATTGAACTTGTCCTGGATTGAGCTTGTATTGGATTGAACTTGTACTCGGTTGAACTTTTTCTGGATTGAACTTGTATTGAATTGAACTTGTCCTTGATTGAATTTTTCCTGGATTGAACTTGTATTGGATTGAACTTTTTCTGGATTGATCTTGTACTGGACTGAACTTGTCCTGGATTGAACTTTTTCTGGACTGAACTTGTACTGGATTGAACTTGTCCTGGATTGAATTGGATGTCCAGTCACTCAAATTGATTTCTATTTTTGTTTCTTATTTTTGCTTGTCCAATGCTTTTATCCAAACCTTCGATGCAAGTGTTAATCTAAGCTGCTGAGTGTTAAAGATCCTGATTAATGATCCATCACTTGCTCTCTGGCAGTCCTGGGATTTAAATTCACCACATTCCAGCCACTAGTGCAGAATCTTAACCTTTGAGTTATGACTACATCTAAAGTGAGAACAATTAACCTACACACGAGAGCTTTTACTGATCATGTGCAGGTGGAGTAAGAACTGTCATTATATTATTCCTGAGAAATTATTCCAGAGTTACTAATTACATTTTAGTCAGTAGCTAAATGGGAGTCAGATAAAAGGTGCACATTTTGACATGATATATTTTATTTGTAAAGATTGATTGATTGATTGATTGATTGATTGATTAGGTGACTGTGAAGACATTTGATACTGTACTACCAGCATGAGGACATTTCTCGATCAAACTTTGGTCCTCAAAAAGCTCGAAATACACACCCACGTGCGCACACACAGAAAAATGTGTCACCCCGCCCTCTGCTGGTGTCTTTCTATAAAAGTGAAAAAGTGAAACGTCCCGTTTCAGCAGTAAAATGAAAACAAGCTTGTTGTCATAAAGCATCAGTGGGAAAAGGAACTACTAAAACTCCACCCTTTGGAAAATAGTGATGCTATGAGACTGGAATTTGGTTGTAATGTGATGTAGAAGTGTGTTATTGAGCCCAAGCTGAAATCCGCTGTATGTGTGAGGGAGATGGAATGAAATATGATATTTTTTAGCCAAGACTTACAGAAAGTGTGACGTACATGTGATCGCACTGCCTCTTTCCCTTCTTCACATCCGTATCCATCCTTATCATCAGCACCACTCCATCAGAGACAGAAACAACTCTTCAGGTCTGTACGAGTCAATCGTAATCCAATTCGCCCGTACACACACTCGATCGAGTGGAGGTGAGTAGAGCTGAGGTCTTGGTCTGAGAAGCCTTTAAATCTTTTCCACTACGATGGTGATGACATTATGGTTAACCAATTTTACTGCCCTCTTTAAATTTTCATAGCATGATTTTTATATGCCATGCACACAGTATGAGTTTAAACAAAAATACATATGTATGTTTTTCTCACCAGGCGTGACCGCGGTGTCGGTCGTATTTCAGCTGCAGCAAGTAATTGGCAAAGTAAAAAAAAAAAAAAGCAAAAACATAAATTCCAAAATATTGCCAATGAATTTTGTTCTTGAATACATTACCTCATGAGTGCGTTAATGTTTTCTTTTTTTGTAATAAGCGCTGCATGGTTTAATTCTAATATATATTTTAAGCCATCAAGTTTGCATCCTGCTGTTGGATCACATCAGAGGAGTCGATTCCCTGATTCCAGACATTGAGAACTAAAACTCAACCCCAAAGCTTCAGAGTCACTTCCACACACCAAGTGATGGCCATCAAATGATTTATTATAAATTCCAATTGATTCATCATGGGCAATAAATGAATCATCATGCACAGTATGTGAGTCATTATGGGCACCACGTGAACTACATGATTTATCAAAGGCACCAAATGATTCATTATGGGTATCAAATGATTCCTCTTGGGCAGTAAGTGATTCACCTTGGGCACCAAATGATTTGTTATGGGTATCAAATGGTTCCTCTTGGGTACCAGGTGATTCACCATGGGAGCCAAATGATTCATTATGGGTATCAAATGATTCCTCTTGGGCAGAAAATGATTCACCTTGGGCACCAAATGATTCGTTATGGGTATCAAATGTTTCCTCACGGACACCAAATGATTCATTATGGGTATCAAATGATTCCTCTTGGACAGAAAGTGATTCACCTTGGGCACCAAATGATTCGTTATGGGTATCAAATGTTTCCTCACGGGCACCAAATGATTAATTATGAGAATCAAATTATTCCTCTTGGGCATTCATTGATTCACCATGGGCACCAAATGAGTCATTATGGGAGTCAAATGATTCCTATTTGAGCACCAACTGATTCATTATGAGTAACAAATGATTCATTATGGGTACAAACTGATAAATCCCGGACAATAAGTGGCTCATCACGGGCAAGGTGAACCATTATTGGCACCATGTGAAGCACATGATTCATTATGGGCACCAAATGATGAATTATGGGTACTGGGTGTGTCATTATGGTCACCATGACTTGCCCTGCGAATGATTATGGACACCGAAAGATTCATCATGGCCAGTAAATGAGTAATTTGCAGCAAGTCAGTTTCACACACTAAAAATTATTTTCCTTGTGAACACGGCAAGCAGAATGCATTTAGCATCTTAAATATTTCAGTTTCAATTAACTTACATCTTTAGAGAGGTTGCGGTCATTCATGGGGGCGGGGTTTAGCTCAAATGTCTGTTTCTCTGGAACCATCTGTCTGATCAAGCTGAAATTTGGTATATTAAATTATCATATTAATCTGAATGTGACGAATGTGATTTGGTAAGAACTGGCCACTGGGAGTGCGCTATGCGAAGTGTGCTTGGACCCCGTAGATCACCTCTTGTTTTTATCTTTGCTGACGTACACTAGACAGCAATAACAAAAATAAATTTGCTCCAAAAAATATATTTGTAGACATTGGAATAAATTGAAGTTAATTGCATAACATTGTATGACACTATGGAGAGCATATGCTGTGTGTGTGTGTGTGTTTGTAGGTCATGCTTTTGCTTAGCCATCATGTTTTCTCCCTGTAAACTGCTCTATACTGATATTTGCCATGTACACATCTGCTGCTTTTTAAAGCTCGCTGTGTGAAAAACTGGATGTGGGAATCTCCAAAGCTGTTTTAAGACAGATTTTATTTTTTTATTTTTTTTATTAAAAACACTAGAGAGATGAATTGAGCCATCTTCATTTGATTTTTAAACAAAAGCATTGCATTCGTGTTTGATACCTGATTCAAAAAAAAACATTTGTTGTGTTTTAGAGGTTTATGTCCCGTGAATACGGAATAACGTTTTGTCTTTTGTCCTGCTCAGGGAGGCCGCGGTGCCGTCTTGAGCCGATGGACACTATCTTTGTGAAGCAGGTGAAGGAGGGAGGCTCCGCCCACCAGGCTGGACTCTGCACAGGTAGCATGGCCATGATTTCTCTCCTTCCCTCTGCCTGACTCACTAATGATTATACGTACGAGATTGCTGATTATAAGCACCAGTTGATTGATTTTGGATGGCAAGAGATTGTTTACTGGCCACAAGAGTTTTTTTTTTTTTATGCTCAGGTTAATGATCGAATGTACCATGGAAAGTAAATCATTATATGCAATAAGTGAGTCATTTTGGCCAATAAGTGAGTCATTCTGGGCAATAAGTGAGTCATTATGTCAATCAGTCAGTATGGACAATGAGTGAGTCATCCTGGGCAATAAATGAGTCATTCTGCCAAAAAGTGAGTCATTATGGCCAATAAATGAGTCATTATGGGCACCAAGTTAGCCAGGGGCTTCAATATAGGCAGCAAATGATTCGTCATGGGCACAAAATAACTCACTAATAAGTAATTCATTGTTGATACCAAGTGATTCATTATGGGCACCAGGTGATTCATCATTGTCAATAAGTGAGTCATTATGAGCAGTAAATTAGAGATTCTGGCCAATAAGTGAGTCATTCTGTCAATCAGTCATGATTGGCAATTAGTGAGTCATTCTCAGCAATGAGTGAGTCATTCTGTCAATCAGTCATTCTGTCAATCAGTCATTCTGGCCAGTAAGTGAGTCATTCTGGCCAGTAATTGAGTCGTTCTGGCCAATAAGTGAGTCATTCTGAGCAATAAGTGAGTCGTTCTGGCCAATAAGTGAGTCATTCTGAGCAATAAGTGAGTCATTCTGGCCAATAATTGAGTCGTTCTGGCCAATAAGTGAGTCATTCTGGCCAATAAGTGAGTCATTCTGGCCAATAAGTGAGTCGTTCTGAGCAATAAGTGAGTCATTCTGAGCAATAAGTGAGTCATTCTGGCCAATAAGTGAGTCGTTCTGGCCAATAATTGAGTCGTTCTGGCCAATAAGTGAGTCATTCTGAGCAATAAGTGAGTCATTCTGTCATTCAGTCATGATGGGCAATAAGTGAGTCATTCTGCCAAAAAGTGAGTGATTATGGCCAATAATTGAGTCACTATGGGCAATAAGTGAGTCATTATGGCCAATAAGTGAGTCATTATGGGCACCAAGTTAACCAGGGAGTTCAGTATAGGCAGCAAATGATTCATCATGGACACAAAATGACTCACTAATAATTGATTCATTGTTGATACTAAGTGATTCATTATGGGCACCAGGTGATTCATCACTGGCAATAAGTGAGTCATTATGGGCAGAAAGTGAGTCCTTATGGGTACAGATTGATTCATTATAGTCACCAACTGATTCATTGTGAGCACCAAATTATTTGTCAGATGCACATATTGATAAATTATTATTCACATTAAATAATTAATTAGGAGCACTGTGTGACATTAAGTGATTCATCTTAATCAATAAAGGATTCATTGTTGGCATTAGGTGAACCAAGTGATTCATTATGGGCACCAGGTGATTCATCATGGGTACAAAGTGAGTCTTTATGAGCAACATGTGAATCAAGTGATTCATTATGAGCAGCAAGTGAAACATGGTAGGTAAGTCATCATTGGCAGTAAATGAGTCATTATGGGCACTAGGTGATTCATTATGGGGAGCAGTTGATTGATTATGAGCACAAAATGATCAGCCACATGTACAGAGTGATTCTTTATGGGCACTGTGTGATTTATCATGGCAGCAAATAATTTATCAAGCATTACATTATGGGCTGTAAGCGAGTCATCATGGGCAATACTTGATTCCTTGTTGGCAGCAAATGAATCAAGTGATTCTTAATGAGCACCATGTGATTCATTTTGGGCGCTCCATGATACATGATGGGCATTAAGTGAGACATTTTGGACACTAAATGATTCATCATGGGTATGAAGTGAGTCATTATGGGCACAAAGTCAATCGAGTGATTCATTGTGGGCACCAAATGATTCATCATATACACAGAGTGATTCAGTATGGGCATCAAATAATTCATTAGGAGCACTGTTTGATTCGTCAGTGAGTCATCTTGGGGAGTAAGTGAGTCATTATGAATTAGCTTGGGCACCAAATGATTCACTATCGGCAAAAATTGTATTTAATCATGTTAATAGTTAGGTACAGTAAACACATATACCCTGCACTGAGTGACTATTCCCGGAGCCTCTCAGTGCATGGGATATTAGATTTATATCCCTCATCAAAAAATTCCAAACTAAAGTGTTAAAATTGAATCTTGGCGTAAACTCACTGGAGGCAGCCATGTTTGTTGTTTACATCAGAGTGACCTTTGACCTGCACATGTCCAATGTACCCTGCTATCACCTTCCTCGCTAGGCATGATCATGATATGTAGATCTACACACACAGAAATGCTCGCGATGCCACAACTGTGACTCGAGTCGGCCGTATAGCTTGAAATTGTGGCATCAGTTCATGGAATATCCAAATATACCATGACTGACTCACACCATATCCATTTTTTTTCCCATTTTTGACGTCACGAGATACATTGCTTAATCAGTAGCAGAACTGTTTTGTGTCACGTGAGCCATCCTTGGCCAACCCCTGCACGGACATTTTTTTGATGAGGGATATAAAAAATAAACAGTTAAATGACAAAATAGTCAGTGTGTATTTTTATGGAAAGTCTAACTTGTATTGAAGGAGTAAAAGTGCTGCTGGGGTTCTCGTGTGTTTTCGGTTCTCAGGTGATCGTATCGTGAAGGTGAACGGCGAGAGCATCATCGGCAAAACATATTCACAAGTCATCGCTCTCATACAGCACAGGTAAAGCACTCTCTTTTCTTTCTTTCATCTCTGTCTTTCTCACACTCTCTCCACTTTCTCCATCCCTGTTTCTTATTTTCCGTGGAGGCGGAGATGTGGGTGTTTGTTTTGAGTGAATCGCTTGTTTTTCAGACATCAATCTTGATCTCCAGCGAAACGGAAGGAGTGGCCTCTTGAGCCGAACCTTATCTCTGCTTCATTTCCTCTGAGCATTTCTTCATCTCATTTAGAATTTCAGATGAAATTCCTCTCAGCACTTCCATGTGTGTGTGTGGGTGTGTGCTCTTCAGCTCGAACTGTCCTACATGTTGTTGTGAGTTTGTGGATTGTCAGTCAAAGATGGTTGTGTTTCTGTTTCCTGATTTCAGTGACACGTCTCTGGAGCTCTGTGTGATGCCTAAAGATGAAGACATTTTGCAGCTGGTGGGTTCCTTTTGAATATTTTGTAAAATTATCTTTCTCTTTCTCTTTCTCTCTCTCACACACACACACACACACACACACACACACACACACACACGCTCTCAACCACAATGGTGTGTACTGTATGTATAGCCTGTTTTATCCTGCACTAGTGTGGCCATTATAGCTCTTGCTGATCTTCATTGCTTCCTTTCCTTTCTGCCTTCCGTCTTTCGGCCCGCAGTTCTCCCGGGACATCACAGCTCTGGTAAGCAGGATTTCGGCTCCTCGTCTATTTTATTGCATCTGCTTTTCTTTTCCTTTTTTTCATAGGTACGTGTCTTCTTTATGTCCGTGTTTATGTCTTCGATGCTGTATAAAGCAGCTCCGTGTCTCTACATTATAGTTCTTCCTAACTCTTATAGGAACTTGTGTGTGTGTGTGTGTGTGTGTGTGTGTGTGTGTGTGTGAGAGAGAGAGAGGATGGATGGATGGAGAGTGAGTTATTGAAAGAGAGAAATGAAAAGAGGGGTATGAGCAGAGAGGGAGAGATGATTGATTATGTATGTATTAAGCCAGAATCGTTCTACTTGTTTAATGGTCATTAATAGTTTATCATTAGACAGTAAGTGCTTTAGTAATGTTGTTCATAAACAGAGAGAGAGGAAGAGAGTATTCCGAGGTAATTCGACACCTTAGGTAAATTTGCCATGGCAGAAGTCCAACACATAACTCACTCGCTTTCACTTCAGCCTAAGTGCTCACTTGCAGAGAAGACGCGGCTTTAGACAGATGATACGTTGACCGCCGAACCAGTAGCACATTACCGTTCGAATAACAGAGAACCGGGAGCGGAATGGATTTGAGCTCATTATTTTCACTGGAGCAATGAGTGTTATGTTGATAGTCATGTTTGCTTTGGCTGGTGGAAGCTGCCGTGCTCTTTATCGTTCCTCGTATGTGTGCGCTCCTATTTCACCATAGCCAAGGGTGTGTAAGTATGAGGCTCAAAATTACTCCTAAGTATCGCTGGATTTTGTTTTCTCTCGCACTTCTTGTTGCATGCTTCTGTCATGTTTAACGCCCTTGGGGTGGTAACGGGATCTCTGCTTCATCACAACATAGCATTGTTGACTATTTTCATATAACAACATGAGACACGGTGTTTTATTCCTTACTTAATTAACAATCATGTAAGTACTTAAGTACTTGTTTGCTCATTTTTAGGCCTATTCCAAAGATGCATACCTCAAAGGGAATGAAGCATACAGTGGAAATGCCCAGAATATCCCAGCACCGCCTCCTATCTGCTACCCACAGATAGAGCCTAAGACGTTAGTGATGACGCACACTGATGAACCTGCTGCTCCCTCAGGAGCTCATGGAGGGTTCTCCCAGGGGGCAGAGCCAAGCTCTGCTGTGGGCTATTGTCTGGAAGTCCCTAGTACCCAGTTGTCTCCATGTCCTCCTCACTCGCAGGTATCCAAAATCCAGACCGTTGTATGTGCATATGATGAAAATGTCCGGGTGGCAGGGGCGGAGGTTTCGGATTCCTTGGAATGTTCTCCTCATCCGTATGGCACGAACTCTAATGATAGGTTGCAGGAGACTAAAAACACACCGCTTTGTACCATGTCCCTTGAAAATCTTTCCTCGGTCCGTCCGAGATCCCAAACCACGCCTTGTTCTTCTTCTGCTAGAGGAACACTGTTACACTACACACCAAAAAGACCGTCAGAATCACCAGGATTCTCCACATACATTCCTTTTCACCCTGACTCCACATCTACACCATCCAGTAGACAAACCAAGATCCCGTTCACGCCCTCTCCTCCAGCTGTCTCATCAACTCCCTGCTCCCCAATGCATCAGAACATTGACTGGAGGAATTACACGACTTACAAGGAGTACATTGACAACAAGCGCCTCTATACCTACGGTAGCAGGACCATCCAGGAAAGACTGGACAGCCTGCGGGCAGCAAGCCAAGCTAATAAAGCAAACACAAGTGCAGAGAGCGTGCATGGATCCCAGCCAAGGCAGAGGAGCATGTGTCAGGAGCGAGGTCCTGCAAATTCTGGGGTCCAGTCTCTATGCAGCATGTCTCAGGAAAGACTGGAAGTAAAAGAACGAGCAGTGTCAAGGGATTGGCATCGAAGTGCATCACAGGATGCACTTCCTTCATCCACAAAGAGCACATACAAACCTCGGGCAAGATCTTGTGACTACCTGGGCAGACAGGCTGAGAGCAAGGTGTCACTGATGGACAGAAGGGTTTATGGAAGAACCGAGACGGAGGAGAAGGCACTTATTTGCACTGGAGGGGAGACCAGAGGCTGCAGGCAGTCGCTCTCGTCAGGCAAAGTGGCACAGACTCAAAGTCTTCCAGGACTAAATGCTAAAAGTAAAGGTACAGATCCAGTTCTGAGCTCCAGAGTGGAGAGTCTGGGTAACACTGCTGCTGCTTCTAAGGCACGGCTCCCCATTCAGACCTCGATACTGGATGACTCCTACGTAGCCAAGGCTCTCGCTTCCTTAAACACGGGTGTCACCACAGCCTCAGTGACCACGAAAAACCAAAGACCTGTCCTTGTGCCAAATCACATGTCTCCTGGACAGCAAACTGAGAGCCATCGGGGACCCACTGGTTCCATTCCTTGCCCTGACCAGTCCAAAAGTCAAAGGAAACAGCAGACTGGGTCTTCAGCAGCCACTAATGGCTCGGAAGGTCTCGAAGGTGCAGAGGCCACAGTGGTAGTCTTGAGGAGGGAGAAAACAAAAAAGTTTGGTTCTTTACCCCTCAGACACCCATCCTACATCCAGGCTGTGAATGATGGAACAGGTAGAATGGAGAAACCCACAAAGACGCCAAAGTGCTGGAGGTCCAACAATGCTGTGCAAGACGGGTACAAGCAGTGGTTCGGAGACGAATACAGACCCTCAGGATACGGCCAACTGCATGAGTCACTCGACTCAATCCCCTTCATTGGTAAGCCTTGTTTTAATTCAATAATAGCTGTGATTGACCAGTTTGTATCAGCAGTACTGTCATGAGTGATATTGGTTACTGTACATTAATAGATATTTTTGAATAGATTTTGTGATGTTTTATTTGATCTATTCGATTGCTGCTTATTTTTTTATTTATTTGCTTAAAAAGGCACAAGACTCAGCACAGTACCATTGTCAGGCTAGGTTTTACACTTAGTCATGGTTTATTTTTGGATGACACCTCATAATTTCAGTGGTTCTCATCCCTGCAACTCCTCCTCCTCGAAAATTTCACAATGATGTCCAGAAATTGTTCATCACCAATTCGTGGCTTTTTAAAATGGTTAATTCATAGCATGATGCCCCTACTGATTCCACTTGTTGGGCAAAAACTTGGGAACTGGCCTGCTAGGTGTTTGTCTGCTCTAGTTTTAAGATCTTAAGTTGTGTTCAGTAGTATTATGAAGATGAGGATGTTTATATGCTCACCTGGCTATTTAACAATACTTTTTTTGACCTTATAGTGTATGGGGTATTTGTATAGCTACTGCTGGAATGAATACACCGACTATTAAACAAACATACAGCACTCGAGAGATATTTGCATGCTACCAACACCCAAATCACTGTGTGTGTGTGTGTGTGTGTGTGTGTGTGTGTGTGTGTGTGTATTTAACACTTATTAAGCATGAGATGGTGAAATGAAGTGATCTGACTCCATTTTCCATTACATGGAATGTTCAGTGTTGTTTTAGCTCAAACAGCATTTCAGTCAGATGAAACATGGCAGGTTCACAGAACACCTGAGATCACAGTGATAACAGATGATGTTATGGTGGATTGGGATATAGAACAGATCAATTCAATTCAATTTTATTTGTATGATATGTGTCATATGATTATATGGCAGGATAAAGAGTGTAGACGTTGCCCTGGACTGCTAGGAAAGAGGATCCTGTTATTACTTTTACAGATTAAAGCTCTTATCTAAAGTTGTTCTGCTTTTAAATCTGAAACCTGAGACGAGCAGGTCATGTGTGAGGTGACTGGCATTATAAAACATTCCAGGAAACATTGCAGTGGATTGCGTAATGCAGAGTGTATTTATGGTATGAAAAATATGTAGCTGCCTGTGCAGACATATAGTGGGAACCTAATAAAGCAGCACTTCCATTCGAGTGCACACCAATACCAAGATTCGTCATCCCACACCAACACTCGCCATTACACACCAACATTCGACATCATACACCAAGATTCGCCATTACACACCAACACTCTCCATCACTCGCCATCACACACCAACACTCGCCATCACACACCAAGATTCGCCATCACAGACAACACTCTCCATCCCACACCAACACTCTCCATCACTCACCATCACTTGCCATCACACTCCAACACTCACCATCACACACCAACACTTGCCATCACACACTAACACTTGCCATCACACACCAACACTCACTCGCCATCACACACCAACATCTCATCTCATTCTCATTATCTCTAGCCGCTTTATCCTGTTCTACAGGGTCGCAGGCAAGCTGGATCCTATCCCAGC
>JAODVO010000024.1:70463928-70480917 GCA_025400055.1 Notarius lentiginosus | reverse complement strand
TATTTCAAACACTCATAACTTGCTATAGCAGCGACAAAATAGCGATCAGAAATGCATTCCGATATTTAATAAAATGAGATAAATAGAATTTTGATAATAAAAAAAATTGCCTTCGTTTCTCCTTTAAAATGAATAGAGTAACCCAGGTTAGTTTAAGTATATCCAGTTAAAATAATTGTCGTTTGTGTTCTGACTTCGTTCCTGTGTGACGCTGTCCAGATGAAGGGAGCTCACCGAAGGATAAGGGGCTGCGGAGGAAAGGGATCCCGGGACTGATGAGGAAGCCGTTTGAGAAGAAAGTTGCTCCTGGAGTCACCTTTGGCGTGAGACTGGACGACTGTCCTCCTGCTCACACGAACAGAGTAAGAACTCCGGCTGTGTCCCACATCTCACACTGCTCACTACAGTCCCTGAATTATCCATGGAGAAAGTTCCGGGTATTCGCAGTCGGATTACGCATCTGAGGTTGCCAGATCTGTGGGTTTTGAGTAGAAGCGTCGGAGACGACCTTTAAACACAAGCACTCGGCTTTGAACCTGAAATAATGTGGATTGAGCAGTTTAACTTGAAAGCCAGAGACAGTTTATCTGCGCTCATCACTCAGCAGCACATCGTGTAGAATAGCGCCGGATCCAGTCCCGTGCTCTGAATGTTACTCAAAGTCAAAATAATTGTCAATTCGGCCGTATGTACGGGACATGGAGAGGATTGAAATATCATTTCTCTCTGACCCTGTGTTCAGACATACAGAAGTGCTAAAACACAACAACACAAGGGTTAAAAAGGCAAGAAAAGCAAGGGAAGAGCACGAAGAATGAAATATTTGAAAGACCACAACGTAATGATTAGACTGAGAACAACTACTGTGCAGCGACGTAATGAAACCACGAGATACTAAATCAAGGTCATGACCGTAATGTGTATGTGACAAATACTGTGCTGTGTGTGTGTTAGTTTGTGCCCCTGATCGTGGAGGTGTGCTGTAAGCTGGTGGAGGAGAGGGGTCTGGAGTACACCGGGATTTACCGAGTGCCGGGGAACAACGCTGCCATCTCCAGCATGCAGGAGGAACTGAACAGAGGCGTGGGAGAGATCGACGTCCAGGAGGACGTGAGTCTCACCACACCGACATCTCACACACCCAGCACACGAGATTATAATTTACACCTTATTATCTCAAACTGGACCGTATTATACTCTGCACCTCATCTTTACCTCCTTACCTCTGTTTATACACAACGCCGTTATCTTTATCAGATAACATACACACCCATCGTTACTGTGCTCTTAGTGAGCTGTGTAATATATAATACAGGATTATTTACAATTGATAATTATTACAGTATATAATACAGTATACACACGCACAACATTTACATGACTGAAAGCGTTAAAATCGGCCAATTATGTATTCTTAAAAAAAGAAACTTTATTAACAAAGGCAAGATTAATAAATAATTGAAATGTTCACGTTCACATTAATGTGATGATCATGGAATATAATAATAATAATAATAATAATAATAATAATAATTAGTATTCACATGAATAATAATTATAATTAGCATATCTATTAATTCTTCACTTCCCGTTAAATGTCTGATTTTTGGTTGTTTTATAGTTTTTGTACATTAAAAATAAATAAATAAATAAATAAATGGTGACTATTATTATTATTATTGTTGTTGATGTTGTTGAGATTTTTTTATTATTTAATGTTTGATAATTAATTGATTGATTTGTATTATCACTAGTGTTAGTCTTGTTTGTTTGTTATGCTTGATTGATTTATTGTACAAGTGAATTATAAATCTATTAATAAATTGTATAATAATTAGTACTAGTACAACAATGAGAACAACAGCAGCAACAACAACAATAATAATAATAATAATAATTAGTATTACCATTAATAATAATTATAATTAGCATCTCCATTAACTCTTCATTTCCCATTAAATGTCTGATTTTTGGTTGTTTTTAGTTTTTGTACATTAAAAAAACAAAAGGTGGCATTATTATTATTATTATTATTATTATTGTTATTGTTATTGTTGTTGTTTTTGAGATTTTTTAACTGTTATGTTAATTAATTCATTGATTGATTTGTATTATCACCAGTTTTGTTTATTTGTTTGTTATGCTTAATTGATTTATTGTACAAGTGAATTAGAAGGCTATTAATAAATTATGATTAGTGGTAGTAAAACAACAATAATAATTATTTTTAAATCTATATTTGTGATTAATTTGTCTCACCTCTGCTGTTCTTCGCAGAAATGGAAGGACCTCAACGTGATCAGCAGTTTATTGAAATCTTTCTTCCGGAAGCTTCCTGATCCTCTCTTCACTAACGGTAAGAAACCCAGGAGCTCTGCTAAACTCCTCTCCATTACACACCGTCGCTGATTAGTTTCCTTTCACAGCACCGCACACACAGTGTTTCATTCCTAATGCACTTCATTATGAACCGTAGTATCAGACAGTGATTATAAATGGTGTGTGTGTGTGTGTGTGTGTGTGTGTGTGTGTGTGTGTGTGTGTGTGTGTGTGTGTTTGGTAGAGAAATACGGAGACTTTATTGATGCGAACAGAACAGAGGATCCAGTGGAGAGGCTGAAAGTCCTGAAAAGGCTGGTGAGTCGACGCGCTCCCTGTGAATTCTGTTATTTTGGTGTGAAAATGTAATTTTATTCACTGAACTGAGATTCTGCTGTTTTTTGTGAAAGTCGTCTTAAACAGAAACGATGTAAGCGTGCCGTACTGATCAAAATCCAGCTTTATACGTTAGATTTCTGTTCCAGTGTGCGAGAGCTGTGTGTTCAGTCGCAGGTACGGTGTGAAGTCAGTGGTGATGAATGTGACGTTGTTTTGGTCGTTTCAGCTTCACGAGTTGCCGGATCATCACTACGAGACGCTGAAATTCCTCTCAGCTCACCTCAAAACTGTGGCTGAAAACTCCGAGAAGAACAAAGTACAAGCCTTTTCACATTTACTTTTATTTAACAATTATATTTATGATATCTGTATGTTTATTGTGCGTTTGTGTGTGTGTGTGTGTGTGTGTGTGTGTGTGTGTGTGTGTACGTACGTGTGTGCGTGTGTGTGCCTCAGATGGAGCCGCGGAACTTGGCTATTGTGTTCGGTCCCACGCTGGTGCGCACGTCTGAGGACAACATGACACACATGGTCACACACATGCCTGATCAGTACAAGATCGTGGAGACGCTCATTCAACAAGTAAGACACACACACACGCACGCACACACGCACACACACACACTTCAACTTCAGCTCATGTGTCCTGTAACGAGCTGTTCTTTGGTTTTGCAGTATGACTGGTTCTTCACTGACGAGGGAGAAGAGGAACCAGAGGTGTGTAGAACCATCAAGTCTTTATTACACAGACAGACAGACAGATACAGTAGACAGACAGACAGATATGGTAGACAGACAGACAGACAAACAGATATGACAGACAGACAGATATGACAGACAGACAGATGTGGTAGACAGACAGATACTATAGACAGAGAGACAGAAACAGATATTATAGACAGACAGACAGAGACTGTAGACAGACAGAGACTACAGACAGACAGATACTGCAGACAGATAGGCAGAGACCACAAACAGATAGACAGACAGATACTGTAGACAGACAGAGACTACAAACAGACACTGTAGACATACAGACAGACAGAGACTACAAACAGATAGACAGACAGATACTGTAGACAGACAGATATTGTCAACAGACAGACAGAGACTGTGGACAGACAGATACTGTACACAGACAGACAAATACTGTCGACAGACAGACAGACAGAGAGACAGACTGTAGACAGACAGACAGATACTACAGACAGACAGAGATACTGTAGACAGACAGACAAATACTGTCGACAGACAGACAGACTGTAGACAGACAGAGAGACAGAGACTGTAGACAGACAGACAGATACTACAGACAGACGGAGATACTGTACACAGACAGACAGACAAATACTGTCGACAGACAGACAGACTGTGGACAGACAGGGAGACAGATACTGTCCACAGACAGACAGATACTACAGACAGACAGAGAGATACTGTAGACAGACAGACAGACTTAGAACTATAACAGACAGAGAGATAGAATGTTAGCTGGATAGACAGAGTGAGACAGACAGATGGATAGTTAGAAATGGAGATAGACGGAGTGATGGATGAATGGACAGACAGGCAGATGGATGGATAGACAGAGTGAGACAAGACAGACAGATAATTAGAGACAGAGGCAGACAGAATGATGGATGAACAAACAGTCAGACAGACAGGCAGTGAGACAGCTAAACACATAGAGACAGAGAAGGAGGGATGGATAGACAGATTCTCCCTGATCTCACTCCATCTCTCTTGCTGTACAGACGGTGGTGCAGACGGAGAGTGCGGTGGAGACGCAGCCCGTTCCCAACATTGACCACTTGCTCACCAACATCGGCCGCACCGGCGTCTCCCCGGGAGAAGTGTCAGGTAACGTTTCCCATTGGCCCACAGCCTGTAGGAGGCGGAGTCTCAGTTTCCCGCCCTCCACACTGTCAGATCCACACGTTAGGGCTCTGAGTGGAGTGCAGTCTGTGTGCTGACGATACAGTGGCATTCCTCACTGTTTACATAAAGCAGCAGTATGGAACTCTGGCGCCCCCTAGAGCGTAAGTGGTGTAGAAAGAAACTTGATGTGACAAAAAAAAAAAAAGAAATAATAATAATACCGCAATACTGTGCTGTAGATTATTCTGGCTGCTTTTACATTGTGGGACGTAATGCGTGTGTGCGATCTTCTGACACAGATCCGATCTCATCTCCTGCGTAAATGTAAGATCTGAAAACAGCGCCTTCTGCCAGTCGCATCCTGCAGCTGGAGAAAAGACGTCATGCTGCTGGTGTGATTGTGTTCATTGTGCTCTTTAGCTGCTTTGATTGTGAACATTATCTGAATGTGGCCCGTATCAAAAAAGAAAAATCTGATCTGTGCTGTTTACACCTGAGCAGCACCACGCGCTCTGTTAGCAGCGGAAATGCAGCCGCAGAGTCGTGCGAGCGGCAAGAACGCGCACGCTTCAGTCGCACTGAAAGAGTGTTTACTGTGGTGCTTGAAAGTTTGCGAACCCTTTAGGATTTTCTATATTTCTGCATAAATATGAGCTAAAACATCAACAGATTGTCTCGTTTGTTTAACTGGGTTCTCTTTATCTACTTTTAGGACTTGTGTGAAAATCTGATGATGTTTTCGGTCATATTTATGCAGAAATATACAGTAGAAGATTCTAAAGGGTTCACAAACTTTCAAGCACCACTGTATGACAGATCCAATCTGATCACACGGCGCTGACTAAACCAGCATTTTAAAGCATTGTTGTGTACGTCTAAAACAGCAGTAATGCTCATTCTTAGCAAAAAAAAGTTCCATACTACAGCTTGATATGCAAGTTTGAAAAAAAAAAAAATGACACTTTCCTGCCTAAAGTTGTCTTTATGTTTTATTTGGATTCTCTGTAACCATGAATCTAATTAATCCTCGCTCTTTTCCACACTCGTTCTCTCCACTAAGCTTTCTCACGCTCACATGGCATGATCTTTCTGTACAAGTGCCAAAAACAAAAAGCGGCAGAATTCCTCATCGAGCAAGCTTGCCAAATGTCTGATCCCTCTGTCCGTAGCCCGGCCGTGTCGCGTCTCCTAAGGCCATTCGCAGCATTTCACACAATCCTGATCTTGACACAGGCCAGGTGGGAGGAGTCTATCACGCCGTGATGTCACTGATGGACTCGCTCATGTCCGTGATGGACAGATGGAGCTGTAGGAAGAAAGAGGACTGTTGCCCGCACTGTAGCTGCCTAATCTGCAGGAACCCTCGCTTCCTGTGAAAGGAAACAAAAAGAGATGAAAGAAACAGGGACGACAAAAATCAAGCGAGAGCGAGGGGAATGCCTTTCTCTTGTCCCCTTTTCTTTCTCTCTCTCTTTCTCTTTCTCTCTCTCTCTCTCTTTGAATGCTGACCCAACGGAGTGACGGCACGGTAATGCTCCTCTGCTCCCAAACCTCGCTTGCTCATACCATCCGTCACTACAAAAAAGGGGTGTACAGGAGGGGCTCGGCTCCCGATGAAGGAACTCCACTTTAAATTTGACTTTAAGAAAACGATCAGTTCGTTACTTTACTTTTCCTTGTTTTGTTTTTTCCTCTTTCCCGCGCTAACACGTAGTGTTGTCTTTTCTCCGTAGCTAGCCCCTCTCTGACTCCCCCCTCCCCCCATCACTTCTCCTCTTGGTTGCTTCCGTAGTCATCCCTGTTGTTGCCATGCTACTGTTGTCATGACACCACCTCCAGCACTCCATCAAAAATATCGCCAAAAATATCTCTCTTCTCAATCTCTCTGCCCTCATGCCTTTCTTTCTTCTGTTTTCAGTTCCTCAGTCGTTTAGGTTATGAATATTATCGCAACAGATGTCAGATTAGGGCTGATTAGAAAAACATTCGTTTTATCTGGGTTAAATTTCAGGTCATTAGCATGCATTTACTGCTTTGTGTCATTAATCCGACCAATCACAGCGCTCCGGACTGTGATTGTTCGGATTAATTTTCCATAACAGCAGCTCTGATGGTTGTGCAGCTGCACATCATCTTCATATGAACCTTTCACCAGATTTATATTAACCTTTTTGTCTTATTAAACTCAAGAGAGAGAATAACGCGAGGCCGCTGAAGGAACGATAAGGAATTTCGCACAGCTCACTATCAAAGTCAAAGTCCCTGGTCTTCCCAGGCAGTCTCCCATCCCAGTACTAACCAGGACCTTAAGGCGCATTGGGTGGCGCCAATCTCCACTTCTATAGCGCTATATTATAGAGCTAGGGTTACAGTGGGGGGCGTGCCCTCTGGTAAACGCAAGAGTTTGACTCCTTACTCGCATCTGTATTGCAGCGTGCCTTACCAGACGGCAGTAGGTACCATTTTTACAATGGTCCTTGGTATGACCCAAAGAACCAGTAGAACTTGCAAGCTCTCAGTTGAGCAGCAGACACGCTAACCACTAGGCCAGCTCGCGGTACACCTAAACTATTAAAAATTATAATGAGTCATTGTTAAATGAATTATAGTTGACAAATCACTGTGGTTTAAGAGGAATAAAACACTTCAACATGTGCTGTTATTGGAAAATAATCAGTTTGACATGGTTACAGGAGCTCCGCTTCATCACACCAACCTGTCGTTGATTGTTTTACTGTAACAGTATGTCCTGAAATTATTTATTCTTTAAATAACATTGGACTCGGTGCTTATATAAAGCTCAACACCGCAGTGAAAGCTCAGGATATTACGACTGAAGGAAAACTTGTAGATCGTGAGAAGGTTCGGACCGAATACAGAACCCTGAGGAACACCCTGAGGAACCAGCGCACTAGAGGATAAACTCCAGTTTTGGGTGTTATTTTTATCCTTATAACATGGAGTATTGTTTATCTTTAACAATTGTATACTTTCATTGTCCGTTCGTATTATTTTTCTTTGTAAGAGACAGCATAGGTTCAAAATGTAACACTGTTTTTTTTTGTATCCCTTACCCCAAATTCCTTTGTCTCTCTTAATTAATTTTCTTTTTGTACTTTATGATTTTTTAAACTTTCTAATAATTATGATAAAATGCACGCTGCCTGATACACCAGAACGGCCACACCCTGCTTGCATGGCTCTCCTTGTCGTGTCTCCGGTAATCCTGACAGCAACACTCAGTACCATGATGACTTATCGAAGAAAACCTTTACTGCTTTGATGACAGCTTCCTGGCTTAATCATGAAAAACGTTTTACATCCGCTCATTTGTTTATTCAGCATTCATGAAAATGGGGAAAAGTTCGCCCCCTGCTGGAGAACATGGACCTGAGCGTAACACAGTGTGCTGCTCCGTCATTCAAGAACCCCTTGCTGTAGAACCAACAGTCCAGGGGTTGGAGTTGGACCTGATCTGGCTCCTTCTACATGGGGCAGAGCTAAACCATAAGTCCCAGATGATGGAGTCAGACCTGATCTAGCTCCGACTACCTGGGCGGAGTCAAACCAAAAGTCCAGGGGATGGAGTCAGACCTGATCAAGCTCCTCCTGCCTGGGAGGAGTCAAACAAATGAGGGCTTGGAGAAAACTCATTGTACTTCAGGCTGGATAAGTGTGAAAGCTGGGTGTTTTACAGCGTCTCATGAGCAAGGGGTTAGGGGAGGAGTTGAATCAGGTCCAGCCCCAGCCCCGAGACTATTGGTTATGCGGTAAGGACTATCCCCGTTCACCTGCATGCTCTCTCTCGCTACACTTCTCTCTCTCTCTCATCTTACACGGTGTGTTGTGCTCCCTGTCCGTCCTCATTATCGTCTCTCAGTCTGTTTGTCATTGATTTTATTTCTTTTCTTACACCCTCTCTCTATTTCTTCCTTCACAGATTCACCCACTAGTGATTCCGCCAAATCGAAGGTGAGTGCGAGTCCGATTTTGAACTCTCTCTTGAACACAGTTCACTCAAAAAAAAGGAAGCAAATTCCCTTTTGAGTTAAACACGAGCAGCTCTGACAGACGGATCAGAATCCTTCCTGCATTCATCATGCTTGCTAAAAGTCACGGCTGCTTGCTAGAGCGATGTCATTTCTGCAATGCGTCCATGTCACACAGTACATGCAGAGGTGCGAGTCAGTGCTGCTGATGACACTCGATGTATCTGCATCCAGCTTTCCATGGCTGTGTTTACATGCAGGGATTTTCACCAATCCGAATGAATTCGTCCCAGTCGTAGAGTTCTAATAAACTGGGCAGTGTGGAGACAGCAGGAGGCCGATCCAGAAATCAGCGCCTTCAGCTTTTAATTGAGGTTTTAAAGCTGCTCAACGTTTCATAATTATCTGAAATTCCGGAACAAAGACATTTGTCGATGGAGATGACATAAAATGCACACGTTATCCATCAGAAAGGCAAATATAGAATGCATTTACTCATCCACTTTTCTGTTACCAACCACCATTTGAGAATAATATAAGAAATAGAAGTTTTATCAAATATTTCACCACTTTTTTTTTTTTTTTTTTTACCAAATACAGTATTCTGCATTTATGTTGAATTTCTGGTGAACGCTTTAAACGGATTAAATTCTAGTGGACTTTGTTTTCTTACAAGATCATTGTATCACACGAGGGCACATGATGATACAAAAACGCAAATGTTCACAACTCGTGCACTGATTCCGATTATGAAAGGAATCACACACACACAGGTTTACACAACTATTATAGTTAAGGAGCTCATGAAATTTGGAGAGAAATTCCATTCAGATTGGACTCGGAGTTTACCCGAAGGTCTGTCCGTATTCCGATGGAGCTCTCAGGCGGATTATTAACCGATGCATGTAAACACAGATAATAGTGAATTGATGGTTTCGCTGCTGGTGTTGCTGGTGTGCTTTATGAGCTCTGGCACTTTTTACTGAGACTCTTTTCTCTTTTGACTCTGTCTTTCTTTTATTTGAGCTGATTTCAGAGGAGCAGGTGGAGTGGTGTTGCAATGGCCACAGCGGTTAGATCTTTGACTTCCTGCTCTTAATGCTGCTCTCAATGCTGTTGGTGCTTTCTCATATGTTCTCCACCCTCAGTGTTTCCTCATATATTTATCTCTCCCTCCTCTCCTTGCTCTGTCTGTTTCTCTCTCTCAGGGTTCATGGGGGTCTGGGAAAGACCAGTACAGCCGCGAACTGGTCTCCTCCATCTTTGCTGCAGCTAACCGCAAACGCAAGAAGCCCAAAGAGAAGCTGCATGCCAGCAGCTCCGATGATGACCTGGATGCTGTTTTTCTTGAGAGCGAGCTGCAGAACCAGAAACTAATCGAGCAGCATATAGCAAGAGACTTACATGATGGGAAAGAACCTGCTAAAACATCTAAGGGGCACAAAGAGCACAGGAACTCGTTCTTCTTGAAGAAACCGTCACCCTCTAAGATTTCAGAATCCCAAAAATACTGTACGCTGCCCAGTCTCCATCTCCGAACTCCGGCTCCTTCCAAAAGCTCCACATCTGAGTCATCTTCTCAGGTGGAGGACCTTGGCACCATGAACCCAGGAACGTCCAGATCCAGGAATCGGTTGAGAATTTGGGACACCGTAGCTCCATCTGCCATAGATCTAACTCCGCCCGGACCTGTCGGAGGATCAGCCACGGCAGAAGTGAGCTCTATCACCTCGGATTACTCGACCACCTCCTCCATGACGTTCCTGACAGGGGCGGAGTCAAGCATGCTCAGTGCAGATTTGCAGAGCCGGGGTGGAGACGAGGCTGATGATGAGCGCAGTGAGCTGATCAGCGAGGGACGAAACATGGAGACAGACAGTGAGACTGAGTTTCCTGTTTTTATCAGAGGCGCTATGACTCCTGTTACCCCATCCAAGAGCGTCCCAAGAAGGTCAGAGTGTACTAACATTCAAAAACCTTTAAACCGCTACATCCTGTCTTCACAAAGGCTGATGACTTTGTCCAAGAGGCGGTCCTTGCACCAGAAGACAGACAGCGAATCGTCATTAGAAGTTGGAGCCAGCCGAGAGGGTGAGAGGATGAGCCGAAGTGAACCGAGCCGTCTATCTCGTGTTCTGGAAGCAGTGAAAAAAGGGCGGTCTGTGGGAAGCCTCAGCTCCGCCTCTTCCTCCTCCCACAACCAGACAGAACCAACAAAGCGCCTGAGTATCACCGAGAGGTTGAAGTCCCACTTCCGCTTGTCTGCAGACGATATGTTTGGCATCGGAGGGCACAAAAATAGCAGGAAAAAAGAGAAAAGAGTCCGCCGGAGACACACTGTAGGTGGCCAGCGGGACTTTGGCGAACTTGCAGTCATTAATGACTGGCGTGAACAGGGTGGTGCCGAGAAAGGGGCGGAGCTTTCGGACACGGACCGACTCAGACTTCAAAACTCGGGAGAGATTTCCATTCAGGACTGGAACACCCGCGAGCACTGGCATCCTGGGTCCTCACGGGCTGGTTCACTGGGGTCAAAGGTCATGACGGGGACTGGAGAGGGTTCGAGTCATCCTACTTCTGTGCCAAGTTGCCAATCCAGTATGGATCAGTTGAATGGGGGGGAACCAAAGTGCAAAGGCAAAGCCAACCTGAACTCGGGCTCCGATGTTCACCCACATAAACTTTCCGGGGCTCAAGTTGTGTGTTCACAGTTCTACCAATGTTTATAAAAAAATCTGCATTTATGTGTGTGGATGAAACAAATGAGAGTGAATGAATGAATGAATGAATGTCCATAAAGGTACTGCACAATATTTTTTATCCTTTTAATTCCTTTGCCTCTTTTTAACAAAGTATATAAATATATATATATAAATATAAATTGTATATATCTATATGTGTATAGGCTTATAAGAGGACTAACTGGAGTAAAGTGTATCAGATATGAAATGTAATCTCAATTTTATGGAACAAAGTTGCTAAATTTTCCCTCTTGTAGTGGATTTCCCAAGACCTGTTTACCAAGACGTTTACATCTTTTCATAATTTTGCGTTGGTGCTAATGTAGCTAACAAGGAACAGAGGTCTCTCCATCCATCCATTATCTGTAGCAGCTTATCCTGTACAGGGTCGCTGGAGCCTATCCCAGTTGACTGTGGGTGAGAGGCGGGGTACACCTTGGACAAGTCGCCAGATCATCACAGGGTTGAGACAAACAACCATTCACACTCAATTCAGAGCCACCAGTTAACCTAATCTGCATGTCTTTGGGGGGAAACCATAGCAAATTCGACACAGAAAGGCCCTCATCAGCCACTGGGCTCAAACCCAGACCCTTCTGGTTATGAGGCGACCGTGCTAACCACTACACCACCGTGCTGCCCCAAACAGAGGGCTCTCCGACAGTAAATTCATAATTAATAAAGTCTTTTTTTTTTTTTTACAGACTGAGTGCAAGCGCCTCTCAAGATTATACCGTATTTTATGTTCTGTAAAATGAGCTGTACAAATAACTCCAGGTAATGGGTATACTACCCTGTCTGAATTGGATAGTCACTCCAGTCCAGTGTTCTCCCACTGAAACCGAAATTAAACCAAGTTTAAAATGGATACCAGTAAAATATTGAAGTGTCAAAAGGACATTTCCGGGGTTTTAGGTAAGCTACTGAGTTCCTTGCAAGTGTACGCTATGGTTATGTGATCAAAACGTAACACAAGGAATATTTAGTGTGACGAGAAATCACATATCCCGTGTGAATTACTCCAGACATCCTCCAGCAACAATACTGAACAGGGAAATGTAATCCAGTCCAAGATGGTGGCCTCCATAATGTTCAGTGTTGGGCTGCATGCTGAGGTTGAGTTCATGTCCTAACCCACATCAGCAATCTGTAGATACAAACTGGAGAAGATCTGAGCTGAGATAGACTTCCATGACTTGTTGGCGACATATCCTAGGACACTCCAGTGCAAAAATTAAAGATGCAAATGTCCCACTAACACATCTTGGTTGATCAACTCCATTTGTGGTTGAAATGGTTTACATTTGATTTGTTTATTTTTTTTTTTTTCTGAGACGTTCGAAGACAGTACTGGAAAGGATGTCAGGGTGATCAAGGTCTCCTCCTGAAACCGCAGTAATAGGAAGTTCCTCTTCAGCATTTGAAGTTCGAAAGAACACACGATACAACCAATGTTGCTATCTTACCACCAGATTTCTTGAATATAAGTCATGCTTCTTGATTATGTCTAAAGCATGCTCTTGTGTCCATTTATTAGCGAGTTTTCAGCAGGAGTGCGACTCCAGTAGTTACAGTGGGGTTACATGAAGACACATCACTGTTAACATCAGCACTCTGGAAAATAATGAGCAAAAGCTCTTTTTTCAAGTAAATTCCAACATTTTGGTGAGGGTAACACTAACCCTACGTTCACACTAGTCACTTGTACTTTGTTGCTTGTGGGTGTGGCCTGTTTAGCATTTTTTTCGGGCCTGAGCACCGGAGGTGCATGGTCTCTGGTGTCCACCGGAGGGTGCTGCAATTAGGTGCAAGGTCCGATAGTTTTCCTAAGGATACTTCTTATTCTTATGATTATTCTTCTTTTTCTTCAAGACCTGGCCATTTTTGAGGTGGTTCCCCTCGGTGAAAACTCATCAAATTTGGTGCACACATCAGTCCTGGCCACTGCTACTCAGGGATAGAGGCTTGGCCCCAGGTGTCTCCAGGGGACTCCATAGCGCCCCCATATGTCATTGAGACTTTTGCCTGGTATATAGTTTCACCTATCCATGTCAAATTTGGTAGGTGTGTCAGGAGCCCCAAGATGAACAAAATTGTAACATATATTGTACTAGCCAGACTCAACAGGAAGTGAGTTATTTTTGGTTTTGTACCTTTTGACACATGTTACATTGTGACGTTCTTCTCCTAGCTGGTTTCTTAGATTCTTGCCAGATTTGGTATACCAGAGGTGCTCGGGCCCTTCATCGCCGCTTGCGGCTATTTTTTTAGTTCTGATGAGAAATGTCCTTACATAATGTACCTTCTGAAGCTGACTAGTTAAACAGAATGCGCTAATCAGTGTGAAAATCATTTGTTTGATTTACATCATGTTGCAGGCTTAGTGTTGTACTTGCTTCCTTAGCAGATTAGATTAGCAAAGCAAGCTAGCTGTATGAGCTCTGTACACTCACCAGGGGCACCATCAACTTTTGCTATTTCCTTCTTAGTTAATTAAATCTCAATAAACATTTGATATATAGAGGATCATATATAACAAGACAAAATGGAAGCACGGTTCAAAGTTTTTCTTCCACTTTTGTGTATCAGTCAGTAAACAGGAACTAATTGCAGGTAGGAAGTAAAGTCCTGAGAGTGTATCTGGTACCTAATTTACATAGAAATAAGAAAGTCTGTGTTCAAATCTCACTTGTTGTGATGTCTTGGAAACTGCCACTCTGTGTTGTGTACGTAACGTAGAAAATTAACGATCGCTTGTCGCTTGCTAGTGTGAACGTAGGGTGATGGGACAAACACTAAACTAGATTATAATAGCGGGAATGTTTGAAGCACAAACGTTAATGTGAAATAAAACCCTAATCTATACATGTTTTTTCTGTACTGAAGATTTTTTTTTTAATTATTCTGAAGGTGAAGTCCACGTCAGGACTTGTTTTCTGTGCTGTGGGAAACTTTTTTTTTTTTTACAGTGCAATGAAACAGCCAGGTATCACAAAGCAACGACACAAGAATGAAGTCAATTTATATATGAATATTAAAAAAAATCAGAGCCTTTATACTGGTACGACAGGAAGTACCTGTAAGCGTTTAAGTCACACGAAGTCGTGTCTGTCTGTAATGAAGTGCCTCGAACAGCTAATCTCTGGAACAAGAACGTTTGTTGCTCTTTTTTGTCTAAGGTTGCATTTTTTTTTTAATCACCAACTCCAAATGTGATCTACATTTTTGTACGAAACAATGTGACTGCAAACCAGTGCTTCCAGTCTTAACTCATCTTTCATTCTGTTACTGGTCCATTATATATTTTTACATATACATACCGATATATTGAAATGGTAATGTCTGGGTCTGAGGTTGGACAGACTGAGGAAGTGTGTGTGCATGACATAAGCAGATGCATGTGTGATGACCAAAATGAAAAAAAAAAACAAAGCAAAACAAACAAAAAAACAACAAAAACAGATGGTTAAAAACACTGGAAATAAATTGCCTTTTTTTGAAACTGGCTGGTGTTTCCTTCTTTCTTGATTAAAATCTAAAATACGGTGTGGGTACAGCTGTACCTGCTGGTATAGTTTAATCAAAATCACATCAGTTTAACAGCTGGCCATGACTCATTATTGAAAGAGAACAAAATACTGAAGGAGGGAGCATTCTGCTGGGCCCCCGGAGGAGTGAAGTATGGGGATATTAAGAGGTGCCCTCATGGCCACTCCTTAATTATCTCATTCTCTCATGTTACCAAGTCGTGGCCACTCCTTAATTATCTCATTTATTCATGTTTCCAAGTCATGGCCACACCTTAATTATCTCATTCTCTCATGTTACCAAGTCGCGGTCACTCCTTAATTATCTCATTCTCTCATGTTTTCCAAGTCATGACCACTGCTTAATGATCTTGTTTTCTTGAGTAACCAAGCTGTGACCACTCCTTAATTATCTCATTCTCTCCAATTACCAAGGCATTGCTACTCTTTAATTTTCTTGTTCTCTCTCAGCACCAAGCTGTGGCCATGCCTTCATGATCTTGTTTTCTCCTGTTCCCAAGTCGTGACCATTCCTTTATTGTTTCATTCTCTCCAGTTACCAAATCATGACCACTCCTTAATGATGCTGTTCCCTCATGTTACTAACAGATTGCTGTATTTATCTCATTCCCATTTCATTACTACACTGTGGAGTCTCGTTACTATGCTAACATGAGGCTGAGGAGCTCTGTTCATGTAAAAAGCATGTAATTGAAGTAGCTTCACCGATCTCATCTTCACCATCCATCCATGGGCAGTGGTAGATCAGCAGGTACACTTCACTACTATTGACCAGAAGGTTGTGGGTTCAAATCCTATGACTGTAATAGTGTTTTAACACCAACATGGTACTGGTCTAGATCTGAGGTAACAGTACCGTTTTGGTAACCATGTTCACCTGACATTATAGGTCACATGGAGCATCTTGTGAACCTGATTAAAATGAGTGACGTATATGAGCAAAACATATGAACGAGCTCGCAAAAAGCCCCCTAAAAGTAAGATAATGACTCTAGCAAAGTGACTCTTGTTACTCTTAGAACCTGCGACCCTGAAACATATTCATATTATAATATGAAATGATTCTGTTCTCGTTTGTTGGTTGGTGCTCTATTTTCATTATTCCACTGAGAAATTCACTCGAAAAAACGTGACATATTCCAGAGTGGCATTGTTTCTGTCTGCCAAGAAGCATGTACAGTAACTGCACGTAATATGTCACATTTGATCAACAACAGTCAAAAATAAACATTAGCCGATACATAAACTCATCAGGATGTAATTGTAATAACTCTTATTTACTTTTTCAGGTGACAAGGAACAAACTTAAATATGAACGCAAACTCTGGCACTGTGTACAATTGGCATCTGCTGACATGAAAAGATTTAAGAAAAAAGATAATAAAAAATAAACACCAACATGTTAGTGATATTAGTGTGGACAGGGGTTAATCAGAGCTCCAGGAAATAAAAGCCCCCACCCCCCCACAAAAATGTCGCAGTCCCGGGGAGCCAGTCGCCGAGCCTGATTATAACCACCTTAATAAAGTGCTTTCTCCAAAAATCAAACACATTTACAGTAAATCTGTGGAGCGGTCTGCAATTACAACCATGATGATGGAATAAAAAAAGAACAATAATAATAATAATAATAATAATAAAATGAGAATAGAAGGGTAAAGTTCAGGCACAAGCTGAGAGCTCCTCTCCCTCTCGCTTTCTCTCTCTCTCTTTCTCTAGCTTTCTCTCTCTTTCTCTCTCATTCACTTTTTAAAAGGTGTCAGTCGGCCGATGTTGTGCCAGAAGTTGGAGCTCTTGCGTTTGGGCTCGGCCAGCATGAAGACCTGCTGCTGCGGGAGGCTGGTGGGGAGCGTCGGGTGTTTCTGCCGCAGCAGGAAGTCGTAGTAGGGCCTGGTCACGGCTGAGAGAAAAGAAACACACAATCACAGGCTTGAGGAGTCTAGAAAAACGATCAATCCACGTTTTCTCTTCCTAGACGTCTGTTAGAGCTGACAAAGACAAGTCCCTTACACACCAATCTGAATTTTCAGATGAAATATTCACATAAAAATCATCCATCCATTATCTGTAGCCGCTTATCCTGTGCAGGGTCATGGATCCTATCCCAGCTGACTACGGGCGAAAGGCAGGATACACCCTGGACAAGTCGCCAGGTCATCACAGGGCTGACACATA
>JAODVO010000024.1:69354181-69365184 GCA_025400055.1 Notarius lentiginosus | reverse complement strand
GCCAGGGAGCGTGGGGGTTGGTTGCTTTGTTCTGCACGGGAGTGTGGGGTTTAGTTGCTTTGTTCCGTTGGGAGTGTGGGGTTTATTGGCTTTGCTCCACCTGGAGTGTGGGGTTTATTGGCTTTGCTCCACCGGGAGTGTGGGGTTTAGTGATTGTGTTCCACCGGGAGTGTGGGTTTAGTGTTTTGCTCCATTTGGAGTGTGGGTTTAGTTGTTTTGCTCCACTGTGTATGTGGGGTTTAGTGACTTTGATCCAATATGAGTGTGGGTTTAGTGGCTTTGTTCTGTTGTGAATGTGGGGGTTTAGTGGCTTGTTCAATTGTGAGTGTGGGGTTTAGTGACTTGTTCCATTGTGAATGTGGGGTTTAGTTGCTTGTTCCACTGTGAATGTGGGGTTTAATGGCTTTGTTCTATTGTGAATGTGGGGTTTATTGGCTTGTTCCATTGTGAGTGTGGGGTTTAGTGGTTTTGTTCTATTGTGAATGTGGGGGTTTAGTGGCTTTGCTCTATTGTGAATGTGGGGGTTTAGTGGCTTGTTCCACTGTGAATGTGGGGTTTAGTGACTTTGTTCTATTGTGAATGTGGGGGTTTAGTGGCTTGTCCCACTGAGCGCATGTGGTTTAGTGGATTTATTCTGCAATTAGTATGGGGTTAGTAGCATTTCATTGATATTATGGGGTTTAGTACCTCTGACCTGGTAGATGTACGGTTAGTAGTTATGCTCCGATGTGAGCCTGGGGTTTGGTACCTGTGTCCTGGTGAGCCATGGATTGGTGGCTTTGCTCCCGCTGGGAGTGTGGGGTTGGTGGCTTTACTCCAGTGAGCACCTTTTGTTGATGGAGTATGCTAATTCTATCTTGCTAGTACTGTAGGAGACTAATGAGAGAAACAATACACGGTTTCCATTAGAATCCTCCTGTGGGTTGGAGAAAACGGTTCTGGAGTCTAACTATAGACGTGCGGATATGTACGGTTTAGCGGTGGCATTTACTATTTGTTCCCTGTTGCTATGGTGATGCATAAGTCATCTGAAATCAGTGGCAAAAAAATTTAAAATGTGAATAAAATTCCTTCTCTGGAGACGCTTTTGTACTTTGGGCATTCTTAGGGAAAAATCATTTTCTTTTCTTTTCTTTTCTTCCTTCGTCCTCTGCACCTGCCAGGATTTTTTTTTGTTCGCGATGTCGGCGTGTCCGAGTCTGAGGGTGTATGATCTTCTGCAGAAAAAGAACGTCTAAAATGATATAGAATTGTGATGTTTGATGAAATTGAAAGTGTTCCAAGGTGGTGAAGTGGAGTTTGCTCGGTGGTAGTTGTGCAGTTCCCGGTGTGTCCTCATGGTGATGCTGTTGCACTTCTGCGCTCGTAGACATGCTGGGAAACGCAATCGCAGGCAGCAATCTTGGCTGCATATGGAGCTTGGGTCCCAATTATTGTCTGTGGGACGCATAACAGCAGGTGTATGAAGGCAGATTAACACACACGCACACACGCACACACACAAGGCTGATACTTTGAACTGGTTTCTCTGCAGGTCCTTCACCTGATGAATAAGATGAACCTGCCGTGTCCGTTCGGCCCTGTAACCACCCCTCCTCCCGCGGTAAGCTCACAGACACGCGCGCTATAAACAGACAGCTGAAGACTTCTTTCATGGTCTGTAATGTTGTCATGATCTTGAATTAGGAAATAAACAAGCATGTGTTTGGTAACTTCTTCTTTTTTTTTCCCGTTATTTTGAAATAATAATCCCAATCAGCTCATTTAATCACTTTTTCAGGTGATCTGTCCAACGTTGCACTTTTGAGGTGGCTGAATTAAACATGTGTCCGTTTTCAGATTCCTGACCCAGGCTGCAGGTCCAGAGGTAGTCTGAAACGGATTTATTTTACCCCACAGGAGATCCTCCGTATGCTAAAGGCCGATTGATTTTCTCGTCTCACGATGCGATTATTTCTACGCTTCTCAGTAAAACGCCCCAGAACCCCCCCGGGCTCACTGCTCCAGCCCCCAGTTGAGAACCGCTGATCTAAATCATGTGAAATAATCCAGGAATCAGATCATTCCACCTTCCTGTTCATTTAAAAACCTTCTAAAGCCCAGTATCTCCATGTGCGCAGTGTTTCCAGCCTCATGATCACTTGATATCAAAGGGAGAATGTCTGTCTGACTCGGTGCTGTTATTTCAGTACACAGTGACTCACGGCCTGTTGCCCCCGACGGTGCCCCCGCCCCCTACGTTACCACCGGAGAACCCCCCGCTGCCAGAGGGCACCAGCGATGAAGAGGAGGAGTCGGAGTATGAGAGTGGAGATGATGAAGATAAAGAGAGGTCTGGTTAACATGTAAACATTATACTCTGTTCTAAATAGATAGCTAGCTACACTGTGTAAAGTGGGCGGGGATAACAGAGGTAAATCTTTTCTGACGTCACTATCCCTGCCCTTCCAGCTCACGGCTGACCTGTCGAGTAAATTTTAGCTTTGCTAATAACCACGAATATTGCGTGAAGGGTGAAAAAAAGATAGCGAGTGTAGCTAATGCATAAAGCTCGGAATTGTTGCCGTGCTCATTATTATTATTATTATTATTATACTGTATATTAAGCCCCACCCAGTCATAATGATTTCCAGTAATGTCTGAGCAGCATTCATTATCTTTCTTTCGTCCTATTCTGTAGAGCTTGAACCAACGCTGTAAAAACATCTTGCTAGCTGAATAAACCGTTCGGTGTCTGTGCAGGATGATCAGACTGACGAGGCTCGTTAACCAGCCATGCAAACGACCCCTGAGAACAAAGACGGCCGCCCCGAGGAAGAAACCCAAACTGAAGGACCTGCTGTTTACCCCCGAACCGCACAGGTGCCATCCGCGCAGCATGATGCTGCCACCACCATGCTTCACAGTGGGGGCAGTGTTCAGAGCGCTTTGACTCCATTCCATTAATTATTTAACTTCTGATGTGTTTCAACACGGGTAAATTTTTGCAGGTGATATTAATTTCCTTCTGCTTTAATATTTTGCGTATTCGTGAAATTCGGTTTCAGTTCAAAGTGTGGATCAGATCGAGGGGGTGAAATACTTGATGCAAAGCCAAGATTTGAAAGAAAAGTTGTAACCAAGTGCAGTGTATACATTCTCACCTGGTGCGCGCTCCAGGGCGAAAGCATCACGAGAGAGAGAGAGACTTGTTAAAGTGCTTTAACATGCTTCACTGTAAAAATAAATGTGTAATGTATTCCACTCTAGCGCTCCGGGTCCCGCTCTGAGGCCCTCCGATGTGTTCGAGCAGCTGCTCCATCTCGGGCCCAAGAAGATCGAGTTCCACATCCCGGCTGAGAGGAGCGCAAGTGCGCAGGAGGAGGAGGAGGAGGAAGGGGAGGAGGAGACTCAGGAGGAAGCAGCAGGTGATGAACAGCACACTTGACAGGAAGTCCCAGTCGTAATTACTGTAGTTCAGGATTCTTTTCTGCTCTTCATGTCAGTAGCTCCACCCCTTTTTTTTATTTAATCATATGGTACTTTATTGTTTTTAGTATTTAAGTTACTTTCGTCATATTGCCGTTGAAGTCAGTTTATTTGTAGAGCGCTTTTCATAATAGACCTGGTCACAGAGCAGCTTTATGGAGAAATAAAGATTTTAAACATTTATCCCGAATGAGCTCCGGTGAGGGTGGCAAGGAAAAACCCCCGAGACTCCATCAGGAGGAAAACTTTAGTGGGTTTTTTTTCCCCCTCCCTCCCTCACTGAGAGTAGAAAAAAATAAATGTTCTTATGCCACCGTAAGGTGCAGGACGCATCATGTTTTCAGGTTGTCCGTGTGTGCGTCCATCCCGGAACCTTGTGAACGCGATATCTCAAAGGCTAATGAAAGGAATTTCACCAAACTTTCACCATTTGGGGACAGACATGAACTGATTAGATTTTGAGATGAAAAGGTCTAAGGTCAAGGTCACTGTGAGGTCAAATGTCCATCCGCAAATCACAACTTGTCACAAGGCGTGTAGTCTCCCGGGCGGAGGCGTCCCCATCGACGCCGTTGGCATCGAGTTCTATCGGGTTTTCTGTATTTTAAAGCAATTAATTCACACTTTTTATTTATTTATTCATTTCTATTTATTTACTTTTTAAATAATTTTTTTTCTCCCCCCAAACTGCTATTTCTGTTTTACTAATTCATTTTTAAATATTTATTTACTGATTTATTTATATAATTATATTATATTAAATATTAATTTCCCGTTTGTTTCTTTTCACTATTTTTCCATGCTTCTAATTGACTAAAGAATCTTAATCTTTTATGGTTTTTTTCATTTTTAATTTCATTACAGAAATCATGTAAACATTTTTATATAAATGTATACTGTAAATTTCCCACTTAAAAGAAAATCCCCTTGGATTAGTGTAGAATATCTTTTATCCCATTCTAAGACCCATTTTTTTTTTTTTTTATATTATTTAAACTGCTTATTTCCATGATGATGCGTTTAATAATTAATTTAATGAAATTGTTTAATGACGGTGAAATGTTTAAGTCTTACAGACAGTATTGCATTCCTCCCCCCAAAAAATAAAAATAATAAACACTGTTTTGTTACAAGATTGCAGTTTATAATTTTAAACATCATGCAGCAGAAGTGAGAATTAATTTTGAGTTGATTATAGAGTATGGTGTGTGTGTGTGTGTGTGTGTGTGTGTGTTGACTGAGCTGTGGGAAAGAAACCGAGTGTTGAGTTCTGAGGATCTTGTTTAAACGCGCGCGGTGTGAGGGGGATGGAGCGAGTCAGGGAGCTGTTCCCGTTCTCCTTGTTCTGGACAGATAAACCGGTGTGTGTGAGAAGAGGAGGATAAGGCCCGGGATAATTTGGATCAAGAGAGAAAAGCTACCTGCAATTCTCTGAGGAGGAATTTTTCACTGTAGAGTTTGACTTTCTGCTCCAACACACACACACACACACGCAGACATGCGCACACGCGCGCGGAGGAAGAGAGAGTAGATCTGTATGACAAGTCTCTGAGGGATTTGTCCCGGGCCGCTGCTCTTCATAATTTCTCTTCGTCTTTTTTTTTTTTTTTTTGCTGAGAGCGCGTGATGGCACATCTCGCACTGCACGACCACACACACACACACACACGCACGCGCGCACACACACACACACTAAAGAGATTTAACTGGTGTGAAAGCTGCTTGTTTTACTGGCCTGTCTTCTCAGCTGGTTGTTTTCTCAGATGTGTTAGTATAATGGTATAAATATTCATCAGCTCACATCGCTACACCAGAGTGAATATTTACAATACAGCTGCACTCGGTCTCTCTGTCTGTGTCTCTCTCTCTCGGTCTCTCTGTCTGTCTGTGTGTCTCTCTCTGTCTGTCTGTCTCTCTCTCTCTCGGTCTCTGTCTGTGTGTCTCTCTGTCTGTCTGTGTCTCTGTTTGTCTGTCTCTCTATCTCTCTCGGTCTGTGTGTGTGTGTGTGTGTGTGTGTGTCTCTCTCTCTCGGTCGGTCTGTCTCTTGGTCTCTCTCTGTCTGTCTCGGTCTGTGTGTCTCTCTCGGTCTGTCTGTCTCTCGGTCTCTCTCTCTCTGTCTCGGTCTGTGTGTCTCTCTCGGTCTGTCTCTCTCTCTGTCTGTCTGTCTGTCTGTCTCTCTCTCTCTCTCTCTCTCTCTCTGTCTGTCTCTCTCGTTCTCTCTGTCTGTGTGTGTGTGTCTCTCTCTCTCTCTCTCTCTCTGTGTGTCTCTCTCTCTCTCTCTCTCTCTCTCTCTGTCACACACGCACTTGGAGAGTGCCGAGTGTCTGTGCGGATCTGTGTGAGTAAAGTCTGACTCCACGCTGCTCCCCGTTTCGTTACTGATGTGTTTTGTTTGGGAGGAGAAGTGGGCGTGGTCTCGGTGTCGGGAGTGACTTCAGAATGCTAATCATCTCCCCAGCTTTTTATAATCTCTCCTATTATTACCGCTAACAGCAGGTGTAAATTACATTCATGAGCCGAGAGTGCCTCTGTTTTGATTCGTAATTGCATCTCTCTGTCTCAGACTCAGCGGAGCAGGAAGCAGGAGGGTCAGGATTCGGGAAGCTGTATCCCAGCACGCAGAGCTGTAGAGAGGAGGAGAATGGAGAGGAAGAGGACGAAATCCCTTCCGAGTTCATCTCCAGGAGAGAGCTGGAGAAGGGCCGACTCTCCAGAGACGGTGCGGCAGTCTCCCACACCCCCGAGTACCTGCTCTAACACGCGCTAAACAGCATGAGGTTTTCAGTGTGTCTGTTAATAAAGTGGAAATGAATCCGTTTAATATCAAACACGTTAAACTGTCATGGCAGGGAATCTCCATACGCATCAATGGCACTCTGGATTGTAAGGTGTGGTGTGTGTGTGTGTGTGTGTGTGTGTGGGTGTGTGTGTGTGTGTGTGTGTGTGTGTGTCTCAGAGATGAAGAGGATGTCCGTGTTTAAGAACTACGAGCCTGGAGAACCGACCTGCACTCTTTACGTGAAAAATATCGCCAAGCAAGTGGAAAAGAAAGTGAGTAGAGTCCCGTAAGGCAGAGCGCTGCTGTACGTTTACACCACGGCGCTGGGGAGCTCTGGGCTCTCAGGAGAAGTGTTTCACTTTTCTGGAAGGAGTCTCCAGTGTCAGTGCTGCGTAACAGTCAGAGATAGAGGTGTCAAAGGACAGACGGCTTTACGCTTTTCTTGGTACTGATGACCCTGTAGAAAGTCAGGTGTGTGTTTGGGTCAGATGATCTGATTCCTCTCTCCCTCTCTCCCTCCCCCAGGACCTGAAGTATATCTACAGCAGGTACATTGACACCTCGCTGGAGGACGAGAGGAACAGGTGAGCAGCTCTGCGACTCTGCGCTGTAGCTATAGTACTCCACACCGGGGCTCTTCAGCGGACGTTTCTAAAGTTCCTGCTACACAAAGATTGTTGCTGTAAAACTGTTCGTGATGAGTTTTGTGTTCTAGTGGGGTTTCACATCACTGTTTTAGACTGTCGCTGAAAACCCTGAAATATAGGTGTGTGAGAGAGAGAGAGAGAGAGAGAGAGAGGTCTGTTTTCTAATCCAAGTCAAATCCATTCCCACAGGAAGTCTGATCAAGCCCATACACACTCGGAGACAGATTGACTGACTAATCCCACTCACTATCACATTGTCTGACTAATCCCACCCACTTGAAGAGACAGCTTCACCAATCACACTCGCTGCCACAAACTGATTAATCCCACCCTCTACCAGAGACAGCTCAATCAGTTGCGCTCACTACCACAACGTCTAACTAATCCCACTTGCTACCAGAGACAGATTTTAGTGAACATGCTTGCAGCCACAAAGACCGACTGATCCCACTGTCTACCAGAAACCGGTTTAGCAAACATGCTCGCAACCACAAATTCTGACTAATCTCACTTGCTACTAGAGACATATTTAGCAAACACAATCACAACCACAAACTCTGACTAATCCCAATGTCTAGCAGATACCAATTTTAATGACCATGCTTGCAACCACAACGGCTGACTAAACACACACAACCACAAACTCTGACTAATCCTGCTTGCTACTCGAAACACATTTAGCAAACACACTCAGCCACAAACTCTGACTAATCCCACTGTCCACCAGATACCAATTTTAGTGAACATGCTTGCAAAAACAAAGACTGACTAATCCCACTATATACCAGAAACCGGTTTAGCAAACATGTTTGCAACCAGAAATTCTGACTAATCCCACTTGCTACCAGAGACTGATTTAGCAAACACACCCGCAACCACAAACTCTGACTAATCCCAATGTCTACCAGAAACCGTTTTAACAAACACTCTTGCAGCCATAAAGACTGACTAAACACGCACACAATCACAAACTCTTGACTAATCCTGCTTGCTACCGGATACATTTTTAGCGAACATGCTTGCAAAAACAAGGCTGACTAATCCCACTATCTACCAGAAATCGGTTTAGCAAACATGCTTGCGACCACACATTCTGACTAATCCCACTGTCTAACAGAGACCAAGTTAGCAAACACACTTGCTTACAACCACAAAGGCTACCAGAAACAGAATCCGCAAACACGCTCACAACCACGAACTCTGACTAATCCCACTTGCTACCAGATACTGATTTAGCAAACACGCTTGCAACCACACACTGACTAATCCCGCTCATTATCAGACGCATCTTGAGCAATTGTGCTCACTTCGACAAAGGTTGACGAATTCTACTCCCAATTGAATACAGTTTGACTAATCACATGTATGACACTGTCATCTGACTAATCCTGCTCACTGCCTGGGCGACTAACCCCGCTCGCTCCCATAAATTCGGACTAATCCCACCCACTAGAAGAGACGGCTTGGCTAATCACGCTCACTACCGCATCCATTTATTACATTTCCATCCATTCGCTGGTTTTGTGGCACGTACGAGCACGTAGTTTATAAAACTCGCGGTAACATGTCGATTTCTTACGTTTTTATTGTATTCTGTAATAACGGGGATTAAATGAGTAAAATATTGTTGTATGTTGTAATAAACGCCGCTCTTGAAAGTCAGACTTTGATGTACGAATGCTGCATTGTAGTGTGTGTGTGTGTGTGTGTGTGTGTGTGTGTGTGTGTGTGTGTGTGTGTGTGTGTAGGTTTGATATCGTTTTAATGAAGGGAGGAAGAATGAAAGGTCAAGCCTTCATCGGGTTCCCCAGTGAGAAAAGTGCAGAGAAGGCCTTGAGGGACACGAACGGATACGTCCTACACGACAAGCCCCTAGTGGTTGTATCCTTCACTCGCTCCACGTCACGTCGCTCACTTCCACTTCTGCATGCGATGAAAATGTCAGTCGATGTGCGCCGTGTGACTTTCCTGAAGCCGCGTGTGCGTGTGTGTGTTTTACAGGAGTGAGTGTGGGGTTTGAATGTCAGTTGTGTGTTCACGCGGAGTGAATTTTAATCAGTAAGACTTTGCTCTTTAACGGAAAGGACGAGTTCATGCTCTGTGCTTTCGACTTAACTTTAAACTCTCCAGCAATTTGCTCGATCAGCAAAACCGAAACAGGACACGGCGGATTCCAAGACTGGAATCAAAAAGCACTCGGCGGGTAAGTACTAACAGGAATATAAAAAAAAAAAAAAGATGGCAATGGTAAAAATGTGGAGTACAGCCGGGGGCGTGGCCAAGTGAATGGTGTAGAGTTCAGTGGGATGAGAGGTCGCGTTAAGTGGCCACCTACTGAAAGAGGGTGGGGTTAAGTATACATCACCGGAGACTTGAGGGGTGAAGTCAAGTAGATGGCTACAGAAATGGAGAGGATGAGGCGAAGCAGGTGACGACAGGAAGCTGAGGGGTGTGGCCAAGTGGATGACTTCGGTGTGGGGTCAAATAGGCGTCAACGGAGAGTTGAGGGGTGGGGTCAAGTGTGTGGCTGTAGAGATATGATTGGGTGGGGCCAAATGGACTCCAGCACAGGCCAATTGGATATTTACTGCTACAGTGATAGCTGTCTGGGCTCCGCCTCTCCAGCCGAAGGTCCAGGGCGAAGAGGATACCTCCAGAAATTTAAGGGGTGGAGCCAGATGTTCAGCTAAAGAGAACTGAAAGGGTGGGGGTCAGCAGCTGGCTACAGAAAGCTAATGGGTGGGTACAAAGCCACCTCAAGAGAGGCGAGTGGGTGTGGCCAGGCAGATAGCTTGAGGCCAGTTGGACAGCTATAGAGAGCTGAAAGGGTGGAGTCAAGTGAAAATCTACAGAGTTGATTGCGTTGCCGAATGAATGTCTGCAGAGAGATGAGGGGTGTGGTGTCAAGTGGGCAGGACTGAGTCGAGAGGGCTGAAAGGGGGTGTGGCTAACTCAACAGCTGAAGAGAGTCCTGGAAACCTTTTTTTTTTTTTTTATTTTCCTCCATGCGAACAAAAAATTGTGTATTCAGCGTGGCCAGAATGTTTTGATCACATGACCAGGAGTATATTTTACTGAGGTGCTGAGTCGGAGGTGAACAGAATGTGTGGAAGTGTTGGGTTTATAATCCGAGTGAAACCGTTTGTCCTTGTTGAAGGTGACTGTACGCAGCTTTTATTATTATTATTATTATTATTATTATTTTTATGTAATGATGTGCCGATGTTGATTAAAGTTGCTCGTTGTTTTGAGCTCCTCTCTCTCTCTCTCTCTCTCTCTCTCTCTCTCTCTCTCACTTGTGATTTCAGCTCCCAGGTGAAGAATCTCCTCGGCGTCCTCACGAGCCCTTCATCACTCTGAGTTCAGAGAACCGCCACCGTTACCGTTTCATTACTAGAACATGATCAAAATAAAGTGTTTTAATCACTGCTGTGGGTCTCATCGTGTGTTTGATTCTCTCACACGCACAGACGGAGAGAGGGATGGTGAGGTCGGGGATGGACGATATCGATACTGTTTGATGTCGGTATGTGTTTCAGTGAGGTCTGTAAACATTGTGTATTTCAGCACCGATGTTTAATTTATTTCAGATTCCCTGTCCGGTAAACACTCTCCGGTCTCACAGCGTCTCTGTACATCAGTTTTACCAAGCGTTCACTCGTTTATTCGCTGTAGATGAACAGTGACGGACTGATTCTAATCTGTCTGTCTGTCTGATCTGACACTTCACTGGTCTGTAGGTTTTTTTTTATTTTTTCTATAAAATACCTGTCTGTCTTTACATTTTCTGTCTGTTTAATCATTGTACCTGTTTATACATCTCTCTCTCTCTCTCTCTCTCTCTCTCTCTCCCCTCTCTTTGTGTCTGTCTCTCCTCTCTCGCGCTCTGTGTGTCTCTGTCTGTCTGTGTCTCTCCCCCCTCTGTGTGTCTCTCTCTCTCTCTCTGTGTCTGTCTGTCTGTGTCTCTCCCCTCTGTCTCTCCCCCCTCTGTGTGTCTCTCTCTCTCTGTGTGTCTGTCTGTGTGTATCTCCCTTGCGCGTGGTCTGTCTGTGTGTGTCTCTCTCTCTCTGTCTGTCTGTCTCTCCCCTCTCTCTCTCTCTCTCTCTCTC
>JAODVO010000024.1:68975951-68990914 GCA_025400055.1 Notarius lentiginosus | reverse complement strand
AAATAACTATGTTGTACACAAAATGATACTGTGATGGCACCAAAACAAACAAACAAACACAAAAAGCTAAAATAAATAAACAAATAAATGAATTAATAATTGGACTTTTTTGAAAATCCTAAAGCCTGGGACACTGCATGTGTGGGACGATTTATCATGCCCTCAGGTCTGTCTGATCAGCCCGGTCCTGCACTGTTCAGAGGGTTGATGAGAGAGAGAGAGAGAGAGAGAGAGAGAGAGAGAGAGAGAGAGAGAGAAAGAGAAAGAAAACATCCCGGCGTGAACATGAGGAGCGCAGAATTGAACAAGCATGGCCTGGAGCTGAGCAGCAGAAGCTATTTACAGTGGGTAATTGGAAAGAGCCGTCCAGACTCGAGCCCATTAGGAAAAGCTTAGACGCATTCGCCACCAATGATGGCATCGTTTGGCTAATCTGGACAAATAATGAATTGAAAAGGGCAAAAACATCCACCCTGGGCAAGTCTGAGTATCTGCACAGACAGAACCCAAACACTTCAGAGGAGAAACACACTCAAGGAATTCCAATGATTTGCCTACGAGCATGATTCGACTTTCTAAAACAGGAGGAAAGTGTGTGAGGGTGAGAGAGACATGACTCAAACGAATGGTTCAATACAGGACTTTACAATTTGAGATCAGTACACTTCGTATTATGTGTTGACATTTTTTTAAATGACTTTTATGTTACAAAGTGCTGATACTAAAGACCCCTTCCATTAACATCTTCCAGAAAAGTTCACCATATCATCTAGTCTGCTGTACAAGTCCCTCTGAACAAGCTGTTACTATAGAAACTATCTGACTGAAAACCTGTGGTGTGCAGCTGCTGTTACAGAAAAGAAATCAACGCCTTCTGTTCTAACCAATCAGAATCCAGAATTCAGCACAGTGGTATGCTGTGGAATAATACAATCACACTCTACCCAGTTGATGCTACTTTCTAAACTGCTGTGTTGTACTTTTATCTGTAAATTGCTAAAGGCTAACTTGGCTCAAGCTGCATCAGCAGAAGTGCAGCCAAGACGTCATGTTTTAAGAGGCCAGAGTGAAGAATACATTTCTGAGCCAGTCTTCAGACAGGAATCAGCTGTTTATGGATTTTATATCCAACCTCGTTGGCCATCAGTCGAACGAGAGAGCAGTTGGCTCTTGGAAACAGGCAGTGGAGAATGAGTGTGAGGAATTATCGATTAAAGTCGACATTCTTGGTAAGGGACCGCCTCAGAATGTTTTACTGAACATGAAGAATATGCAAGTTGGACAGAAAGACCACACATAGAACTTAAACGCACTCTTTTTGAATGTCCCATTTGTCACATTTCATTTATGACAAGTTTTTGAACCTCACAACCTGATTCCTGGTAGCTTTAAAGGTTCTTGGAATAACTCTATAACAGCAGGTTTCTGTTTATGTTCTTGTCATCAATCATACCTTATTTATGTGCCACACCGCAAGCTGGCTAGCATGTCCGCCTCTTGATCAGGAGATTGCGAGTTCTACTCATGGTCAGATCATACAAAAGACCATCATAAAAATGGTACCTACTCCTGTCTGACAAGACATGCTGCAACATAGATGTAAGTGGGGAGTCAAACTTTTGCTCTTACCTGAGGACTAGCCCCCCACTGTAACCCTGGCTGTATAGGCGAGAAGCCTAGGGCTACGGACACAGAGATTGGTGCCATCCAATGGGCCTTTATAGCCTAGTTAGTACTGGGATGGGAGACTGCCTGTGAAGACCAGGGCATGGCATGGGAAGGACTTTAGAGACTTTTTATTTATGTGCCATAATATAAAGTTTTGACCCCTGACAACCTCCAGGTCCCCAATCATAGACTCAACAAAACAGGTGAACAGCTAGCTCTTGGGTTCTTCAGGTTGTCCCTCTGTTGAATCCAATGGATCCAAGTTGAAATTCTATGAATGTAACAAAACTTGAGAGACCCTTTTTCTCAGGGTTTATGCCCAGCTGTGTTGAAGAATCTTGTGTAAAACAGAAGCAAGGTTCTCAAAGGTCTATCATCATTCATCATATCTGTTACATTCCGTTATAATGTTTTAACCCCTCATAACCTCCTTGTCCCAACAACATACTTGACACAAACAAGGTTAAATCTAGAACCCCAGATAGTCCTTTGCTAACTGCTGCATTATACTGACTTTATTAGATATGCCAGAATTCAAGATTGTTTTATTTCCATGTAACCATGTTGATGGCAGTTGGGTTCAGTCCAACCAAACAATTTATGGTACAGAAAAAAGTGCAAAACAAGTTAATGCATGAACAAATTGTGCATTATTTCTGAGTTTTAGCAGAGTGTGTATAACTGTTTCCATTCCAAGGGTCTAATTCACCTAAGACTTTCCATCAACATACCTCCCACCCAATGGCTTCCCAGTCATCATTTTGCTGATGGAGAGTCCACAAGATGGCTCCACATCAGCAGTTCAGATTGAGCCAGGCTGGGTCATGTAGCTGGTCTGGTAACCAGATATTCACCTGCAGATACTACCCCAAACAATTGGGTCTGGGGCAGCAGTGTTGCATTCACTGGAGTAGTCTGTGCTGGTGGTGGTGGGGAAGCAGAAGCTCAGTTTGCAGATGTAGTTCTTTGTTCAAGATTTGGGTGGAAGAATTGAAAGAATAAAGTACATGCTTTGGAAATATGGTTTCCCTGTAGGCTTGCTGGAAAGCCTCAGAGTTCAACTGCTGCTCCTCTGTATTCAGAAGAGCCATTTGAGGTGGATTCAGCACCTTATTGGTTGGTTCCTGGCAGAGCTGTATCAGGCACATCCCACTAGACAGAGATTCTGGGGCAGACCCAGGACCTGCTGGAGTGATTATACCTCACAGTTGATTTAGGAGTGGTTGGGGATCACCCAGGAGGAGCTGGAATCTGGGGCTGGGGAAAATAAATGAGTTAACAAAATGTTTCAATAGTACAAATGGACTGAAAGCAGCAATAGTGATGGATGTAGCTGTGTAACAGTTATGACGATATAGTAGTACCATCAGTATAAGGAGTGCAGGTGTAACAGGGTGTAGTCTGTGCAAACATCATGGCAGGTCAGACTGAAAGATCCAGGGGTTTGCAGCTGTGTCTGAAGAGCAGTCAAAAGCAGAGTTCTCTAATGGCAAAAGGAAAGCAACTGTTTCTGAAGTGTCTTGTTTGAGTCATTGAGCATCTGTATCTTTTGCCAGATGGAAGGGGCTGAAATATGTGTGCGGGGGGGATCACATGACATTTTAAAGCTCTTTTCTGGATGCACTTGATGTACAAAGATTGCACAAATGAGATATGTTCATGAATGAGTCAGTGATGGAGTATGCATATACTGTATATGTACAACTATATCTGGTATCATCGCATTGTTTACTCCATTGATAGGGCCTGAAAGAAGTGAATTTTAAAAATGTACCACTGCAGTACATCTGGTAAAAAAGCACATTAATTGTCTTTCAAAATGCATGAAATATCTTCTCTTTAATCTTAAGAGAGCACAAACATTTTTTCCAAGTACATTTATGCAATCTCTAGCCACTTTATCCTGTTCAAGTGGCTAGAGATAATGATAATGAGACATTTATGCAATCCAAATGTGGATGCATCTCATCAATCCAGTACTATTAAACTTACCTTAAAGGAGAAATTCTGGGGTTTTCTAACCAGAGCCCTATTATTACCTCCAACTTTGTTGAAGAAGGTTATGTTTTCACCTCCATTTGCTTATTTGGCTGTTCCCAACATAACTCAAAAAGTAGTAAAAGAATTTGGATGAAATTTGGAGGAAAGATGGTCCATGGGCCAAGGAACATTTGATTAGATTTTGATGCAAATCCAGATATGTGGCTTGATAGAGGCACCCACTCTATTGAAGTATCCACTCTACCAAGTGTCCTTCAAGTTCCATCTTTTTTTAGTCCAAATATTTACTAGATGCAAAAAAAAGAGTTCGCTGTCAGGTCAGTTCAGTTCACAACTAATCCTGCTACTGGTAACATTGTAACCCAGTACTACCTGCTGCATGGTCAGGTGGTTGTTGACTAAACCAGCTCCCTCACCAGCATCATGTTGGTGAGGAGGGTGGAATGACACCCAGCAGGAAGAAAAATAAGACCTATCAAAGGGCAGATGAGCTCAACATGAGCCAACGGCCATCATGCAACAGCAACAAGATGCCCCTGTGCATGAGTGGCCGGAGCATCAAACAAACAAACTTCTCCTAGCCCTATGGGTAAATAGCTCCACTGCCTTGTGAATAACTAGATATAGTAGAAGGCTAAGGAAAAAAAAAACCCTGACAGAAATATCAAAGTGGAGCCCTATAGATGGTAAAACTTGTCAACTCATCAGTGTTTCCAGCAACTCTTGAAGCCAAACTGGTGCCAGAAGTATTGCTCTGCTCTCTTACATCAGCAAGGTCAAGAGGGGGGTCTTGTTGCATGGGCAAACCAGGACCTCCATACTACTGCCCAGGATTTTTTGCGGCATGGATAAGTACAAAAAAATAAAATCAGTCCAGTATTGTCTTATAACCAGCAACCACAAAATTCTATACAATAAAATCATGTGGGGCAAACATCCACATCAAAATAAAATGCTTATTTTTACCACTGATAAGGTAATAATGTTATTATAAATGTCTGGTAACATGGAATACACCTGTGTATACAGAGATACACCTGTGTCTCAAACTGTATAAAATGACTGTTTCTACACTCATTATTTTACCTTTCTCTTCTTCTGGTCCTGACACAGCACCCCATTCAGTGCCTGTAGTCCTTTACCAAACAGGGGCAGTTTTCTGATATTTACAAAAGAAGAACTCACGCAGAATTCATGAAGAAGCCTATTTCCAAAGCAATGCCCAAATATTTAGCCAATTACAACAATATGGATGAGGCATTTAAATTTGATGACCATCCTTATTTATTTGAATCAGAGTATACAACCCTCGTGTGCTAATCGTCTACAGGCACTGATTGGGGTGCTATGTCAGAGACCGGAAGAAAAGAACGATAAAACAATGACTTTATATGTTGTCAGACACTTATAATAACATTATGAGCCTGTCAGTGATGAAAACATTTTCAATATTACTACAATTCCCCATAATCTGTCATGCTCTGCCCCGAACATCCACTCCGGAGATTACAGATCTCCCATGCCAGCGCCAATCTGGATCCGGGATGGGAATTCCATCCCACCTGAATTCATTTCCTGGTTTTCACCACTGCTTATTTAAAGGCCATTCTCAGACTCTGACTTTGCCAGAACGTCTCGTTTGTTTTCTCTAGCCATTTCTGTGCCGTTCATGCTTTTCGTGGTTTTTCCCTCTCGCTATTTTTCTAGTTCATGTTTTTTGCACCAAGGGTTTTTTCTTGTTCATGGATTTTTGCCATTTGTGTTTTTGTCCTGTTTTGCTAACTTTTTCCCACGCCCTTTTTTCCCCTGGATTAAATCACCTTATTTATTGGATTACTGTTTGTTGTACGTTTTTTCTGCTTCTAGATCCAAACTTCACCTCCACCACCCACAACAGTACATTCTGGCCAACATGGATCCAGCGGAACTCGCCCATCTGAAAACGGCCATCCAGCAACAAGGGATTCTCCTCGGGACCCACCAAAAAGATCTACAGCAAATTATCCAGAACCTCGCCACCCTGTCCGACTCGCTCAACCTCCTCACCACGCAGATTCAGCACTTTCAAGCCATGCCTACCCCTGCCTAGCCATCTCCTACTTCAGTTCCTGCCACCGCCTTTCTCTGCGAACCAAGACTTCCAGCACCTCAGCCCTATGATGGAGAACCAGCTACTTGCAGATCATTTCTATCTCAATGCTCTTTGATCTTAGAGCTGCAACCTCTGGCCTTCCCCACAGAACACTCCTAGGTAGCATATGCCATCACACTCCTCACCGGCAAGGCCAGAGAGTGGGGAACAGCAGTCTGGGACACTGATGTGCCCTTTTGTTCCAGACTTGACCTCCTACCCAGGACAGCGCCACCCAAGGGACGACTCTACTCTCTCTCCCATCGAAAGGCAAGCCATGGAGAAATACATCTCCAAATCTTTGGCAGCTGGGATCATCCGCCCTTCCTCCTCCCCAGCAGGGGTGGGATTCTTCTTCATGGAAAAGGACAAGTCACTCTGCCCCTCCATTGACTATTGGGGTCTCAATGCCATCACAGTCAAGAACTGCTACCCACTACTGCTCATGACTATGGCGTTCAAACTACTCCAGGGAGCCAAGGTATTTACCAAGTTAGATCTATGCAATGCATACCATCTCATCAGGATCAGGGAGGGAGACAAGTGGAAGATGGACTTTAACACCACCACTGGTCACTACAAGTACCTCTCCACACACCACCTGCCACTCAGAACTGTCTCCCACAAGCTGGCTCCCAGGTATCTAGGACCCTTCCTCATCAGTAAGGTAATCAATCCATGTTCCGTCAGACTGGCACTACCACTCACCATGCGACACATTCACCCCACATTCCATGTGTCACAGCTTAAACCTCTGGTCTCTAGCTCTTTGTCCCCACCCTCCAAATGTCCTCCTCCTCCCGGGCTCATTGATGGCAGTGAAGCCTACACGGTCAAAAAGCTGCTGAAGGTGCGGTGGCAAGGCAGAGGACTCCAGTACCTGGTGGACTGGGAAGGTTACGGTCCCAAGGAGAGAAGTTGGGTCCCCGCCAGGCTCATCTTGGACTCAACCCTCATCTCCGACTTCCACCAGCAACACCCCAACGCTCTTCCTAAAGTGCCTGGAGGCGCTCGTTGAAGGGGGGATACTGTCATGCTCTGCCCTGGACATCCACTCCGGAGATTACAGATCTCCCACGCCAGCGCTGAACTGGATCTGAGGTGGGAATTCCATCCCACCTGAACTCACTTCCTGGTTTTCACCGCTGCTTATTTAAAGGATGTTCTCAGACTCTCACCTTGCCAGAATGTCTCGTTTGTTTTCTCTTGCCAGAATGTCTCGTTTGTTTACTTATTGGATTACTGTCTGTTGTGCGTTTTTCTGCTTCTAGATCCAAACTTCACCTCCACCACACATAACATTATAGTGCTTTTTAATGTTCAAACATTTAATTTCATTCTTTTTAAAGCCATTTTTGGCCTACAGCATTTCTTGACATGTGCCCAAGACTTTTGCACAGTACTGTGTGTACACTCCTGATACTTAAGATGCATGAAACAACCAAGTGGAAATGGAATATAGAGCTTAGAAGCTGTCGAAAGTATTTGAATATACATTTCAGATATATGAATTACTGTATGTCATATTAAAGCCAGATGGCCTTTCGATTTCATAACATCGGTGAACTTTAGTTCCCTCTGAAAATTGGTCATTGTGATATATGTTTACTTCTGCAATATCTAAAAAAAAAAAAAAAACAGCCCATTCTGTGACTGGGAAGTTATTTAATTTGAGGGAATTCCCTAGCAAATAATGTGTATGAAATTGCTCGCTTCACTCAGTCAAGCAGACAGAGGAAGTCCATGTGCGCATACGCAGGTTTACCTTCTTCTTCTTTTGTGTTTTACAGTAGCTGGCATCCACAGTTTTGCATTACTGCCATCTACAGGTTTACCTTTGACCGTGCACTGACAGTTCCATCATTCTGTCACTAAACGAACGGCTGATCACACCGAGGTGCTCGCTGACCGCCAATATTTATTAGTTTGGTCCTACATTTCCTTTCCTTTGTATATAACATAACATCTTTTCTTCTTGCTGTCCGTTACTGTAGTCAGTCTTTCACATTTCATTTGCACACTCACGTCCTCCATTTTTCTCTCCTGTTTCAAATTTGTATCCCACCATGCCTTGTGTGAATGGGGAAAGCCCACCATGTGACGCATGATGTAATATCTTGTATTGGGTCATGGTGAAGCAGGAAAAAATAGATGAGAATTTAGAGTCACGTGGCCTTAAATTAATTCATTGTTCTATTTAACAAATATATAAAATTGGAAGTCTGTGATTCAAATTCAGTAGCTTTCGATCCACTAAACAAAAATAATTGTGTCAGGGAAAATTATTTTGAAAAATCTGGAAGGCAGTCTAGCTTTAATACTGCTCGAAATGATTGCACATTTACAATTGGTCATCATTGTAAATTTGTCATCAGTTTCAATGTTCAAATATCAGATGTAAGCTGAAATGTGATGTTCTTAGATTGCTTTTCAATGACTAATTACTGGTTCCATGGTATTTTTCGTCAGCACAGAAGCTTTTAATCAGTCATCCTTATATTATCGCCCATACAGCCCTTTCACTTTCACTCTCTGCATTGTTTACATGAAATACATGCTCCAACTACTCAGCACTATAACTCTGGCCAACAACATTAAGTGTACATTTACACTGATGACGAATTGTGAATGTGCAATCATTTCAAGTAGTATTAATCTTAAAAAAAATCTGTGAGACCATGTAAACATGTAATAAGATTTGAACAGCCAATATTTGAACATATTTGAACATAATACAAGTGTTGCTACGCAAACCAAACCTCGTCCGGCAGCACTTACTTAATACCTATACATTGATAATGGCAATATTTCTCAATCATCAGCTGTCAGGTTATAGTCCTATGAAAATCCATGACCTTGAGTTTGACATTTCAAAGTCATTCAAGGTATTACGAAGTGCAAAATATGACAAAGGAGACTCCGAACTGTTGAGCAAATGAAACTGTATAGCAGGCAAGAATGGAACAATACTTTTCTTTCAAAACTACTGCAATTGGTCTCTTCAGTTCCTAAATGTTTACAGAGTGCTTTTAAAAGTAGAGGTGATACAACACAGTGATAAACATGCCCCTGTCCCAACTTTTCTGAAACGTGTTTGTAGGAATTCGGACGGGTGGGTGGAGCACAGATGTACGGCAGGCCAGAACTGAGTTCAAAAAAACCTCTTTATTTTGCACTTTACAGTGACTTTTAAACTCTCCCAGCCACACACACACGCACACACACAAGTCTAACTGACCAAACTGAACCTTCAGCTAACTGGCCAAAGTTAACTGAACGCCCATATGGCACTTGATAATGGTAAATATCTGTCTACCATCAACTGTTTTCAAGTTACAGCCCTAAGAAAATCTGTGATCTTGAATTTGACTTTTCAAGGTCACTCAAGGTCAAAGGTCATTGTGCCAAATGAAAGGTCATATGGGAGTTCCTATATGCTCATAATAGTAAACATTTGTCTATCAGCAACCATTTTTGAGTTATAATGGAAAATATGTTATTTTGACCAAAAGGTTGACCTTTCCGGTGACCTTGATCTTCACCTTGACCCGATTATGCCCAAAATTTAAGCAGGTAATCTATGGACCATTGCCCACCTATCCTGATCATTTGAAGTCAATCAGTGCAACCGTCTAGACGCTAGATTGTTAATAGACAGACACACAAACAAACCACACTGATTGCAACACCTCGCCCCGCTTATTCTGTTGCGGGTGAGGTAAAAATTGTAATGAAGCAAATCTGGGTAGAAGTTCTATGCACCCTAGGAACCCCTACCTTCATGCCAGAAAGAATCAAAATCAGTGAAGAATTGACAGAGAAGAAGCGATTTGTCTGGAAACCGCTCGTTAGGGATTGCTTGATTACTCCATATCTTCATTATTAATTGCAATTATGCAAATTTAGGTAGAAGCTACTATACGCACCCCAGGCAGACCTACCTTCCTGCCAAAAATAATAAGAATAAGTGAAGAATCGAGAGAGAAGAAGCGATTTCTGTGAAATGTGGGCGACGCCCAATGGACGACAGATGGACGACGGACATGACGGCATAAACTCATCACCTGTCGAAGGGATGAGCTAATAATCAAGAATAAGGTGATGTGATGCAGCCCAACATTAAAAGGACTTCCTGTTGTCACTCTAGAGGTAATTATTTCCTAATAAAGGCGTCTTACATGACGGTAATTTGCAAATGATTACAGCTTATTTTATGAACGTGTGATATGTCAAACATTTCATCCAATTGCAGCTTCATTAAACGTTGTGGAACATCAACAAAACAAGTTGCGGTGAGTTGAATTGGCTCGGGTTGCTAATGCAGGATGATGGCTTTGAGGATGACGGCAGTATTAGAAGCTGATCTGTTTGAGCAGTGTACACATGAGGGGGTGAGAGAGTGAAACAAGCTAATGTTGAGATGGAGAAACAGCTACTGTTGTGTTCACTAATACTAAGCTTTTCGTTCGCGTCTTTACAACGAAGTGCTGCAAATTGAAGTGTAAACAAACAACAGTTGGCTTGATTCTGACTTGTGTTGGTGTACGGCTGGGGAAGAATTTTGTCGCGACCTTCATACATACGGACTTCGTGAGGAGTGAACAAAGAAACAGCCGAGGACTTTATCACTTCGTGATTAAAAAAAGTACCGTAAAATAACAACGCATAGCAAGAAAAGTACTTGGAAAACACTAAGGCCAGAGCTGAGAGGGAAATACAAACCTTTCACCAAGTGATCACTGCAAACTCGAGCACGCTTCAACTCAGCTCCCTTCGATTTCAGTCAGCGGTTCACTGAAAAGCCGCCTTTCTCCACGTCTTTGTGTGAAATCCTGTGTTCGTTCACCCTTTTTTATTAGTTCACGGAGAACCCTGAAGAAACTTTTATCAGTTTCACGGTTTGATCGATTCGAACAACCTAAAACAACACAAGCGTAAAGCATTTTTCATGTGAGCATTGCACCTTCTCCGTACAAACGCTTCGTCAGCTGATCTTTGGTAGACCACCAGCTAAAGTTTTGAATAACTAATGAGGCAGATGTGGCGTCTCATGAAACCCAGCTATAAGCCATGTACGACGAGATTGAGTGGAATAGCTGGTTTATTCTATTCACATTGACTGGATGTTATTTTTTGCAAATTTGATAAATAAGAATTTTATCCAAAACGTCTGACAAACTCATTTCCGCTTAGAATGTAACCAAACCGGCAAAATGACAGGAGCAATTTGTGAAAAATTTTATAATAATAATAATACTTGAAAAATAAAAAGAAACGTTCTTACCATCAGATACTTTCACTGCTTTTTTTTGTATTTTTAGGGGTTTTGTTTTCGAGTAGAGTTTTTATTCCGTCCTTGGTTGGTTCAGCAACACGCTGTGCTATTTTGTTTTTCTCTACTCGCGATATATGAGCTGATAGCCTCGTAGTAGAGTAGCCCATCAGAGCACGCTATTGCTCATATCCAGTGAATGTGGATAGAATATATATGTGTATGTGCATATATCATGACAATTTTTAGGTCATATCACCCAGCCCTAGTGTTTATTATATGATTTTCTCTGCATGTTAACAAAATTCTCATGACCATGGAAACTCGCAAACCTGTAGCTCTCTACAGCAAGGATTTGGCATGAAACTGGACTAGTAATGCTGCCAGCCGAAATTAATTAGAAGATAAATCGTCCAATCAATACAGAAATTCAAAACCAATTGAAGGCGCCAGAATGCCACGCTGTCCTATTTCAGTTAATAAGGAATAAAACTAAAAGCACCATAATCCAGCCAGTGGGGGTGCATAAGTGTACTCTTGGTGCCGGTCCCAAGCCCGGATAAATGGAGAGGGTTGCGTCAGGAAGGGCATCCGGTGTAAAACTGTGCCAAATCTAACATGCGGATTCATCCACTGTGGCGACCCCTAATCAGGAGCAGCCAAAAGAAGAAGAAAACTAAAAGCACTATGGTGTTCCAGGACTGTTCACATTTACCAAACTACACTGAACACAACGTGTTGAGAATCTACAGAAGCGTTATTCCAGTTTCTATGTTTTTACTCAATCACGCAAGATACTACTGTAGTTATAATGAAATCATTTCAGACAGGGACAGTACAGCACTGAACACATGCTCCGAAATATCAATGTAAGCTATGCGTGGCCTTTTTGACAGCAGTGGAATGTAGCGTGAGGGCTGTGCTCAATATTTTCCACAAACGACTCCAACATTTGGTCTGAAAACAGATGATTAATCTGACTCCAAGTTGAGTCACACACATAAAGTGGTTCACTTGAAGGACAGACACCTGAAAACATACTGTAATGGGAATAATAAGAAGAAAAGAGATGTTTGTTCTTACCTAATGAATTGCATCAATTAATGAAAGGCGTATAAGGTCTACAGGTGTGAATATGGATGTTTTTAAATCTACTCGCCCAGACAGGCAGAATGTACGGAAACTATCTTGCGCGAATGATTCATGATCAGTAACTGCACTGCATTGCAGCAAACACACGCTGAAACATGGCAAGCACGTTGAAGGTCAAATAAAAATGAACTTCGGAGAATGACACAAAGATATGGCAACCTTCGAAATGAATAAAGAGACAGATGTTGTGTTCGAAACACTTCAGAAATAAGAAAATACACGGGTAAAACCATGATTGACCCTTTTCAGATGATGATTAGAAGAGTGTTTGGTGGAATGTTCGGTTTATTTTGTAGAATTCGTTTCATTAAATAATAAATCACCTCCGGGCTGAATGTCTATAAATGATTTACAGTATTAACCTACTTTGAATTAGCATTTGAGCAGCTTCGCAGAGTAAAGTTGAGAGGAGTGGGAGGTACATGTTGGCATGCTGCAGCATTGAGCTGTCCTCTCTATGGATCCACGTGCAGCAGAGTGCTGTGAAGAGCCGCATCATGCCTCCTGGGTTTGTGTGTGTGTGTGCGTGCCGTGGGCTTTGAGCTCAGTGCTCACCAGGGGCCCAGCGTGGGCTCGCTGCACAGTCATCAGGCGCCTTCTGGAAAGGCATTTACATCACTGCATCCCTTTACACAGATCAGAATGGACAACAGAGTACAGTCACTCGTTCAGTGGACATCAGAGCTGGGGCCCTTCAGGATAAAGGATTGACCGGCTATAGATCGGACTTTTGGTATAAAACACGTGATCAGCGATCAGCCGAAATTTGTTTAATCTGCTCCGACACAGCGAGTTGATCAATGAGACAAAATACATGAGCCGAATGCGCACGTGCGCTGAAGTGAAATGGGATCACTGGCAGTTTTTCAGTGTCTCGGACCAAATCAATGGCGTTTTTAAAGGTTTTAAAACCAGTGGCGAAGCAAAGCGAATAATTTTCGCACAAATTAGAGATCTGTACAGGTCTGAGCTCAGCCTTTGTCTGATTCGGAGATAGAAGCTAAATAAAACAGCCCGCTCAGAAATACGTCGACGCCAGGATTTGAACTGAAGTTGCAAAATCTATTCTTTTCCTAAGCAGCATACTAGACTAGCCATGGAGGATTACAGCATTAGCTGAGGTTATGTAATATGACACTTATATAGTCAGGACATGGCGGCGCCACACGACAATTGTAGAATCGTTACCTGAGGCTCGTACACCAATTACATTCTTAAACATGCTCGAACTCGGTTAAACACACACACATTCAGACAGGTGCCTCTATTGGCTTTGGCCAAAGGCTGAGGCAATAAACTAATCGTCACTGTCGAACCCGATCCAGGCTTGAGGCGACCCATGTTTGGTTGACTTGGCCAGAATTGCAGCAGTCAGGTGGCCAGTTCCTTTCTGCACACTCACACACATTCACATCTAAGGTCACCAACTAGCCTAAACTGCATGTCTTTGGACTGTAGGGGAAACCGGAGCACCTGGAGGAAACCCACAAAGGCACGGAGAGAACATGCCCCCACACAGAAAGGTCCCCGTTGGCCACTGGGCTCAAACCCAGAACCTTCTGGCTGTGAGGCGACAGTGCTACCAATACACCATTCAAATAAACTGATAAGACATTTAAAAGTACATCATGAACCCAAGTATCAAAAAGTAGCAGAACTAGCCGAGAAGAGTGGCACGACACCAACAACGAGCCACCATTGTATTGACAGTAACGTTCTGAAAGCTAAAGGAATCATGACCAAAGTTATGAAATTTATTGCATGAGTTAACTATGCGTCCAGGGTGTACCTCGCCTTTCGCCCGTAGTCAGCTGGGATAGGCTCCAGCTAGCCTGCGACCCTGTAGGACAGGATAAAGCGGCTAGAGATAATAAGATGAGAAATTATGATGGTGTACATTGATGGCCTAAATGTGTAATGATTCCTATGCTTGGGGGGAGTCTCAGACCCTGTGCATGGTTTGAGAGATCAGCCTGCATGACGGAAAACAAATTCAGCCCTCCTGACAGATGATGGTGGTCACGTGAAGCATCCCGGAAGTGCTGGGGTGGGTGTTTTTTTTTTTTAAAGCAAAGAGTTGGTGGAGCAGTGAACGCTGAAGTTCTGTCAGTCAGACTCAGGCTGTTAAATTCAAGGCTAAAACTGTCAAAAATATGGGATGAAACACGTTAATTCGCGTTAGAAACGCGCTACAAACAGAGCAGCCGCTTGTTGACAGCTGGGTTGGCGGTGAAAGTAGCGAACTCGCTCCGGTTCTGGTTATCGAGTTCTTGTTGTTTTATCGAGTCTCAGTTCTTCAGTGAACCCGGGGACTGCGGTGTGGATATTAAACACTGACGCTGAAGTTGTGTAATGTATAGCATATTCGGCTAATCGCACTTAGTTAGCTAGCAAGCTAGTTAGCTTAGCTGGCTAGCAAGCTAACAGGTTTATTTTGGGTTTACTCGCTTCTCAGTGAGAAAGCGTTGCCAAAACATAGCTAGTTACACATTTCTTAACAGTTGTAATTATTTGTAAGTAAATAAATAGTGTTCTATGAGTTATCGTAATGCATGACGCCTACGAGTCCGTGCCTATTTTGGAGAAACTGCCCCTCCAAATCGACTGCCTGGCGGCCTGGGGTAAGTCACACAGGGTCATTTCTGTTTGACACATTCTCAGTTTGACATTTTTTACACATGTTGTTGATGGATCTGCGTTAGCAGCTCTGCTCTGAGCACCCAACACCAATTCGACTTT
>JAODVO010000024.1:67635008-67649475 GCA_025400055.1 Notarius lentiginosus | reverse complement strand
TGAAATTGTATATCAGGCAAGAATGGGACAACATTCCTCTTTCAAAACTACAGCAATTGGTCTCCTCAGTTCCCAAATGTTTACAGAGTGTTGTTAAAAGTAGAGTTGATGCAACACAGTGGTAAACATGCCCCTGTCCCAACTTTTGTGAAACATGTTGCTGACATCAAATTCAAAATGAGCATATATTTAAAAATAACTAAATAAAATCTCAGTTTCAACATTTGATATGTTGTCCTTGTACTATTTTCAGTGAAATATAGTGTTTCCAAGATTTGCAAATCGGCATACTCTGTTTTTTATTTATGTTTTACTTGGTGTCCCAAATTTATGGAATTGTGGTTATAACAGGACTGAGTTACCTTTTAATGTTTAACCATTAATGATCAAATCAAAGCTATAAATAAGACATCAATTTGAATTCAAATCTGTGAAAATTCACCCTTTTCTCAGATAATGTCTTTATGCCTGTCGCTAGTGTCTTACCAGTGAGCTGCCTTCAGTTAAATCATTTACATTCATGTGACTGGATGAACCATTACAGAGGATCTGCTGAAGAAACTACATTAGTTCATGTTTTGAACACTGGAGTCTATGAACTCCACACATCCCCCATATGTTTATCCGTTCTGCTACACTGATTTTTCCAGGTCTACTGAAATACTTCACTGGGTCTGCTAGGTTACGACTGCTGGTTTAGAACATGTCATAGTCATAGGGTGAATTTCCAGTTTGAATCCCCCAGAAATATTTCATGACACTTCAAAATGTTTATGCATGGGTGGTGAACATAGCGCACATACAGCACTTCTGATTATATACACGTCATAGCGCTGCCTTGAGCTATATGATGTTAGTAAAAGCTCAACATCAAATGAACATGCACATTATTTAGCTTAAGTTTAATCACATTTTATTGGCTACTAGCTTTGTATTGGCTACATTTTATTGGCTATCTGTCTGGATCTGGTTTTATGGTTTTATGGTGAGTCTTGATTTCAGTTGTATTGTGCACATGTTATTTTAATTATATTCAGTGGAACTGTCTTTCAGGTATTTTTATTTTCTACTCCTATCAATGTCACTGATATCTTTTCTGTCTCTCCTAAACCTCCCTCACTATCTTAGGTGATGAAGCAGGAGTATGAGATGGAGGTAAAGCCCGAGGACGGCGCGTACATTCGTGGTTTATTCCTGGAGGGAGCTCGGTGGGATCGGGAGCATATGGTCATCGGAGAATCACATCCTAAAATCCTCTTCGACTCGCTGCCCCTTATCTGGCTGAAGCCTGGAGAGAGCAGCAAGTTCCTGCATGAGAGTGTGTACGTGTGTCCTGTTTACAAAACAAGTGAGAGGAGAGGCACGCTGTCCACCACCGGACACTCCACCAACTACGTCCTGTCCATGGAGCTACCCTCAGACCAGCCGCAGAAACACTGGATCAACCGTGGGGTGGCGGCACTCTGCCAACTAGATGACTGAATAATGAGTTTAACTGAATGTACACAGACATACCTAAAATGCAAAAATGCTGTATAATTGTCATTAAAAAAATACAGTAACAGCCTATATAAATTATTTTCATGGTGTGGATGAAGGATACACTAGGATTAAAGGTTAACCCATCAGGGGGAATTAAGCTGAAGTTTAGCTGCATTTCTCATCCCAGGCTGCTATTAATAGTCAGAGAAAGCAAGATTTGCATAAAAGCAACACCAGCACATTACCTCCAACTACATTCTTTACTGCTCCTTTTTCATTTCATTCCTTTTCATCTGGATCTCCGAAGACATTGAATGCTCTACTTCAGCATCTAACACATTTATGAAGGTCCTGGATTCATATAGGAGACATTATACAAGTTCAGATGATAATATCTGAAAGTGTGTTCGATTCTTGGTCTAAACCCACAGGACATCTGATATCTTTTGTATGTAAAATTAGCCACAAGCCAGCATCTCAAAACCATCCAATGTGCAGGCTTATATCAGTAGTCCTGATTTACACAGATATGATCTATCCAGCCTGCCATTAGACAGTCCTGATTGTGATCTATTGTCAATTTTGTCTACTTAAACTTGCTATATAGTGTTACTCCTACAGCCTGTTTTAATATCTTATTGTCTAAATTCAGAATTTCAGGATTACAAGCTATGAATTTTGTTCTGAGATGTTTTTAAAATGCTTAAAACCTCTTAAAAATGGTGGACTGCCAATGGGTCCAACTGATCATATTGTATTTTAATAGAATCACTACCAAGTTTTCAGAAATGCCATGTGCATAACCATGGAAACAATAGACAGGTTAGACCCTCTAGGGCAGGAGTATTCAATTAAAATTCAAAGAGGTCCAGTTTGAGAAAATTTCCATTGATGAAGCTGTCTCATGGCATTTTTTTGGCCTGGTTTTGTCACAATCACTCTCGACCCCCATAACACACACCCATTCTTGATACTGGGTTCATGTTCCCTCACCTCATAGGGGCCAAACTCCTTCACTTTTAGTTTTGATGACCAGCCATTGTGTACCATCTCCTGCACCCTTGAGAGTTCTGGATCATTGTCCATGCTTTCACTTGATCAACTGTCACCAGTGTGATGTCTGAGCTCTCCAGCATGAGAACCCTCTCTTCCAGCCTCTCCACCTCAGGTTTCTTGGGTAAGGGAAGACAGCTCAGGGGGTGTGCATTGCCATGGTACTTCCCTTCTTAATACACTATTGTGTATTTGTAGGCTCTCAGGGTTACTGCCCACCTTTGGATCCTGGGTGAGGCCATTTGTGGTACAGTTCACATCTCACTGAAAAGTGCCAACAAAGGCTTGTGATCTGTCACTATGGTGAGTTTCTGTCCATAAATGTACAGTATTTGAGGAAGCATTTTATTCCAAATATCACTGCCAGTCCTTCCTTATCCAGTTGCAAGTAGTTCTTCTTGGCAGTGTTTAATGTTCATGAGGTAAATCCTATGGGTCTCTCAGTTCCATCTAGCATTTGATGTGATAGCATGGCACTTATTCCATATGGTGATGCATCACATGACAGCACAATGTCCTTCTCTGGGTTGTAATGCACAAGCACCTTAGCGGACTGCATCATTTGTTTTGATTTTTCAAAGGTCGTTTGTTTTGCCTCTCCCCACTGCCACTTTGTGTCTTTTTGTAGCAGTTTGTGCACTGGGGCAAATACAATAGGCAGACTTGGCAGGAACTTGTTATAATAGTTTAACAGTCCTAGATATGCCTTCAACTCTGTCACATTTGAAGGTGTGGGTGCCTCCTTGATAGCTTGCACCTTCTCATGGACTGAATGCAGTCCTGTTACATCCACCTTATGACCCAGGAACTTCACTTCCTCACTCATGAATAAACACTTAGTCCTCTTGAGCCTGAGACTAGCATCATGTAGCTGCTTCAGCACCATGGACAGTCTGCAAGTGCACTTGGTCATCTTTCCCTGTCAACAGGATGTCATCCAGAAAGATGGCCACATGAGGGATGCCCTGCAGAAGTCCCTCCATGGTCTGTTGGAAAATAGCTGGGCTTGATGAAATGCCAAAAGGTATCACTCTGTACATCAACAAGCCTTTGTGGGTGTTTATGGTCACATACTTTTTTGCTTCCTCGTCCAAGGGGATCTGGTGATATGCATGGCTCATCTAATTTTGCAAATTTCTGTCTACCTGAAAAGGTGGCAAACATGTCCTCAATTCTAGGAATTGGGTACTGTTCCAGTCTTGAGATCTGATTTACAGTCAGTTTGTAATCTCCATACAGCCTTACTGTGTCATCTGGTTTTAATACAGGGACCACCGGCGCTGCCCACTCAGCATGTTTTGCTGGTTCAATAATCTCCTGAGCAAGGAGACAGTCAAGTTCAGCCTCAGCTCTTCCTCTCATGGCATATGGGATGGGCCTGGCTTTAAAAAACCTGGGGGCTGCTTCCTTTTCTACATATATTTTAGCTGGGGGGGGCTTTGAATCTCCTGAGTTCATCTTTGAAAACCTCCCTATGCTCCTCTAGTACCTACTCCAAGGTCTCCTCTCACATGGTGGATCTGGGGTTCTGAGCTCCACTGTAACCCTAGCCTCCTAATTCAGTACCTGCCTACCAGACTAGGGCCTGAACCTGCTACAACTACCACAGATCAATTTTGCACTCGCTTTTTATCCTACACCTTAGCCACAGCTGTTCCCAAAACTTTTACTTTATGTCATGTGTATGTTCTGAGTCTCACTCTACACGGGCGTAGCTCTGGTGCCTCTTTACCCCCTAAGGTTTTGTACACAGTGGTTCATTACTGTTACCCCACAATTTTAATATATTTCAAACTGCATTTCCATCTCATTAACTGTCAGTGTCTCTACAAATGGCTCCTCTACTGGTACATCTAGTTCATCTATTTTGTATAGTGTGAACATGACTTCATCTGTCTCAATGTCATCTTTTTTGCCCTCCCCCGACTGCCATAATTTGCTCCCTGAGTTTTCATATGCTTTTCTATCTATACACCACCCCCTCGAGTCTTTGAAGCACTAGCTGTGCCTTTGGACCTACACACTTTCTGAATGTGGCCAATTTTACCAGACTTGTGACAGGTTTCTTTAATAAACCTATAGTCCCCAGCCCTGTGCTGCTCACCTCTGCACCTGTAGCAAGTCTTATGCTGGTGCTGCCGCTTACTGGAGGTCTGCTTTGATGACATTTTGTGCACTTCTTGAGGTGCCTTCATGTGTGAGGGTGTAAACTCCAATTACTGTAAGTCCTTTAAATCCTTGCTGGCTGTCTCAATGGCCTGGGCCAGCTTCAGTACTTGGTCGGAGGTCAAATCCGGCTCTGACAACAGTCGGCACTGTATGTGGTCATCTCCAATCCCACAAACCAGTGTATAATCTCTGACAACTTGTCTCCATAGTTGCAATCTTGTGCTAAATTCCTCAGCACAGCAACATATTCCACTACTGTTTCTCCAGGCTTCCTATTTCTGAAATCAAACTTGAAGTGCTGCACAATCTCGCTGGGTTTAGGGTTGAAATGATCTTTAACAGCTTAACAAGCTCATCAAACATCTTATCTCCTGGCCTGGCAGGGCTGACGAGGTTCCTCGTGAGGCTGTAAGTCTGACTGCCCACTGAACTGAGCTTTCTGCCTACTTGTATCATCTATCTCATTAGCTTCAAAAAAGTGGTGGAGCACCTCACAATATTCCTCCCACATCTGGCTCTGACTATCAAAAGGAGCAGTGCTTTCTACCATAGCTGCCGCCATGCTTTTCTTGGTAAAACAAACAAACAAACAAACAAACAAACAAACAAACAAACAAAAAAAAAAACGGTATGTTATGCTAACATAGCAACTTAGCTGAGAGTCTTACTAATTTGTCTGCATTCCCATGATGCATCTGATGTAACTTTATTTTCATTGCCATTTATGTAGTAACTATGGGATGTAGTAATTATGGGAGGGTTTTTGCTGAACATTACGGTGTTTTATTATGTTTCTAATGAACACAGTGTACAGCTTGGTCACCTCATTTCTCACAATACACAACATCAACTATTTCTTCTTTTACTGTCTGTTTAGCCCAACCGATAACAACTAAAGGTCGCCTCACCACCTAGTGGACCTGCAGACTAACATGATACTGTCAAATATCACAGTTACAACATACAGACAGATCAAAACCTATCAGAATCAGTCATAGCTGTACTCAAGATTTGAAATAGGAATTGGACAACAGTCATTAAAAGATTCCCTAACTCTGGATAGATCAATCTTTTTTGACTTTTCTCTTTGTCTTGAGGATCTTCTCACTGTACACTGTGGTTCACTTCTAATGTCATCATTTCCTTTTTCATTGACTTCTGCTTCATTTTGATGTGACTTCACCATTTTCCACAGGTTCAGATTCACTTCACCTCTCTGTACTCTGTTCATTTAGAACTTCAGGTACACCTTCAGCACTGGCTGTGACCATTTCAGGTTTAATTTCTTCCACAGGTTTTTTCCAATATTTGTTCACGTAGGCTTTTCTTTTTAGGTTTTATCACTTGTGGATACATGTTCCACTTCAGGGAAGTACTCCCGTTATTGTAGTGTTACAATTTCAGGTAAAGTCTCAGCAGATTGCTCTGGAGCACTGTCAAAGGTTTGCTCAACAGAAGAATGGGACTGCTCCCTCGGCATGATCATTTCATATTTCTGAGTGGACCTTGTGGTTCTCAAGATTGGATCTTGAAAAGAATATGATGGATAGTCATCTTCTTTGTCAGAGTTTAACTGTGGCTCTTGCTCACCAAAATAAAAGTCTGGATGCTGACATGTGCTTGGCCTTCAAGGTTTGTTTGACACAGTAGCAAGCTCTTCTTCAAGGACTGGTAAGAACCCACATGGTAACAAGAGATCTTGGTGCAAGGTTCTCAGGGGACCATCTTTGTTTTCTGGCTTGACTGTGTAAACTGAAAGGTCTTCTTTCTGGTTAATGACAACATGCACAACAGTTTCCCACTTGTCAGCCAGTTTGTGTTTTCCTTTTAAGCATACATTTCTCACTAGCACACGATCACCAACATCTAAGGAAGATTCAGTGTCATGTCTGTCAAACTTGATTTTGTTCCTTTCAGCAGTTTTGGCAGCATTTTTAGTAGCCAGTTGGTAACTCTCTTGAAGATGGGTTTCAGAGCTTGGACATAATGGGACATAATGGCAGCTGTGAGTCTTCTGCGCTGAATTTAAGCCCATGTCCTTCAAGTTCCAGTGCATCTATGCATTGCAGCTGGGCCTGGACATGCATAAAATTGCAGGTGCCTTTGGGGTCAATAATGTGCAAGCTGTGCACCCGAACCTAGAAGCTGAGGCTAATAACACATACCAGCTGTTCATCAACAGACTGTATGAGGTGCTGAAAAATGCATTCCCAGTCCAAATGGACATGAATCAGGTATCCGCCTGTAAGCAGCGAGATGATGAAACTGTGATGCAGTCTCTCCAGAGGCTCATGGAGGTACACGATGCTCACTCGGGGTTGCCGAAGCCTCCTGAGGGTAATAATGAGATGACCCCATATGAAGCATATTTGAAGAATGCCTGGCTGAATGGCATGAGGTTGGAGCTTGCTAGAGCATGTAAAGACAGCTGTATCACCTGGGAAATGTGCATACTGACAGAACTAATTAGCCACGCAGTGCACGCAGAGAAGTGGGCAAAATAACTGACTGAAAAGGCCAAAAGAAAGAAGGAAGACACTCTGCACAAAGTCATGCTCACCATGGTCCGAACCTACCTTGAGCATCCATACAGTGGACGTGGGAGAGGATGGGGTCATGGCAGAGGCAGGGGAAGAGGATAGAACATGGGTGGCCAATGAGGATGTTACAATTGCAGTAAAATGGAGTACTGGGCAAAGGACTGCCCTATAGCAAGTGCAAATAGGTGGGCATACAACAGCAGTGACTGACTGGAAGGCACTCCTTCCTCTTCTCTCTCTCTCTCTCTCCCCCCTCTTGCAATGAAGAAATGATTTGCTGCACTTCCTATGAATTCACCTATCTCTCTTTCTTGCAACGAAGACATGCTTGCTGAATCATCCCCTAATTCTGCCGATTCCCTTATACTAACTACTTACTGATGCAATTTCTCACCTAGAAAAGAAACAGATGAAGATGGTGGGTAGATATGCACAGTACACAAATTCTGATTATCTTAAGATGCCTATGATCACTTTGAGTGTTTTAGGCCAAGATATAGATTTCCTGGTTGACTCAGGGGTGGGTCATTCAGTCATTAAAGCCTCCGAGTTCACGGAGTTCACTGTGGGTGCATCAGGCCAAGCTGTGAATGAAGAATTCACTGTGCCCCTACACTGTAGCTATGCTGGGAAGGTAAGCTTTAAGTTCTCATTTTTGTTATCACATTGCTGTCTGATTAATCTAATGGGCCGTGACTTAATGTGTAAATTGGGTATTAGTTTAACTAGCACACCACAGGGGCTACGGGTGGTAGGTCCCTCGGAGAGGGACGATATTGACTTAATCTTAGTAAAGTACAGCTGCAAGCTGCTGTTGTATGTGTATGCATGGCATTTAGTGCCCATGGCAGTGGGATCAGTGAACATCTTGCTGGTGCATTTGGCAAAAGATTGTACAAACCCAATTGGCACCAATTATATGCTTACAGATGCACTACACTGCACTGCACATGTGTCAAAGGGGGTCCAGATAAGCAGTTTGAGCAAGTGTGGTTTGAACCACAGAATAAAAGTGAAAAATTGGTATTAGATAGGTTGTTTTGGCATAGACATAGGTGTGCAGCATACATGAAATTGAAAGAAATGTGCCCTTTTACTGTGCCAGGTGGTCTGCCACATGTATCCCTTGCAAAGGAGCAGCAGGACAGGTGGAAAGATTTGGGGCCATGGATAAGGCAGTGTTTGAATAATGCTGACTGGGAATACACCTCTGACCCATCAGTGAAATATGGTCCAAGCTTGCAAGCACACCAAATCAATTTAAAATGTGTGGTGCTAACTAAAAGAAACATTGAACTAACAGCTGATAGAGCCTGGCCAGGCAAAGGCGAAGGTGATCAATTCACACAGCTGATGACTGACTCCCCATGTTTCTCTGAAGTTCCACTAGAGTTATGGGCCCAAGGTAAACATGATGTAGGCCTTATTAAAGGTGCAGAGCCAGTAGTAATAACTCCTAAGTCTGACTTCCATCCATGTAAACAACAGTACCCGCTGAAACCTGAAGCAGTACGAGGAATTCAACCAGTGTTTGAATTACTGAAGAAGGAGGGCGTAATTGTTCCATGCATGCACTTACCAGTACATACTGCAATTTTCCTGGTAAAAAAGCACACAAAGCCAGGTGAGTCTGAAGAGTGGCATTTTGTTCAAGACTTGCAGGCAGTAAATGCTGTGATCCAGCCTAGAGCCCTGAATGTACCAAATCCATATACTATCTTGTCACAAATACCACCAGAAAGAGCACATTTCTCTGTGGTAGACCTGGCAAATGCATTCTTCAGCATTTCTGTGCATCCAGATAGTCAACTTTGGTTTGCATTTCAATTTGAGGGCAAGTCATACACATTCACACATTTGTGTCAGGGCAACTGTGAGTTGCCCACCATTTACAATGAAATGTTAAGGCAAAGTTTGAGTACCTTAAACCTCACCCCTGGCACTGCCCTCCTCCAGTATGTGGACAATCTTCTTTTAGCCATGCCCTCAGAAGGACAATGTAGAACAGACCCCATAAAATTGTTGAAACATCTCACGGGAGAGGGACATAAGGCTAGTCTGCACAAATTGCAATTTGTTAAAACTGAGATTAAGTTTTTGGGTCACAATATCTCAGCGCAACGTATGGCACTGGGAGAAGATAGGGTGGCCATGATCCAGAATTTGCCAAAACCTGTCATGAAGAAACAGATGATGGCATTCTTAGGCATATGCTTATATTGCAGAACTTTCATACCTAATTATGCTGTTCCTGAGGCTTTCCTGATTCAACAGTCTGATTCATGGGAAAGGATTGCAGGCACACAATGCTGTCATGTGGGCAGATGAAGCTGAAGAAGCCTTTGTCAACCTCAAATTGGCACTCCAAACCACACCCAACTTGGGCATTCCTGATCCGTCTTGTCCATTCATTCAGGCAGTAGACAAGAAAAAGGGTTGTATGATGTCTGTTCTCTTAAAAGAACATGGAGGTAAGTTATGACTGGTAGCCTATTACTTAACTAAACTTGATCCGGTAGCAGCATGGCTGCCAGTTTATCTATGGGCACTCACAGCTGCTGAAAAGGCTGTTGTAGCATCACATGATATTGTGGGTTATTCTGAACTAACACTTTAGGTCCCACATGCTGTCTCTATGCTCTTGCTTGAACAGAAGACATCTCACCTATCTGCTGCTAAGTGGCTGAGATACAATGCTGTCCTCCTGGAAATGCCCAATATCACAGTAAAACACTGTACCATTTTGAATCCAGCAACTTTGCTTCCTATCAAAGGGGATGGGGAAACCCACTGTTGCATAGCAATGGTTAATCAGGTCTGTTTTCCTCATCCTGACTTATAAGAGACTCCTCTTCACAACCCTGACCTAGTCCTTTTTGTAGATGGCTCAGACTTGAGGGATACGGCTACAGGCCTGAATAAGGTAGGGTATGCCGTTGTTACACATCATGAAACCCTGCTTTCTGGTTCACTTCCGGGCAACTACTCAGCTCAAGCTGCAGAGTTGGTTGTCCTCACTGAAGTATGCAAATTAGGATGAGGAAAGACAGTCATGATATATACTGACAGTAGGTATGCCTTTGGGGTAGCACATGATTTTGGCACACTTTGGAAGCACAGGGGATTCCTTACTTCTACAGGAAAACCAGTTACTCATCATACATTGATAGCTTCACTCCTAGAAGCCATATTATTACCTAAACAACTTACCACACACACTAATCACACTAATGATTTAGACCCTATCTCCACAGGAAATGCAGCAGCAGATGCAGCAGCCAAATGAGCAGTGTCCCAAGGGCCTTCCAAACTCATGCTGAATGCTAACACAAATACTATGTAGCCTTCCCACTCAACTCTAATGTGTTACAGAATTGTCATGGCATACCCCTTTACACCAGATAACCCCTTAAGCATGGGAGGTGAATTGGAGGGAGTCTACTAAAATATTAAATTTGGGATGTATCTACTTTAACTAGAGCATATGACTTTGACTAAGGTGCCAAGAGGCCTAGTTAGCTGATTTTATAGCTATACTGTCACTGTGAGCTTACAGCCTCCCATGCATACCTTTCAACATACCATAGCCCAGCCTTAACCACATTTATCAGACATAAACACTGCAACTGCAGATATACATTGCAACAACATGAAATGTTTAATAAACACACAAACAGGCAATCACCCCTTTAAAATGTCCTGGTGACCCTTTAATTCAATAAAATAAAATGATACCCAGGGTTTTGTAAAACTCAGCTATGGTACCATGCCGTTGGCACGCATGTTGGAGCTCATTTGAATCCTCATGAAAAGTATTTTTAGTACTCACTGATCCTTGGAAATTCAGAAATAGTTAGCAACAGTTTTCCTCAAACCCTCTGTTCAGTGAAGACAGGTGAAATGAGACGGAGAAAACAGTCCTGAAGACAGGTCCATGTGCAACAGTAGGTTCCCTACCGGCAACGCGAAGTCCTGAGCACCCTACAGCAAATACAGCAACCTACAGCAGCAGCGGCCTCCGTGGCAGTGGGATGGCAGGCAGGCATGTAGGCTTTGAGGCACACTATGCAGAAATTCACAACACTAATAAACCCACTATTCACTCCCATAAATGTTCATATTGTCATCAGTTCGCATATAACATCCATACTCACTCAGAAAACCTGGCGCAAAATATGTCTCTCTCTCTCACACACACACACAGTCTCCTTCTTCTCCCAGCTAGTGAAAACGAGGCTAACTAGCACTAATACACAACAGAAAATGGCATCGCCGAAGTTTAGTATAATTTCCGGCTGAAACAGCTTCAGACACGGCTCACTCTGACATTTTGTACCAGATAACACATAAAAACCCTCCGGTTTTTAGTTTCAATAAAAACAACATTAAACAGTTTCAAACGGCTTACAACTAGCTCTTTATGTTCTGTCGCTATTCTTTTCCCTTGTTGTTTTCTCCCGTTAATAGCCTGAGCCCTGTCTCTTTCTTTTTTAGTCCCACCCCCTTTCTGAATCCGGTAGGTAGTTGACGCTCATCTCTTACTGGCATTAATTGGCTAATAACAGATTGACACCTGATTACCCAAATAAACAGAGGAAACGACATGACGCATTCAAAGACCATCAAGACATGGGACATTTCAGCACCCTCCCAAATAAAGCACCAAACACAGACCTCTTCACATCAATGCAAACCCACCTCACAACAGCAGCAATTCAACAAACAACATTTCAAGATACACTGCACATTTGCCAACCAAACACATGTCCAAAGAAACAAAACATAATTTGCAGCAGGGCACTACATCAAAATGAACATATATTTTTCCAAAAACAATGTCTCAGTTTCAACATCTGATATGTTGTCTTTGTACTATTTTCAATGAAATATAGAATTTCCATGATTTGCAAATCTTCTCATTCTGTTTTTATTTGTTTTACACAGTGTCCAAACTTTTTTGGAATTGGGGTTGTAAGTTATTATATCCTTCCTGGTAGCTTGAACCAATCTGGCAATTTTTGTCATGCTCCCAGGCTCACCTTACACTCAGGACTCCACTTCCCACAATCCCCCTCACACACCTGTCACTACCATGTGCACTCCATCAGCCAACCCAGAGCCACTTCCTAGGAGTGGCTCTCCCGAGTTCTAATTATCATCACCTGTACCTCTTTGTTTAAATCTGTATTTATACCCCTCTGTTTGTTTTACCCTTTGCACAGTATTGCCTTCACATTTTTGTGAGCCTACTGAGCATTTCTATTTCTGATTGCATTCCTGTGTATGATCCTTTTTTGCCTCCCGGTTTCTTCCTGTTTCGCCTAGCCCTTGTGTTTGTTTGCTCATCTCTCTCGGGAACGGTTTCTCGATCCCCCACCTGTTTTTCGACTCTGATTTGCCTAGCCCTTGTGTTTATCTTGCCTGTGTTTTTCTGGTTCTTGGACTATTGCCTGTTTCCCAACCACGATTTGTCTAGCCCTCATTACTGTGTTTAGATTTCTCAGTATTGACCTGGCCTGGCTTTTGTACATTGTCTTCTCTCACTGTATTCATTAAAGCATTGAGTTCATTTTTAATCCACGAGCATCTGGATTGTCACAGCCGCATTACAGAATACTATGCCGACATGCAGACGGCGGATTACACGGAGCTACAGGTGGTGCTTAGCAGCCAAGGACAAATGCTTGGACAACGTCACCAGCATTTCGACTCCGTGACTCAGTCCATCCAGAATCTTACGCAGCAGCAGAGGGAGCAGCAATAACAATTTCATGCAGATCATTGAAAGCATGAAGGAAATTACTACCCAACGACTCCGCTTCCCTGGCATGCCTATAATCACTAACCAGGCTGTTCCCCCCCATGGCAGGTTCCAGTCCATCTGTTGTCAGCAAGCCGGATAAATTTGATGGCTTACCTAATCAGTGTAAGGATTTTTTGTTACAATGATCAATATTTTTTGCAAATTCCCCCTGAGCTCGGACAAGGCTCATATTTCTTTTATGGTTTCTCACCTTACGGGCAAGACCTTAGATTGGGCTACCACAGTCTGGCCCATAGTCCAGTCCGACACTTACGACAATTTAATTAAAGAATTTAAAGCAGTTTTCAATCACGCCAATGAGGGCAGCTCTCAAGGGGAATTCCTCACCCTTTTACATCAGGGTAATCACTCAGTGTCTGACTATGCTTTGGAATTTCGCACTCTTGCGGATGGGAGTGGTTGGAATAAGCCAGCGTTACTGGTGACATTTTGCAACAGTTTGAACTCCAACATACTCGCAGAAATGGCATGCAAGAATGAAGGCCTTTCACTAGAGAATCTGATTTCCCTAGCCATTCGCCTAGACCAACTGAGGCATGGGAGAGGTCTGCGTAAATCTCCTCTTGCCCCAGCTGCTGCACTGGCTCCTCGTTGCCCGTGCCCACCGCTGACCCGGACTCATAAGGAGCCAGAATCCCCCGAACCCATGCAGTGTAACTCATTCCGTTTGTCTGCGGCAAAGAAGCAATGATGTCTCCATGCAGAGCTGTGTCTCTATTGCAGAGCTGAGGGTCACCTTTTACATGACTGTCAAATCCGTTGACACAGTACTCGGGCACTGACCCCAGGAAAGCGCGTGGAGCCTGCTTCACGTGCTAATGTTGGTGAGTGCACCCACTAAGGAGTTGGTCTCCAAGTCCTTCCTCCTGCCTGTGACAGTTAACTGCCCTCAGTCTGTCTGTGTATTTTCAGCATTAATTGAGTCCGGAGCTGAGGGGGACTTTATCCATGCTGAGCTGGTGGAGCAACTCCAGATTACCGTGGAGCCACTGGAGGTGCCACTGAGATTGACTGCCATCGATGGAGATCCCATGGGAGAAAGACTTGTTAACTTGGTCACTAAACTCATTTCTATGACTGTCATCAGTTTGCATTCTGAAGAGATTCATTTTTTTGTACTGAATACTTGAGTATGCCATTATTTTAGGTTTGCCCTGGCTCAGAAAACATAACCCCATCATCTCCTCGTCTGACAAAGAAATACTCTCGTGGTCCAGTTACTGTTATGATCATTGTCTCATGCTTCCCACAGCCCAGGTGTCATCTACGACTATAGAAAGACCCAATGACAATGTCATAGTTTCCATGCCCCTGAATACAGTGACCTGTTAGAAGTATTTAGTAAGAAAAGTGCTACCAAACTTCCCCCTCACAGAGAATATGACTGTTCCATTGAGTT
>JAODVO010000024.1:66994342-67005559 GCA_025400055.1 Notarius lentiginosus | reverse complement strand
TCAAATGTCTGTCCGAAAACCTTGTGAACACAATATCTCCAAGGCTAATACAAGTAATTTCACCAGGTCAAGATTACGGTGAGGTCAAATGTCCATCCCCAAATCACAACTTAATAAGACGTGTAGTCTACCGGGCGGAGGCATCCCCATCGACGCCATTGGCGTCAAGTTCCACTGAGTTACTATGGAGAAGCTAACATTCATTCTTAGACTTGAATAAGATAAATATGAAAATTACTGGAAAATCTGGATAAACTATATAGCAAGTTACAGGCAAGGAGACTGGGTAGAGTGATAAAAACCCCTAGTTTTGACTCCACTCATCTGGTTCAGTTTGTTTTTTTTGTTCCAGCTATTTCACTATTCTCAGTTAGAGTTATACACATATGCACAAGTTTTCTTTATTTTATTCATTATTACTACTTATATTGTTGATGTTCTTATCATTGCTGTTACTACCATCCCATTATCAGGTACTGTTAGTAGGAAAAGTCATGGACAAGGGAAGGCGCATATTGGGAAGACAAATTCATTTACATTACAGTGGCTATTTGTTTATTTTATTTTCATTTGTCTTTCAAGTTATTTCTCACTATCTGAATCCTAAAACTGTCTACTAGTTCATGTAAGTACAGGATTACTGTGATAGAGGGGAGGGTGCTTTTGTAAAGATGCAAGCCTTCCCTTTTTTTTTTCTCTTTATATCCTGTTTGATAAGACATGTATACAAAATCAAGAGCAACATGTATAACCTGTTTTTTTCCTTCAATCAAAAAAAAAAAAAATCATCCATAGTACTTTGAGAATCAAATCGTTCCCTTGCGGCATTTAGACCAGCACAACAAAGTAAAATATGCATGATTGCCAGAGATATCCTGCAGAAATGGCATGATGGTGGTTCTTTACCTCATTATAAATCAAAAAGACAGAGTTGAAGAATAAAGACTCAGTAGAAAACTGGATTACATGGATAGATTTTTGAAAGAGGAGTGTAAGAGTGTGTGTGTGTGAGAGAGAGAGAGAGAGAGAGAAAAATTAAAACCATCCTACCTCAAGGAAGGCAAAGTTCTTATCCTGGTTAATCTGGACAGCAAGTACAGGGTTTCCTGGAGCCTGAATAAGACCCCCTAGTCTCATCTGAGCATTGAAAAAGTCCATCATCGACTCCTGAGGATTATGAAGGTGAAGCATTAGCAGGATATGAAACTTCATGTTCTATGATTCATACACTAGTATGGAAAAAAAAAATGATGATGCTATGGATGCAGAATGTGCTTGAAAATGAAGGTGGTCTGTAGCCACTTGGAGTTGGTACCATGGATAACAAAAAAAAAAAGTCAACAGTTACACGAGTACGGATAGACAAATCATCAATTCAATAACTTGTCCTAAACTGCTTTGCATGCTTACAAGACAACTCAGCAGTATAATGAACTTTCTCTCCGCTAATGCAGTGTGCGCTCTCTGAGAAGATTGTTTTAAGTATTTATTTAAGCCACTCAGCTTTTTTTTTCTATATTAAAGAGGACATGTCATAAAGACTCACTTTTTCAGTGCTTGTGCATATACTTTTGGGTATCTGGAGTGTCTACTGATCCAAAGCTCTGAAATGTCAGTTTCTCTTGGTCTCCTATTTCAGAAAACATGGGCTTCAACAAACCATTCAGTGCAGAATTTCCCAAAAGCATCATAGCACAAGGATCGTTAAATACTGGTGCGAGCAGCACAATGGACACACTCTCTCGTAGTTAAGATGCTCTTAGTGTTAAGAGGTGTTTGCGCGAAAGAATATTCATTCGGAATGTGCTCCCTGATTGACTGGCAGAAGAGGGGGTGTGGTGAGCAGTGATTCATTAGCATTTAAAGGGACAGATGCTCAAACCAGACATTTTGAACAGGGCTGTTTAGACAGGGAGAGAAGGGTTTCTTCATCCTTATGTTTTGACCAAAGTACGTCAGACATTTCATTAAGACCTGAGGGAACGGTGCCAACTTGTGGAAAAGGGGTATAACATGTCTCCTTGCATATCAACAGTATGGTTAGCGAAGATGCTCATGTTTGTTCAAAAGCAGAAACGATGAATCGTACTGGACATGTGGTTGGAAGCTGTTTAGCCCCATTATTATAAACGGAATCGGTTCTGCTTGCTCATGTGTGGTCAGGCCCAATGTATGGCACAAAATGTCATGTTATTTATACAAAATCTACACCATGTCCAAAAGTTTGTGGACACCTGACCATCATGTTATAATAACCTTCACACTCTTAGGAAAGCATTCTATGAGATTTTGGGGTGTGGCTGAGGGGATTTTTGTTCATTCGAGCACAAGAGCATGAGTGAGATCAGACTGATGCTGGGTTAGGAGGCCTGGGGTACAGTCGATATTCAGTGGAGTTGAGGTCAGGGCTCCACGTCTTCATGGGCTTAGTTTCAGTGAAGGGAAACTGGCAATTGTGCACGACAAATTTTATGGCTGAACCACATACAGGTGATAAAGCCTGGTGTCCACATACTTTTGGCCATAGTGGATTTTTAACTGTAATAGCTCATGAAGAAGTGGTGTTCAGTCAGCGTAGTGCATTCCAACATACCTCTGTGATGCCGAATGGGATGTTGCCCACATACAGCCTCCGAGCCTGGCGGGTCATCTGGCTGCCTACTACAGGCACTGGGGTGGGCGTAACAGCCAGTCCATCTGGAGTCATAGTGGGAAGCAGTGCTGTGGCAGGAATCTGACCAGCAGCTGAAACACGCGCACGCACACACAGCAGTAATCAAGTCAGGATGACAAACAAAATAGACAAACACAAAGCTGGACTTTGAGTGACAACATGTGGTGTCACACATGTGCTTGAGCACAAGACATTAAAAACAGGGTGAATAAAATTAAATCTGTTGAAGAAAGGAACTCCAAAAAAGGCAAAATGAAGGGCAAATATCAGAAAACATCGAAAGTAAAAGTTGCATCAAGCAGTTAAAGAGTCCACCATATACACTGCTTGGTGTTTTACTCACCCTGCATGGCCTTGTACTGCATTGGTGTGATGTGCTCAAAGCCTGGAGGAGGAACATCCCAGTACTTTTTGATTTTCTTCTTCTTCTCCCTCGGTGGGGAGCGACTGAATTCAGAGACAAAATTTAGGTACAAGTATTTATCATATACACAGTTTGGCAGAAAGAAGGATTTTTTTTTTTTACCACAAAATGGACAGGTCATTTCAAAGTTTGCCCTCTTGATGTTCGTTGACCGCCCGTGTACCCAGTTTACTCCAAATACAAAAACTTTTTTTTTGGGGGGGGGATCAAAGGCAAGGCAAAGCTTTTCTGTATTTCCTACAATGCTATTGTCTTTGCTTGTTTGTGAACTTTGGTGTTAAATTCAAAATATTAAAATTATAATTATTCCATACTGAAATAACAGAGGCGCAAATCCTCAGTATTGTCACAAATTGGTGCAGAGTGACTGAGTCAGTGTTCATGTACGATGCTGTAAAGGCTGTACATCCTGTACTTGCATAGCAATAGCACAGTGTATGCATGGTTATAACATACGGATTACCAAAAAGCACGCATATGCTGTTTATTCATCGCCTTAGTGCCTCGAGTCACTTATTATTAACTATTACCTCCTCACCTGGGACGGGGTCCACTGGGGGTGAGGTATTGTTTTCAGTCAGGTTTGTTTCTTTTGTTAACGACATGACGGGAAAACATCTGGACCAACCTTCATGAAACTTTCAGGATAGAGGGGCATTGGTCTCAAATAGAACCTCCAATATTTTGGGGGTCATCTGGTCAAGGGTTTTGTGGCTAATGCCTCATGCACTCATATGCAAGAGTGTAATAACTGCGCATCACCAGAACAGCACTGGCGTGGTCAGATTAAAATGGCCGGTGAGTGTATACAATTCAGTTCACCATTCGAAATAAGTTGACTAGAATAAAGAAAATCGCTTTCAGACATGTTTATGCGTATTACAGAGTGAAAGTGTATTCTAGTGCCAGGCCATTTCCAGGAAATAAGAGTTTGGGTCATGGCGACAGCATGTGTAGGTCAGTCTCGGCTCGGAGGTTTCAGTTTTGAAAACTGAAAACTACAGACAGACACTTTGTATGTTTTACTTCTGTGATTTTTAAATTACGCTTCATTTTTGTGGCTACTGCCTCAGAGTATATACGCGCTATATTTTCTGTATGGACATGTTATCAAAAAATATTGTATTTATAAGCAGTAGCCACATGTACCCATAGGGTACCTACTTTTTTCGCGATATCTTCCTTCATATTCATAAGTGCTACCGGGCAAGGTTTTTTTTTTTTTTGCCTGGCAACACTTATCCCATGTTTCACTGACACGACTGCAGATATGAGTGCGAGTTTTCTTGATAAATATATATGCAACAAGTCTGGAGCGAATTCAAGGTTCAAGTAAAATATCCACCAACATGAGTACCACAGGGAAACAAAACAAAACATATCATGCAGTACTTTGAAATGAACTAATTAACACATTATCTCTGAAAGCAACTCACATTTGTGTTTCAGAATTAACACCAGTAACATTGATCAAAAAGTTGCACCCCAGGTATTCAGATTACAATCCAGCCAGCAGAATACTGTCCCCTGGTGTTAGTTTGGCACAGTATAACATTCTCATACCATCACAAATCATGTGATAAAGGTCAGTTACAGGGAGTCGTCGACTTACGACTGCGTTTGGTTACGAGTGACCGGTCGTAAACTGATCTGGTCGTAAGTCTGCCCATGTTAAATGAACGCAAGTATATTGTGATGTGTAATGATATTGCAATCATCTTAAAGCCTTATTTTATCAACACTCTTATTTCATTACCTTGGCTCATTATTTGGTTTAAGTCAAACCAGTGTTTGTACAATTCGTTTAATATGTGCAAAACAAAAAAATACATGAAATACAGGTGAAAAATAGAAAACATTTTAGTTTGAAACATACCAAAATACAAATGTAAAACACAGCAAAATACAAAACTTAGTGACCGCTGGCGTCACTGGTGCTCGGCTGTGGGTCGTCTACGTCATCATCAGCTGTTGCAGCGCTCGGATTGGTGGGAGGATTTGCTCGTTTCATAAACCAGGAGCTGGGGCGGAAACCGTCGTCCGCTCAGCTAGCTCAGCTGGGAAACACTTGCCAGTCGATTGGTCGTAAGTCGACGACTACCTGTACAACATACCCAATGTAGCCCAGGTGCCTTGCTCAAGGGCACTTCAGCTATTTTTGCTCGTCCAGGGAATTGAACTGGCAACCTTTTGGTCCTAAAGCTTCTTCTCTAACCATTAGACTATGGGTTCCCCCTTGAGCTGAATGATGCATTAAAGATCTGTGTTTGTTTCACCACAAGCTTCACATCTTTGACACGCCTTCACTTGGGTCCAATGAGATCCCTGTCTGGTTCCTCTCGAGGTTTCTTCCTCGTGTTGTCTGAGGGAGTTGTTCCTCGCCACCGTCGCCACAGGCGTGCTCATTGGGGATAAATTAGCTCGGGTTTTAAGTCGTTCAAATTCCGTAAAGCTGCTTTGCGACAATGTTTGTTTCTTGTTAAAAGCGCAATACAAATAAACTTGACTTGACTTGACCCCGGGTCTTGATGCACACCTGTACGATACAGCGGTCAACATCGCAAAAAGTTCTGCCATCTTGGAATTTTCTAAAAGCTTTGATTTCTCCTATCCGTACTATGTTGGTGAAAAACTTGAGTTTTCGTACCTAACCACTTTGGAGAGCAAATTCCAGCGTATTTTGGTGTGGATGGCAAGAAGATGCTCTCTTCAAATTTGCCCTCGTTATTTTTAACTGGGCCCCATGTTATCATCATCAGATGTCATCTACACCATGACATTTCAGCTCTAAAAGTAATCTCAACTAATCTAGCTAGCGCTGTCTTCTCAAGAATATCTTCCTATCTGAATATTAGAGCTGGGTGAGTTGGATCAAGATTGGACATGGACGCCGTGGAGTTCTTAGATAATCTTTTAAGACATTAAACCTCGATCTCTAAAGACTCATTTGGCTCATGCCTCTGGGTCTTTTCTTGGCGAGTAGATGTGTTCTACTAAGCTCTGTCTGTATCCATGACTGCAAAACTGATTTAATGATGTCTTTGCTAATCAACTAAGGCCATACTCGGTTTGTTCATCTGCCAGAACCTTTAAATATACCATGTTAGAGGCCTAAAATAATTTAAGAATGAACTCTGGGTACCTCAGGCTGTGAAACGGATTGATGACTTCTATTAGTCTGGAGAAAAAAAAAAAGGAAAAACTCAAACCCCGAAAGTATTCTGTTTGTCTCTCAGGGCTCCATATACCAAAGTGTTTCAGGAAGAACCTCTGTCGAACTCTAATAACCATCTTAGGATGCTTGCTCAAGTTCTTGTCTGATTAGGACTCGGGGGAAAATATTTGTCGAGCGTTATTCTTGATTATGTCCAACTAAAGTGCAAATTCAATTAAAACTGAATGACTTGAAATTGTCTGTTCCTCTTGTTCTGCCCCCTTTTTCAGCTGTAGAGCCTGCTCAGGAGATCCAGGTGACTGTTACTTTGACAGAAGGCTCGACTGCTTTAGCATCTCCACTTGCTTCCCAGTGTTGTGCTGCTGTGGTGGACCAAGATGATGAGGAATCACATGATGCTATCACACCAATGGAAACTGGGAAGGAGCAAGAGATCATGCCCGAGACTGAGCAAGTCGAGGTGGAACCAAATATGGTGGATGCTCCGAAAGTCCTACTTACTTCACCTACCAAAGAATCCCATCCTGAGCCTTCCCCACCGGCCATGGAGGAGTCCATGGATTTGGTTGCTTCAGCTCCAGAGGAGTCAGTTGAGAAAAATGTTCAAGACTTGTCAGTTTCGTGCTCAGTGGAGGATGTTGGGCAGGGACTTGAGAAGGGGCCAGAGCTGCAGAAGACGCCCCAACCGGAGGAGGCAAAAGAGGAGGAAGAGGAGGTGGCATCTGAGCCAGCTTTGCCTGAGGAGGTCAGCATTCCACTTGGCACAGAGAGCAGTCCAACCGTGGAGATGGATACTACCCCTGGCAGCGAGCTCAGCTTCTCGGGCTTCAGCTCTCCTGCCACGGAAGACAAGGTACCAAGCCTGAAACGCTCTCCAGCATTTTCCCCGGATGGCTCGATCAAGCTCTGTCAGTCGCCCTTCTCTACAGAGGCCTCACCCAGACAGACACCCACACATGGCCAGAATACGTCCGGGTACAGCCCCGGTCTGCCCCCAGCTGCATTCTTTCCCCTTACTCCAAAGATCGGGATGGGAAAGCCAGCCATCTCCAAGAGGAAGTTTTCACCAGGAAGGCCCAGAGCAAAGCAGGTAAGTGTGTGGTTGGGCCGAAATCTTCAGTCTGCTTCATGTTTTTGATAGATCCTCTGTCTCTGATTCAGCTTTGCAGCTGTGTGGTAATTATTCCTTTGCACAGTCACAATGATTAGTACCCGTGTGGAGGGTATATTAATTAATGCCGAAAGGCTTTAGCTGTTCTTGTGGGCTTTCTCTCTTTTTCGCTCTGCTTTTCTCTCCCTCCCTCTTGCTCTCTCCTTCTTTTGCTCTCATTCTCGGTAGCACCCCACCCCCTCAGCACCCCGGCACTCCTCCCCATCCTCACTCTGGAGTGCATAACTCTGAATAACCCCTCAGAGTAGGGGGATGGGAATTGGCACTGCTGCCAAGGGTTTGATGCTCAGGGAAAATAAAGGAGTCTTTCTGGAGGTGTATAATTCGGATCGCTGTTCACTGAGCTGGAAAGCACGACACAAACCCATTTCCACTCCGAGCTTGGGAACAGGGAGGACGCTGAGTGCTCTTCTTTTAGGACTGGCCAAGCCATCAGAAATTGAAAATTAAACTTGGCAACATGGGATCTCTGTTCTTGATTTCTCCCTAGCCTTTATTTTCTCGAGAAGCCAAATATTAGTAGTTGTTGTATTCAGGTGCCTTCTTTGACTTGGTGAAAGGTTTTAATTTATTTGATCAGCTCTTTTGTGGCTGTGTGTTGGCAGTATGGTGAATCTCTTTCTTCTTTCCCGTCTGCTTTTCTCTGGACGATGCTCCTTTCCAGTCTTGTGCAATTTAAAGGGTGGTCGCCTCTTGTGGGGTCCAACCAGGATTTCCTGTTTGGTGTGTTTGTGGCTACGTGCACACTGTGTTCTCATGCGAGTGTGCGCTTGTTGGGCTTAAGGGATGTGCGAGCGAGGAAGAGAGTGCCTCAACACGTTTTGTTGTGCAGATGAGATATTCTCCCTCACTGACCTCCTTTGTAATGTCCAGAGAAGCCTGAAGTTTATTTTGGAGACTGAATTTTGTCCTTTCAGAGCGATTTTATATTATTGCAGGTTGATGGCCATCTACCTTTATCAAGCCCTTCGTTATTAATGTCATTTCCTGATACTTGCAGCTCAGGTTCAGCCATTACGCTCGTCGGAAAGTTGCACAGTGACGAAATCCTTTATGTTCCCAAACCTCGACAGGATAAATTCTGACAGGGGGGTTATGCTAGTGCATGGATCAAACTTCCCTGCTAATGACCAGAAGTTTGAGAGTTCAGATTCCAGTATTAGGTTGATGTTGGCCCATTGAGCATGGCCTTGAACTTCCAGCTAATCTAGGGTGGTGTACAGCAACTGACCCTGCCCTCCGACCTTAACTTCCTAACAAAACTGTGATATGTGATGAGTAAAATTCTCTTGGCCTTGGTTGTATGCCCCCCCCCCAAAAAAAAATCATTTATTTCGCTCATTTAATATCTAGTGCAGTGGTTAGCACCGTCGCTTCACAGCAAGAAGGTTCTGGGTCCGAACCTTACGGCTGATGGGAGCCTTTCTCTGTGGAGTTTGCATGTTCTGTCCGGGTGCTCCGGTTTCCTCCTACAGTTCAAAGACCATGCAGGGTTAGGGCAAATACCCAGCCACTGGGGTTGGACAAGCCAGTGCCAGTCCCAAGCCTAGATAGATTGGGAAGGGTTGTGTCAGGAAGGGCATCCGGTGTGAAACCTATGCCAAATCAAATATGCGAATCATGATGATCCGCTGTGGTGACTCCTAACAGGAACAGCCGAAAGAAGAACGTTCTAGTAATATTTTTACAATAGGTGATGCTGGTTACCTCCACCAACTTTGTTGGAGGTGATGGTTTTTTGCCTCCATTTGTCTGCCAGTGTAACTAAAAAAAGTAGTGAATGGATTTGGATGAAATTTGGAAGAAAGGTCATGGGCCAAGGAACAGTTGTTTAGATTCTGAAGCAAATCCAGATATGTATGTGGATTCAGGATGTTTGTTTGTTCCCAACGTAACTCAAAAAGTAGTGAACGGATTTGGGTGAAATTTGGTGGACGGCTTTAGTATCATCTTCAATTCAAGTGATTTGATTCTGATGTTCATATGTAGCTTGGTGGAGGTATGGACTCTACCATGTGTCCTTCTAGTTATTGTTTATTCACCATTTTTCTTGGTTTGGTCATTCCGTAATTCCCATCCACTAGCTTGTTCTTGCCCATCACAAAGCACCAACCAACTGGGAAAGGAGGATTCTAGCAAATGAAGCTGTCTTCTGCATACACGAGCTAACAGATGCCCGTGTTTGGTCAGTGTCGCTGTGAGACAGTGCCACCGTTTTTCCAACCCATATCGCTCAACCAGTTTTGCGCTCTGAGATTCCTGATCACGACAGACTGCGGCATCTTCAGGACTCTGCAATCTCCAATGATGGTATGAATATGGATATAGCTTAAAAAGCGATGATGCCATCAGCAAGATTTTTTTTTTTTTCTCGAATTGCTAATTTGAATCGTGACGCACATAAGAGCCAACGTTAGCTTGGGATGTATTGATATCTTCTACTGTCTTTTGGGGAAACAAAAACATTCACTGCCATCAAGGAAACTGTACGTTGGTTTGCTTTAGGTAGAGCCATGTTAGGTTTTGAAAGATCAGTCCTTTTTAGTACCATGACGTGATAAATTATGCTGCGTTTATAAGTCATCTGACGTTGTATTTTGGCCATATTGCGTCATGAGATGATCCGCCTCAGAGGGTTGAAGTGTACGTGGTGGTTCAAGCGGCAGGTGAAGGGATAAAGAAAACACATTTCAGGCCTCAGCTTATGGAAACCACAAACTCCGAGTGGAATATGATGATCATTTTTCCTAACTTGCTTGGAACAGGCAAAGCCTGGCATGGCATGGATGTTTTTGTGAGGAATCTGACCAACAAGCATCAAAACCACAACGTAAATTCAGCATGTTGGTTTAGCTGGTTGAATGTTTTCTGGAGCGTTTTGTGATTAGGATTAATTCCTTTTCCTGTATGACACTGAATTGACGTTTTCATGATTGCCAGCACAAATTAGCTGAAGGTTTTATGTCGCCGGATATTGAGCGTCAGCCATGGCCGAGTGATTAGAGAAGCAGCTTTGGGACCAAAAGATTGCCGGTTTGAGCCCCTGGACCAGCAGGAATGGCTGACGTGCCTTTGAGTCAGGCGCCGACCCCCCACCTGCTCCCCGGGCTGCTCGGGGTGGGATGCACGTCGCTCTGGATGAAAGCGTGTGCTAAACGCCTGGAGTGTGATGAAATGCTGATGTTCAGGAGATAGTGTTGGAATTGAGGCACGCAGATTGGGGATCTCCTGCACCTTTACTGAACGCTGCTGCTGCTGCTGCTGGGTTTCGTTTCTAAAGCTTAATAATTGGCCTGGTTGGGGTGATTAGCGCTCTTGTTGCGCTTGTCCTGATTGGTCAGTGCTACACAGCGGTTTAGAAGTGGGAGATGTTTTATTTAGGGGTTTATATTTTGGGGTTTTGGTATAAAGAGCACAGTTTAGTGCGAACGTCTCGGTGTCATCTCTGGGGTTCCGTTTATTTGGGAAAACAATGTCATTTTTGGTCTCGAAGTGAAAATGTCGGTATTGTGACGAGTTGAGTTTTAGCGTCCCTGATGTTTCACTACAGCCATTTACAAAGAGAATAATGGAAGAGGAATCTCTCTTGTGCTCTCTCTCTCTTGCGCACACTCTTTCTTGCTCTTTCTGTCTTGTGCGCGCTCTCTCTCTCTCTCTTGCACTCTTTCTTGCTCTTTCTGTCTTGTGCGCTCTCTCTCTCTCGCTGCACTCTGTCTTGCTCTTTCTGTCTTGTGCGCTCTCTCTGTCTTGTGTGCTCCCTCTCTCTAGCGCTT
>JAODVO010000024.1:66901450-66912820 GCA_025400055.1 Notarius lentiginosus | reverse complement strand
TAGGACTTGTGTGAAAATCTGATGATGTTTTCGGTCATATTTATGCAGAAATATTATAGAAAATTCTAAAGGGTTCACAAACCTTCAAGCACCACTGTAAATCCTATTCAGTCTCTGTGGAGCGGTGGTTAGCTAACGGGAGTTTATACTTGGCTGAAAAAATAAAATTCATGTCTTTTATTATAACCTGACCATAAAAAAAAAAAAAATAGATGTCTGCTGGTTTGGCGCAATTGCCCAGCAACACTGCCCAAAAAGTTGCCCCGTGTATCATCACCTTGAGGTTTGCGCCATAGTTGCCACCAAGTCATCGTTTTTGTGTTTTTAAATTAATTTCCTTTGGTGCCAACACTCAAGTGGTGAACAACTTTTTTGATCCATGTCATGTTCCATCTCTCCGACACTGACGTTCCACCTTCCTCATCACCACCAGGCTTGAAACAGGAAAGTACAGTATGGGACAGATTTGACCAGTCTGAAAGTGAAGAGCTCTGCACCAGGGTTTGCTAGAAGACCACCAGGAGGATTTAAAAGTGTGAAATGAGCTTAACTTTGGGGAAAGAACCTCTACGAGGATTTGGTTTTATTTAAAAAAAAAAAAAAAAAGTGTGGAGGGTTTTTTTTTTTCTTTTCTTCCTTTGTTTCCTCCTGACTATCCAAAGTTTCTCGTTCAGTAACTGACTTTAATGATCTTACCAAACCCACGCTCTGCCTTTTCAAGATTAATCACTGCGATTGCATATTATTCTTTATTGATTATGTACGCCTCTCTTTTAATATGGCAGGATCCACGGTGGGTGTTTTTTTTTTTTTTCTTTTTTTTTTCCTCCAGTTTTTCTCCCCACACTCAGTTGGCAGGCAACACAAATTAGGTTCCTGTTATTCACAGAAAATTGAGTTAAGGGGGAGGGGAAGAAACATAAGCGTGTAGAAAAATTATTTTACCATGACAAGAAAGATTGGTCCTCACGCTCTTTTCCCCGCTCTGTTTTTTTTTTTTTCCCCCTGTCTGAGCACTCAGACGCGGTAGAAAATAAATTGGTTGTCAACGCTGATTTTCACCTTCCTAGTTTGACAGCTCTACCCCCCTCCCAACATTCTACTTTTCTCTTGAGTTCCAATGTTCAGGAAATGTCCTCCTCTTAGTAAGAGTCTAATGAGAACGCAAAACCTTTTCTTGCCCCAGCTGGTTTGGGTATTGGGGCCATTTCCGATGACCCCTCAGGCCCACCTCAGCCCGTTCCTGCCCGGGGACCTCGACAACTGCATGAGGAGCCTCTGGACGTGATTCTCAGCCCGGAACTGGACAAGATGGTGACGGATGGTGAGGAGCTCTGATTAGTATGCGAACCTGACTAATAAATTTGAGCTGGAAAATTGTTTCTCCCAGTGCCTGCAGGAGTTTAGAGATAAAATTGCGAAGCCTAATTCTCAGTGACTGACTCATCAGCGCACCATAACTTCCGATTGACCCGTAAATCAGCTACTCCCTGTAATTAATCACAGCTTCCGTCTTCCTTCTGTAAACCTTACCCTGTGATGTGTTCAAGCCTCTAATCAGAGTTGGAGGAATTCAGTTCTGGTTTTTGCTGAGGAAGATAAACTGGCTTTGACACGGTGTTGAATACATTTCCATGTTTGTGTTTTTTTTTTTTTGTTTTTTTTTTAGGGGCTATTCTCAGCAAGCTCCAGATTCCAGGTTTGTATTTTTTTTTGGAAATAATATGTAGCAAATATATTGGGACATGTCGAGATTGCCTGTACTGTTTTTATGTGTAGCATAAGTTACTACAGGAGTACTTATGATCAATTCACGTGGCCCTCTAGACGCATGTACGCTCACTCGTACTAAAAAATTGTGTGCCGGGGACACACTCCGGTTTAATGCAAACTGATTCTTGTCAACACTTGTCCTTGCACAAGTGGCCCTTGAGCAGTAGTGGGTCACGTGACCATAATGCATGGAGGCTGTGCTCAGAGCTCAGTAACTTACGACTCCCAGAAGTGTCTCTCTTCTCTGAGCCGTCTTTTTTCTTTAAATTGGGTGGTAAAGGGTTAGTAATGCTGCATGTCGGTGGCCTTGAATACTAACTAGACCCTCCTGTCTTTATTTAGAACTAGAAGGGAAAGATGTGGAAGACTTGTTTACAGCAGTGTTAAGCCCGAGCACCAATCAGCCGTCTCAACTAGCACAGCCTCCCAACACCATCGCTAACGTGCCAGTCATGACCGTGCCACATCAAGGACCAGGTATCTTTAATCACGTCTCGATATGGCGGGTAAAAACAATATATGATGGAGCAACTAAATCTTGGTTTGGGTTTCAGGAGATAATGCGATGTTCCCTCGCATGCCTGTTATCAATGGTATGATGGGTCCAAACCCGGTCTTTCCCACAAATTCCATGATGTCTGGAGCTGCCATTTCTGGCACTTTCCCTCCGGTTCACCGGATGCCTTTTCCTGAAAGTATGAGGTAAGACGAATTACAGCCCACCACTGTTCAATTCTCAGATCTGATTGATTAGCTCATAAGGCCAATGAGCTGTTGCCATGGCGTCCGTCCGTAGTTCAGTTAAATCGTATCTCCTCCGTCAGTTCTCCACGGATTTCCGTTCCGATTGTTTAGTTTGAAGGAACTCATCACGCCGCACAAAACGTGGTCGTTGCTTTGTCAAATTTTTTGCTAACGAGTTACTCATTAACGAATTTTCCAGGCCTCTCATTAGAATTGTATGTCCTTTCTGATTTCTCATCCGATTTCAGTTCCGATCGATGTTTTGGGTCGATCTTCTCTTGAGGAACAAAACCTGGCCGTTTGTTGGTTGATTTTCTTGTTTACAGCTTTGTTTATTTTCAGTTAAATCACGTCTCCTCCCTCCGAACACCACCTGGTCATTGTATTGGCACATTTTTGCGAACGAACGAGTTTCTGGCCCTCTCATTAGAATTGTATCTCCTCTCTCAGTTCTCACCCGATTTCAGTTCTGATCAATGCTTCGGGTCGATCTTCCCTTCAGGAACAAAACTTGGTCGGTTGTTTTGTTGATTTTCGTGTTGTTAACAATTTTACATCTTTGTTCATTTTCAGTTGAATCATATCTCCATCAGTTCTCAGTGGATTTCAGTTCTGATCGTTTTATTTGAAAGAACTCGACCTTCTGCACAACACTCGGTCGTTGTATTGTCAGTTTTGCTAGCAAATTAGTAATTCGGTCAACTTGACGCATTTTCTTCTCACGAGAATTGTATCTCCTCTCTCAGTTCAGTTTTGATTGGCGTCTTGGGCCGAGCTTCCTTCGGGGAGCAAAATTGAGTCCTTTTGATTCTCCTGTCGTCAACAGTTTGTCGTGGAGGTTGGTCCTCTCTCACGTTCAGTTCTGTTTGGTCGTCATGGTTGTTTTGATGGCAGGCCAGATGAACCCCTACATCCTTGATGTTCTGGTTATTAAGCAATATCAGTTGAGATTGTAAGCGCAAGGTCAAAGACCCTCAAGTGTGATTATTGGTTTTACAAAACAGTTCTGTTAATATTGAGTAAGTGACATTTTGGACACAGTCTGGCCGGTTGTTTGGTTTACTTTTGCTCTGTGAGTGGAAACAGATCCCAAAGAAGCCACACTTACTTTATCAGCTAGCTAGAGTACATTCTTGGTAAAGGCATCTTGTGGTCAAATTGGCGTTATCACCTGACGAGCTTTTGTTTAAGTTAAAAGTTAGAATTTTCAGAAATATCATTTGCCATGCCCACTGGTGATGTCGCCAATACTGCAGTAGTAACCGTTTTGAGTTAGGAAATAATATTTTGCATGAGTAATACACACAGTGAAGCATCCCAGTGCTGTCATCGCAAAATATCAGCACTCTTGGAATGCCACTCGAGCAATCAAACTAGTGGACCGTAACTAACTGTTTCACAGCTGGGTGTTGTTCATTACCGAGAATGGGCATCTTTCAAGAACCACTGCAGTGAAGTCTGGTCGTTCAATAATAAAAGATAATTCAGGAGTCTGTTCTTTCTCCTAAAGGATAGCATAACAGCTTGAGGTGCATCTCTATAGGGAGAAGAAGTTCAGCCAGATGGGGGGTGATATGGTGGGTCCCTGGAGTGGTGCTGTCCCAATTCCTGGTCCAGCTCCTCCTGCAGAGCCAGAAACAGATACCATGTCCAACGCCCAGAGGAGTACACTGAAGTGGGAGAAAGAGGAGACCCTCGGAGAGATGGCCACTGTGGCACCTGTGCTCTACACGAACATCAATTTTCCCAACCTGAGAGAGGAATTTCCAGGTGCGTACCTGTTCCCTTGCGATATCTGACTTGGGTGTCGTGTGTAACGAGAGCCTGATTGTTTACGTTTTATCCATAGATTGGTCGACGAGGGTAAAGCAAATTGCAAAACTGTGGAGAAAAGCAAGTTCTCAGGAAAGGGCGCCATACGTGGTAAGGGTTCGCATTGTTTTAGAATTTGGATTTGACTTGTATCTGTGACTTTTCAAAGAAAGTGTATTTGTTGGTTTTTATTTTTCCTTTTACCTTCTAGCAAATGGCTCGGGATAACCGAGCAGCCCTTCGCATAAATAAGGTTCAGCTGTCTAATGACACACTGAAGAGACAGCAGCAGCAGCAGGCTCCTGACCATTTTGACCCAAGCATGTCCTTGGACGCGGAGCAGATCTTCAAAGACCCTCTCAAACAAAAGGAGTCTGAACATGAGCAGGAGTGGAAATTCAGACAGGTGATTGACAGTCCTGGGGTTTTCTCTTCTCTTCTCTTTTCTTTTCTTTTCTTTTTTTTTTAATAATGTAGCTGGGTTTTTACCCATTGATCAAAGCTCTGGCTTTATGAATTGTGATCAGCTCCATCACCCTAACCTTAATTGACTTCATTTGGATTTGCTGTTTGACTAACATCATTAAGTCACCATGTCACTGAAGATCAGGACAAGAGAGGTTGTCAGATGGATTTAGAGCAAAGTTCATGTTTAGGTCAATTGAATCCAGACAGCAGTTTGAGGAAAATCTAATTATTTTTTTGTTTTTATCAGCAGGAGGACTAAATTGGTTACTGTTTTAGATTAACATGCTATCTGGGTAATAAGCCTAAAATGAAATTGCCTGTAGTTCTGAATGCTGGGAAAAAAAAAAAAAAAAATCATAGCATGGAAATTCCCCCCATTGTAAAAGTTTTCTGCAGGGTTACCTCAACTGTGCATGATGGGTATTTTCTGTAAAGCCGACATGGCCTGTAGCAAAATATTATGTAAATGCATGGTTAAGTGGCTATTTCTTTCTTTATATTTGGAATTGCCATACAGTCTACTAATTCTTAATTTGCATTTAAAAGGGAGAGTTAAATCAGATGTTGGGACCCCTTAAGAAGCAGCAGGAAAAGGTCCCAAAAAGCAAAGCCATAAAATCAACAAATAAAGACGTCCTTTTTGGACATTCCAACCAAGCATCTATAGCTGCAGGATGTGGAAAAAAATCTCTGGTAAGATCCCAAAGCGAGGAACAGTTTTGGCATTCATCTGCCAAGAAGCAATAAAGACAAATTTATAAGATGCAGGAAACAATGCAGAAGGTTGAGTTGTAGAGGGAATATATTTTTACTGGTGTATTTTCCCTTGACCCGAAGCATAGGTTTTGGCCTTTAAAAAAAAAAAAAAAAAATTGTCATCGTGATATTGTTATACACATTAACATTTTCCCTGCATGTCTTAACAATTCATTTTAAATGCTCAAAACTTATTTAAGGATTGAGGGGAAAGAGCATTTTTGCCATTAGATAAACATAAAATTCAGTCTTAGCTGCTTCATCAACTGAACTGTTTCATTTGCTTTCTGGTTTCCATGGCAGCAAATGAGACAAAAGAGCAAACAACAAGCGAAGATTGAAGCCACACAGAAGCTTGAGCAGGTTAAAAATGAACAGCAGCAACTTCAACAGCAGCAACAGTTCAGTGGACAGTCAAGTGGAGATGCCCCCAACAGTGGGAGTAAAAGTCCCATGACACCTCAGCCCACCAGTGGAGGCAACACGTCCCCTCTACAGTCCACGGCAATCAAGGATACCTTCGTGAGGCCCCAACATCCTGGCACGCCAACCTCAAGCTCATCTTCAGATGATGTGTTTTTGCGTCCCCAACTGCCACCTCCGTCATCGGCAGCAAAAACTCCCACCCAGGATACTCAGTACCCACAGGGGTCGTCATCGTCTCAGTCTCCTCAGATGTTTTCTCCAGGTTCATCCGGCTCCCGTCCATCTTCTCCTTGGGATCCATATGCTAAAATGGCAGGTACTCCTCGACCCCCACCATCGGGATCAAGTACACCTCATAAATGCTCGATATCTGACATGCAGGAAAGGGGCAGGCCTTCTCCAGCCCACGAGTCCTTTGGTTCACCAACACCTGTGAATGCTGACATGTATTCAAAGCCACCAGGCACACCCAGGCCAGCAGACCCATTTGTGAAACCCCTTGGTCCTCCCCGGCCTGTGTCTGTATCAGAGCAGCAACAGCATCTTCAGCAACAACAGGGTAGATACATGTTGGTGAATACTACATCCGGAGATTTCACCAGGCCGAGTCAGAGATCAGAGACATACCAGCGAATGCCTCCACGTGTGGTGCTATCGGACCCTTTCTCAAGGCCGCTGACGGCACCCATTCCTGGAAGTAATGAAGCTGGCTCTGTGCCGCTTTTTAAAACCCCCATGCCTCCCTCGCATCCTCCTCAAGATTCCTTCAGCACAGGACAGCTAAGCATGAGACGTGGATCCTCAGATGGCTTTAGTCCAGGTCAACAAACTGATCCTTATGCACATCAACCTCTCACCCCTCATCCATCACTGGGAGATGCTTTCAATACTGATGGCAGAATGATGCGCCAGGCTTCAGGAGGTCACTTTGCACAGCCTTTGCCAGTGACCAGGCATCCTCAAAGGGATCCTTATGCACAAGCACCATCTACACCTAGACCAGAATACTCTTCACAAATGGCTGATCCCTATTCTCAACCACCTGGTACTCCCCGACCTCAGGAACCCTGTGTCCAGCCTCCTGGTACTCCAAGGCCACATTCTGATCCGTTTTCAGTGCCTCCTTCTACACCTCGACCTATAGAACAGTTTTCTCAGGCACAGTCATCTAGCTGCAGACAGTCTCCATCTCACCCTATGGATCCATATGCCCAGATGCCAGGTACTCCAAGACCAGCAGCAGGAGAAAGATACTGTAAATCCCCAAGTAATCAGAGAAATGCAGACGCATACGCACAGGTTCCTGGAACACCTCTGCCCACTAAACCAGATCCATATGATCAACCACCTGGAACACCAAGACCAGTTCTCAATGACCCATTTGCTCAACCTCCTGGAACCCCAAGGCCAGGCCCTGTGGTTCATACCTCAGATCCATTTAGCCATCAGGTTCAAAACAGGATGACTGATCAGTTTGCTCATCCAGTTGGTCCAGGTTCTCAAACCCCTAAACATCCGGGCATTTCAGATGAAAACTTTTCCTTGCCGCAGACCAGTACTAATCAAACCCCTATACATGATCCCTTTAAGCAAGTACCTATGAACCCATGTCCACAGTCAGGTGAAAGGCTGGCTCCAGCTACAAGCAGCTCTTCTGATGCTCAGAACCCAATGCAACCATCACTAGGGGATACAGAGGAAAAACTTAAACAGGTAAAATCTTATAAACTATTTATTTTAGTTATCTGATGCTAATCAAACTCTCTTCTCTTATTATATGTATGGTTTTTTGTTGTTGTTTTTTTGTTTCCCCTGTTCTTAGCGTCAGCGACTACGTCAGTTGATCCTGAAACAGCAGCAGCAAAAGAGTGCTATCAGACAGGAGAAAGGACTTCAAGAGGCTACTGGTACTCCTACACCTGGCACTCCATTGCACTGGTCACAGGAAGATTCTGTACAACAAGGCGATGCATTTTTAGGTCGCCCTCCACCCCCGTATCCTGGAACTGTGAGAGCTTCACCAATGCATGGAGGTCAGAGATTTCCTGGACCTTTTCCCGGTGATCACCGAGCACCATTCCCTGATGAGTCTCGTTGTCCTCGGCCTCAGTTTTCCAGGGATATGAGCAATATGATCATGAGACCACAAGGGTCTAGGTGAGATATTTCTTCTCTTAAATGAAGTATATAGAATTTTGAGCATCCAAGGTTGTGAAATCATAATTAATTTTCCTTATTTTATCTTACGTTTCATTGAAATGTTTTTAATAGGTTTGGATTTCCATCTGGTGCAGCAGGTCAGGAGTCGTTCCTCCGGCCACCTCACCAGATGCAAGGCGGACCAATGGTTGATGTACCACCACAGATGAGAAGGTCTCTGTCAGTTGATCTAGGTAGATCAATGGGAGGCAACCCTCAAATGGGCCCTCCCCAACACTTTCCACCACGGGGCCTTCCAGTGCAACAGCACAACATAATGGGCCAGCCTTTTATTGAGCTCCGGCACAGAGCACCAGAGAATAGAGTCAGGCTACCGTTTCTGCCACCCGACATCTTGGACCATCCAAATCATTCCCAAAGATCTTCTACCAGCTTAATGGGAGGGCAAAATATGGCCTTTCCTGGGACCCAGGGTCCACGGCCTCCGATTCCAGTGGTGAGTCAACCACAACAAGGATCTGTTGGGCACTTGCAAATGTCGGCAAGCATGGAGAATTTGCATCAGCAAGCAAATATGCCAGAGAATACAGCTCCACAGCATCCTGCACTATCAACCACAGTCATTCATTCAGTTAGTGGTGAAGCACTTAATTCTACCCAACCAACCCTTCTAGCTGAGACAGTCCCAGGTCCAACAGAAGAGATCCCATTGCCTTGTGGTGATGGAATAGAGAAGTTGGATGCAGATGATTCGGCAGTAAAGGACCTTGAGGATGTAGAAGTTAAAGACTTGGTTGATGACGATTTGGAAAACTTAAACCTTGATGCAGATGATGCCAAGGATATAGATTTGGAAACAAATGACCTTCACCTTGATGATTTCATTGAATCTGGGAAATTTGACCTCCTTGCTTATGCTGATCCTGAGCTGAACCTCGAGGACAAGAAGGATATGTTCAATGAAGAGCTAGATCTGAGTGACCCCATAGAGGATGATCACGGGGAAACCTCTGTCCTTCAGAACGTGCTGTCTGAGAAGAAATCTCCTCAAACCGTGACTAAATCGGAGAGTGCTGAGCCACCTTCTCATGGCAAACCGGAAGAAAACCTAGAAACGGAAAGTGCTGGTGGTCTCTTGGCAACAAGCAATACAAAAACGGAGGTCAAACAGGATTCGGTCATCAGTGAGGACCACTCTGTTGGTGACAACAGGTCTCTAGACAGTAAAAATAGTCAAGGAGAAATGTCGACTCTATTTGAGGGATCGCCTCAGCAGATTGGTCTGTCAAATGCAGGGGTCCCTTCTGGTTCTGCTCCAGTGCTGTCTAGCCTTTTAACCAAAGAGAAACTTGATGACTCCGGGATTGGCCCTGTAGCACCCCCTCACCAAGGTCCAGAACTTCAACCCAGCATGGGCATGATGTTGCAGGGACAAAGCAAGGACCATGAGATGAACCCTGCAATGACTGTGGGACACAGAATGGATGCATCGCTTGCTCATGGAACACCACTGGGAAACCCAAATACGTTGCCAGTTGGCAGTCAGCAATTACCAGTCCAAGGATTTGGAACTTCACCAGGCCAGCAAGTGGACATAAACCTGCCCATGCTGAGTGGCCAGCAACCTGTCCCCCACGCTCTTCATCCACAGGCCCAGCAGGTGATGTATCCACAGGGGTCCATAGGGCAGCAAGGCCCAAAAATACAACAGAGCCAGACAAACAGACCACTTCTCTTGGACGAGCAGCCCCTTCTTCTGCAAGATCTGTTGGATCAGGAAAGGCAGGAGCAGCAACAACAAAGGCAGATGCAGGCTATGATTCGCCAGCGCTCTAACGACCCCTTTTTCCCTAATATTGGTAAGGCTTTTACTGTTTAAATACTGATCATTCATTAATATGGAAGTCAAAGGAATGTAAGACCCCATTTTACACCTGGTCAGTTCATGCATCTTGTACCTGGATTGTATGCTGCTAAAATTTTAACCACATTCATTTACTCTCGTAGTAAAATCAACTGGTCAGACAGACTGAAATCTAATTGCTGGCTTATTAGAACACAAGCCTCAGTGTTATTACTCGTTGTATAGTTTCTTTATATACAAGCTGGTGTAAGTCACTTTTTTTCCCCATGCCGTTTTTAAAGGCACTGACTGAATAATTCATGGAAGATGTACGTAATCTATTGGGAGTGGCTTTGGTTGTCAGTTGTGACACATTGGACATATTTTTTCCATGTAGCTAGATTGTGTCTCGGACCACTACCTGAAACCTTTTCACATGCATTTTGGGTGAATTTACACTTTTTATTTTTATGTACATCAAGTTTTGATGGTTAAGACCCATGAAATTGATCAAATCTAAACAGTCTAAATGTTGCATATTCCAGTAACTGCAATGTTTTTGTCTTCTCTGGATTCATTATTATTTTTATTTGTGTAGACTTTGACACTATTACCGACCCCATCATGAAGGCCAAGATGGTGGCCCTGAAAGGAATTAATAAAGTGATGACACAGAATAGTATGGGAATGACTCCCATGGCCAGGTAAATAACCCTTCACAAAGCTGTACAATTGAGGCCAAAGGTTTTCATACACCTCTCAGTTTTTCACAACGCCACACACTTCAAGTTGCCCTACGTTTCTTTTGGCACGTCACTTCGGTAGGACATCTGTTTTGTTCGCATCTTAGATACGTAACTTTAAAACAAATGATTAGAGACAGATTTATTAAATATGTTATTCGCTATATCATGATTCCAATTTACATACAGTTTTTAGAAGACTGGAAGATTCCACAAATTGGCGTAATGACGTTTCCGAGTGACCAGTTGTAATAATTAGGAGTTAATGGAAGTGCAGCTGTAGAACACCATCCCAACTGTGAATCATGGGGTTGACAGCATCATGTTGTGGGGGTGTTTTGCTGGAAAGAGGGCTGGTGCGCTTCAGGAAGAATGATTATCTAGAAATACTGAAGCAAAACCAGTAAGACATTGTAATAAGTGGTTTAAAGACAGTAAAGTGAAAGTATTGGAGTAGACATTACAAAGCCTGAGCTAAATCTCATAGAAAATTTGTGGACTGAACATGCATGTCAAGGCATACAAGTTGCACAAATTTGGTGTGGAAGGGCGGGCGAAGGTTCTGCCTGGAAGGGCGGGCGAAGGTTCTGCCGTTGAGGGCGGCCGAAGGTTCTGTTGGGAAGGGCGGGCGAAGGTTCTGCCGTT
>JAODVO010000024.1:58902321-58913170 GCA_025400055.1 Notarius lentiginosus | reverse complement strand
CGCAAATTGGCTCCCAGGTTTATAGGACCTTTCCCTGTCTCCAAGGTAATTAATCCCTGCTCTGTAAGACTGTCTCTGGCCGTAACCATGCACCATATTCACCCAACTTTCCATGTCTCCCAAGTCAAACCCCTTGTCTCCAGTTCCCTATCAAACCCTTTGTCTCCAGTCCCCTGAAGTTTTCTCTTTACACTGCCTGTTTTCTGAGTCTGCTCTTGGGTCCTCACTTCACCTAAACTTGCCACTCGTGACAGTTTGTTTGTCTTAAATGACGTAGCGCGCCAAGTGGTCATGAAAATATCCGAACAGAAATTCACACTAACTTATTTTAATTATTACTTATTAACAATACTTCTTGGGACCAGAAGAAAATTACAGAGTTTTTTTTTTTAACATATAAAGTTTCAAATGTGCGTAAAATTAAAACCGTTGCCTATGAGCTTTATTAGTACTGTAGGTGAACTGTGCCCTCTGGAATTATAGGAGTGCCATGAAGAAAGAATAAATCTGTAAAAGGATAGGGAAAAAATAAAAGAATACAAAAAAGGCATAAATCAAGATAAAATAAGAAAATATATAAAAGAAGAAGAAAATAAATGCTTTTCTTTCTTGCTTTTGCTATTCCCTAAGGCCAAACTGTCAATCAACTGGCTTTGGGTGGGCCTTTCTACCCAGGCTAGTAGTCAATTCCTGCACACATTAATCCTGTTTTTATTATTATTATTATTATTATTATTATTATTATTATTATTATTATTATTATTATTATTATTATAAACAGCAAAGTAATGCAATGAGAAAACACAAAAGGCAATGCCAAGGGGTTCTATACAGGCAGAAATCACAGAAATACATTTGGAAAGAAATATGTGAAAGAGTACATTTAAATCCAAGGTTTTGAAGGGCTTTGGGGTTTATTAGCAAAAATAAAGTTTTGTTGAGTTTTTTAATGGCAGCACGTTGGTGCAGTGGTTAGCACTGTCGCTGCACAGCAAGAAGGTTCTAGATTCAAGCCCACTGGCCGATGGGGGGCTTTTTGTGTGTAGTTTGCATGTTCTCTCCATGTCTGTGTGGGGTTCCTCTGGGTGCGCCAGTTTCCCCCACAGTCCAAAGACATGGCTGTTCATCCGTCAGAAACGATGAGGACCATCTAGTCATCCTTGGGTTGGGGTCTATGGGTACGAAGATGGCTGATCAGCCCAATTCGTGCCCGAAAGGTTCTCTGGCAGTGTGGACAGGGAATGGTGGCTGCTGTTGGGGATCTGTTTGCGCTGTTTTTCCTCGCCTGTCTGCACTCTTCAGCTGCTGCTGTCCTGTTAGCTTCGCAGATTTGTGCGCCTTTGTGAACAGATGCTCGCCACTTCCCTCTGTCTTGCACAGTTTGTTCCCAGGTGGCAATGCTGATGTCAAAGGCCTTCAATGAGGCTTTCAGTGTGTCTTTGTAGCACTTTTTCTGGCCTCCTCGGGAGCACTTCCCTTGTTGCAGTTCACCATAAAACAGTCTCTTCGGCAGCCAATGGTCTGGCATGCGAACTACATGCCCTGCCCAGTGGAGCTGAGACTGCATTAGGATGGTATAGATGCTGGGCAGGCCAGCACATCCGAGGACCTCAGTGTCTGGAATCTTGTCTTGCCACTTGATGCCAAGGAGTTTTCTGAGGCAAGTGGTGTGGAAATAGTTTAGTTTCCTTGCGTGGCATTGGTAGACCGTCCACGTTTCACAGCCATAGAGGAGGGTGGTAAGAATTATAACCCAGTAGACCTTAATCTTTGTCTCTTGGGTGATGCCTCTTCTGTTCCACGTGTTCTTGAATAGTCTGCCAAAAGTAGTACTAGATTTAGCAAGTCTGGCATTCACTTCATCATCAATGACAATGTTTCTCAAGAGTGTGCTGCCAAGGTAGGTGAACTTGTCCACTGCGTTCAGTCGTTGCCCATTGATTGTGATGTTAGGTTCAGTGTATGTCTTTCCCGGGGCTGGCTGGTGCATAACTTCAGTCTTCTTTGTACTAATTGTGAGGCCAAAGTTGTTGCAAGCCACAGCGAACTTATCAATGCTATGTTGCATGTCAGCTTCTGAAGCAGCGTTGAGGGCGCAGTCGTCGGCAAACAGAAACTCATTGACGATGAGTTTGACCTTGGTTTTTGCCTGTATCCTCCTGAGGTTAAATATGGAACCTTCGGTGCAGTAATTGATGCTGATGCCTACATCAGTGTCTCTGAAAGCATCAGTCAGCATGGCAGAAAACATAATGCTGAACAGGGTGGGGGCAAGGACACATCCTTGCTTCACACCGTTTGTGACAGGGAATGGCTGGGATATCTCACCATTGTCTTGAACTCTAGCCAGCATGCCATCATGAAGCTGTCGTATAATGGCGATGGATTTCTGGGGGCATCCATACTTTGCTATGATTCTCCAAAGGCCATCTCTACTGACAGTGTCAAAGGCCTTGGTCAGATCGACATAGGTTGAGTACAGGTCAACAATCTGTTCCTAACACTTCTCCTGGAGTTGTCTAGCAGCGAATACCATGTCAATAGTCCCTCGTTCTTTCTGGAAGCCACACTGTCTCTCTGGTAGGAGCCTTCTCTCAAGATGTACAATGAGGCAGTTGAGTAGAACTTTGGCCAGGGCTTTGCCTGTGATGGATAGCAGGGAGATTCCACGATGATTGTTACAGGCCTGGTGGTTTCCCTTGCACTTGTAAAGATGGATAATAGAAGCGTCTTTAAAGTCCTGTGGAACTGTCTCATGCTGCCAAATGAGCTGGAACAGCTGGTGGAGTTTCTCTGTCAGAGCTGTACCACCTTCTTTGTAGACTTCAGTCTGCACCAGGTGCTTTGCCACTGGTTAGCAGATGAATCACTTTCCATATTTCTTCAAAGGTTGGTACAGCATCCAGCATCTCATCAACAGGAACCTGGGATAGCCGGTCAATGGCATCATCATTGATGGTGGAGGGACGATTGAGTACGCTGTCAAAGTGCTCAGTCCATCTTTCTAGAATCTTCTCTTTGTCAGTGATCAGTGTTGACCCATCTGCACTGAGGAGAGGTGATGATCCTGAGGTGGTGGGCCCATAGACTTCTTTCAGGCCATCATAGAAGTTCTTTATGTCATTCTTACTGTATATGCATAGCCTTGAATCTCATTCGCTTTGTTGCTCAGCCATGAATCCTGCATTTGGCGCAGCTTTAGCTGGATGGTGTTGCGGATGTTTCTCAGTATGTCCTTTTTTGCTGGATCATTAAGATGGGCTCTGTAGGCACAGCATTTGTCCTCTAACAGCTGTGTTATCTCTGTGCTATTCTCATCAAACCAATCTTTGTGTTTCCTGGTAGTGGGCCCTAAACACTCCATAGTTGTGTTGTACACGGTTTCATGAAGTGCTGCCCATGCTGATTTCACATCCTGGTTGTCCAGCACGGTGGCATCTAGGCATCCTTCCAGGATATTGATGAGAGTATTGCTTGATGCAGCTGAGCTTTAGCTTGTTGACATTCAGGCATTTGAGTGTTTTCATGCCCTGTGGATGTCTCTTGGGCTGGATACAGAGATTGAGTTTGTCTATTCAGCTCATGTATTCAGCCGCAGTAAACTGGCCAAGGTGGTGTGGAGCAGGCAATGTTTAGGGCACCTTTACTAGCCCCTTCCTCATGCCAGGGAGGTGAGCAGTGCGGTCCTAAAAAGGGCTGCTCAGTCACTCATATGGTTGCCAAACTCCACTGCTGCTCCATTTCAGTGGTGAGCGACCTTATGGCCTGAGCTGTCTGTATGCAGGTTTGCAGCTACAACTGCCAGTGTGCCCATACCTGTCACTTCATCGCACGCCTGTTGCCACAGGACTTTGAGATGATGGGGAAAAAAGGATGAAGGATGACTAGTGACTTGTGCGATGACTTTGTTTAAAGTGAGGAAGAGTTGCACACAGTCAACTTCACTCTCTCTTGTCCGCGACCATCTATATCCAGTGGCAAGACTAGGTCAAGACATCTGGAGATGGGCCAGATGCAATGGATGACCAAGAAGTCCTTACGTGCCTCAACTTGCTCTCCGCACTCCACAGGGTGTTGCTGTAACTGCCTTCCACTCCGTTGAACCATAAAGGAGGAAACTCCGCAGCTTCTGCCAGATCCAGTCTTCACATGTGTAGGTAGGCAAGCCCCAACTCACCGAGGGTTTCAAACCCGTCGGCTACCCTCACATGGTTTAGCTGGCCAGTCGAAGCCATTACCCAGGGTGTGGCTGCTGTTGCATGCAAACAGCTACGAGGAGCCACATGTGAGAGCTGGGTGCCAGGTGGGGACCAGAGACAGGTGGACCACCACAAGGGTGCGACATGTCCCCCCTGGAAAAGGTGCTACCCCACTCTGACACTCCAAACACCCCAAGCATAAAATAGAGTGGCAGCTACAATTATCAACACCTTCACAGTCTTTTGGCCATTACAAAAGTAGAAAAGTCTTTCAATACATCAATTGTGAATGAATAATTACTTAAACTTCCACTGGAAAAAAAAAGTTAATTACTGATTACTTAGCGTAAGATCATGTGACACCGTTCCACAATTATCAACTAGAGACCAGAGGTTTAAGCTGTGACACGTGGAAAGTGGGGTGAATACGTCGCATGGTGAGTGATAATGCCAGTCTGACGGAACGTGGATTGATTACCTTGCTGATGAGGAAGGGTCCAAGGGATCTGGGGGCCAGCTTGCAGGAGATGGTTCTGAGTGGCAGATGGCGCATGGAGAGCATGACTCGCTGCCCCACCTGGTAGGTGGGTGCCTTAGAGTGGCGTTTGTCAGCCTGCCTCTTGGATGCTAGGGTGGAGTAAATGAGTCATCTCCAGGCCAATGCCCACGTCCTCCTGCAGCAGCGTATGAAGGTCTGGGCTAAGGGTACGGTGACCTCCTCCTCCTCTTAGTTGGGGAAGAGTGGTGGTTGGTAACCTAGGGAGCACTGGAAAGGCGAGAGACCTGTGGCAGATGAAGGGAGAGTGTTGTGAGCATACTCGACCCAAGGTAAGTACTTACTCCAAGAACCGGCATCCCTGGATGCCATGCACCTGAGTGCCACCTCCAAATCTTGATTCGCCCGTTCTGCCTGGCTGTTGGTTTGAAGATGGAACTCTGAGGAGAGACTACAGGAGGCCCCAATGAGTTTGCAGAAGGCCCTCAAGAACTGTGCAGTGAACTGAGGACCCCAGTCAGAGGCAATATCAGTGGGGAGTCTGTGTAGGCAAAAAACATGAAGGATGAGTAATTCGGTGTTTTTTTTAGCTGTGGGAAGCTTGAGCAGAGGGATGAAATGGCCTGTCTTGGAGAAATGGTCAATAAATGTGAGGATGCATGTGTTGCCACCTGAGTTGGGGAGCCCTGTGACGAAGTCCAGGGTGATGTGAGACCAGGGTTGATGAGGAATTGGGAGGGGTCTTAGCAGGACAGCAGGGGGTTGATTGGCTGTCTTGTTCTGGGCACATGTGTTGCAGGCTGCCACGAACTCCTGGATGTCTTCCTTGATGGATGGCCACCAGAAGCGCTGTTGGATGAGTGCCAGGGTTTGAGCAGCTCCTGGGTGACAAGCCAACCTGGAGCCATGATCCCACTGCAGCAGCTGGGTTCACACAGAGCAGGGAATAAACAGATGGTTAGGTGGTATGTTGCTTGAATTATCTTCTCCAGGGTCCTGCTCCAGGGCCTTCTGCACCAATGTCTCTACCTTAAGTAGGGTGGCCCCCACCAGACAGCGTGGAGGGAGAATGGCTTTGGGCATACTAGACTCCTCCTGGCGGGCAGAGAATATTCTGGACAGGGTGTCGGGTTTGCCGTTCTTGGAGCCTGGGCAGTAGGAGAGCATGAATCGGAACCGGGAGAAGAAGAGAGACCATTGGGCTTGTTGTGAGTTAAGGCGTTTGGCGGACTTGAGGTATTCTAGGTTTTTGTGGTTGTTCCAGACAAGGAAGGGGAGATCCAACCCCTAGAGGCAATGCCTCCACTCCTCCAGGGCTAGCTTGATGGCCAACAGCTCTCTGTCACCGGTGTCATAATTTCGTTCAGCAGGGGACAGCCAGCGAGAGAAGGAGCAGGGGTGGACCTTGTTATCATTGACCCTCTGGGAGAGAATGGCTCCGACCCCAGACTCGGAAGCGTCAACCTCCATGATGAACTGTTTGGTCAGATCGGGTATGGTGAGAATGGGTGCTGTGGTGAACTTGTGCTTGAGCATGGAGAAGGCTTTCTATGGTTCCTCCACCAAATTGAACAAGGTATTAATCAAGGTCAAGGCAAAATGCTCGTGCAAAAAAACATGAACAAGAAAAAACCTTAGTGCAAAAAAACGTGAACCAGAAAAACAGCTAGAACAAAAACCATGAGAAGCAAAAAGGCACCGAAACGACTAGAGTAGCAAATGAGACATTCTGGCGAAGTCAGAGTCTGAGAACGGTGTATTTATAGGAAAAACCAGGAAGTGAATACAGGTGAGGTGGAATTCCCATCCCGGATCCGGATCGGCGCTGGCGTGAGAGATCCATAATCTCCGGAGTGAATGTCCGGGGCGGAGCATGACATAAAGTCTCCCTAATGGTATTGTTAACTATATTTTTAAAATTATTTTAGTTATTTAAATTATTGTATTTTTTAAATGATTTTTATTAAGATATAATGTACCAGTTGACATGTTTGCTTTGCGGTTCTTTTAAATAACGGTTGCAAGACGAAGCATTCTCAACAACCTTTTTAGCTGCTTGTTTCATCTACGTCACAGAGCATCCATGAACTGACCAACGTGGTAGGCAGGGCAGCCAGAGCTAATTTTAACGCTCTCGCTACATTTGGTGTGAATGTAGAGTGACCGTTCCAGTTTGTTGACAACTGAGATCATTTTATTTATTTATTTTAACAGTCATGCCACAGGTGTTCCTCTTTGAAACGAATAGAGACTTCAACAGCAAATGTATCACAACAATTTTTATTGTTGAGTTATTGTTATTATTATTATCTGGGTGTGTTTACGTCTGTGTGTTGGTGCAAAAGAACCAGACAGTAATCAATACCATGACTCCTCTCACAGAGTGCAGTTGTTAACAATCCTGTCTTTAATTAAACTCCTGCTGGCTCAAGGCTTTAAGAGTCAAGAGAACAACATTCTCTCGCCAAGAACACTCCCATGGGCATTTCCTCTCAATCAGCCTGTATGAGTTATCACTGAAGCTCATTTTTAGTGCTCTTCTAGTTACCCAGTAGATATGTGAAGGACGTCCACACCAGGAAATAGGAAAGATGTGTTTCTTTCCTCCCTCCCTTGATTTAGAATGCCCAGAGGGCCTTGCAGGCAGTAGACACTCCTACCAATAGGTCATTCACCTTGACCTCTTGAAAGGAAGCAGATCAGAATTCTCATAGGGAATAAAAGTAACTGGAACCAGTGTAACAGGAGCTTAAATTGGATCACTATGGCGGATCCTTTGACCGGCTCTTGAACCTTGATCTTGTTTTGAAAGAAACATGAACTCCTTTTGGATGATTCTGATTATAGAGACTGGTGTTTGGGTTAAAATATGTTACCACAGGTCTCAATTCACATTTCTTTCATTGAGCCAATGACATCAGATTAGCTAATTATTAGAGGATGGCCTTTGGAAGCTAGCAAATGTTAGTGATGAACAAAATTGGGAGTGTAACAGTCTATTTTGACAGGTTTAGCTATTTCATTTGGAAATGAAAAGTAAATATATTCAAATTAGCCGTTCAAAAGTTACACATTCTCAATAATGGTTTTGAGATGGCAGCCATGACTGAAAGCCATACCAAAACTGTTCTTAGAGAGTTAAAACCTGAATCCAGCTACTTTCGCACTTTTTTTCTGGAGGTTTTGTGACATCCATGTATGATCAGATGAAAATGCGGGCTCTTTTGTATTTACTTTGACTGAGCAGTATTGAGCAATGGCTTCATTTATTAACAAACATGCTTGTGAGCGAATTAGCATCTTTTTGTATCTTTTGGTACCCGTTAAGATTGTATTGTCCTTAAATCTCTACCTGCACAAGTGCTAGTAACTCATAACCACAAATTCTTCCTCTTCCCTCTGAAACTGTTAAATATATTTACTATACAGTATCAATGCAATTCAAAAGCTTATGAGAAAGCCGATGGGGAAATGAGTCGAACTTTGGCTCAATGCAGAAAGTTAAAGAATATAATATTTTGTAGTATTTTTTTATTCTGGATTATTTTGTCCCAAACACACTATAAAGTCCACACAAGATGGCTGCCGCACCTTTCCTGAGTTTGCTTGGAGCATCACTTGTGTACGTCCACGTGGTGAAATTCCAGTGTCAACAGTAGGTGCTGTAGTATTATGTGACATTATTTCAGTACACAGAACATCTAAGGTGGAAAGTTCAGAAGAGAAGCTAATAGAGCCCGTCTGCAGTTAGCCACATCCGGTGATGTCACGTACACAGCGACAAACAAGCTTGCCAGAACAGTTGGCATGAGAATGCTTTTTAAGGTCAACATGGAAGCATGCAATAATAAATAGAAGTAGGTGTGATACTAATGGAGATGGAAAATCCTGGAGAACAGGAACAGGGAGCTGATGGTACGTTTTTCCCACTAGGAATGAAACACCTGGGCTAGTTAAAAGGTTTTATTGGTCCACTGATACCAATGTTTCCCCCTAGTGGATAGAACTTTTTAATCCTCTAGATACACATAAGGATGAATATGTGAACAATCCTGTGTGTGTGTTTAAAAGCTGAACAGTGTTATGATGCAAAAATAATAACATGTAGTTTAACTGTAAATAAGTGTGTATGCATAAGTCATGCCAACATTTTACACACACATGGGACACACACGTGTGTGTTAGTAGGGGTGAGTGAATGTTTACTCTTCCTTGACTGCTTCCAGTAATGTGTTAACTCTCAGACCTCCTGGGTAAGCTGCTGGGGGTTTGGGTGAGCTTCAACTTTTTTTTTTTTTAGGAAAAAGCTCATGTTTGCCCTTTGCACCTCAGCCTGGGGGCTGATAACACACACAAATAACCACAAAGCCTCAAGATTATAGTTGTCTTGCCAGGTTAATGGGTCCTGGTGAAAAACTAAGCCACCTCTTCATATTATTATTATTATTATTATATCAACATCATTATCTTTTTAAAACCCAGTCATTACAGACGGTTTAATGAAACTGAACTAGCCTATAGTTGAGTAAGTCTTAAAAATCAAGTTGACTTCCTAGTTGAACAATCTTCTGAAGCATGAGTGTATTTGGAGTGAGTAGGTTTCTGTGTACATTCTTGTGTTAGTGTGTAAATGAGTGTTGAAGTGCACTGTGCTGCACCCCCTAGGTAGCTGAGTTGCTGATTTTAGTGTGAAGGTGTAAAAATGCTTTCAGCATAATGTTTCCTTATGTGTCTAGGCTACGTGCGAGACCGCAGGGTGTCTTTAAGCACCAGGCCTTAATGACTGTGAAAAGTGTATGAATCATGAACTGTGTCAGAATGTCTGGTGCAAACACAGCAATTTTCTAGCTCCTGTATTTCCATGTTTGGAACACTTTTGCTAGCATGGATATAAATTAATGAGAGAGAGAGATTAAATCGAATCCTGCATTTTGTGCATTTTGAGATGCTTTTCTGCTCATCATGTTTGTAGAAAGTGGTTATTTGAGTGACAGTAGCCTTCCTGTCAGCCCAAACCAGTCTGGCCAGAACATACAGAATCAGACAAAAGTTTGGACACACCTTCTAATTCAGTGTTATTTCTTTGTTTTTATTAATTAATTAAAAGACACTTCATGTCTTAAAGTAATGATCATTTCTCTTTACTTAGTTGAGCAGTTCTTGACATAATATGGATTACTATAGTTGTTGTATAGGGCTATTTACTGTATTTTTATTATTTACTATTTACTGTTTGATTTCAAACACATTAAGGAGGCAAGTAACCCATCCACTAATTAACTTTTGACGAGGCACCTGTTAATTGAAAAGCATTCCAGGTGACTACCTCATAAAGCTGGTTAAGATAATGTCAATAGTGTGCAAAGCATCATCAAGGTAAACACTGGACACTGAAGAATTTAAAATATGAAACATTTTGGGGTTTTTTTAAAGATTTTTTTTGTTGTTTACCACATAATTCCATATATATATATATATATATTCCATATGTTATTTCATAGTTTTGATGTCTTCAGTATTGTCCTTCAGTGTAGAAAATAGTCACAATACAGCACTACCTATGAATGAGTAGGGTGTACAAACATCATAGACTGTACATATACAGTACTAGAACTCAGCACTGGTCATCCAAGGGAATTAAAAATTCAAGCTGTACAATGTAGATTGAGGTGTGTGGTGTTTAACATCGTGCTAATCACATAGAGGAACAGAAGTTGTTAATTAGCTCGGTGTTTACTTAATTAACCAGGTATTTGTTCTTGTGCATTAGCATCATGCTTACTTGTAGATGGCATCTTATTAATGCTGTATATCCATAAGACCACAAGCTTGACGAGCTAGCACACTTAGCCACTATCACACATTCATAACATTTATTTCACACTGTTAATTTAACACTTTCACCCCAAAGAAATACTACAACTGGAATATTCCACAAGTCACATGTCCAACAGGAAGCTGCATCATCTGAATTTCCTGAAGAAGATGGAGTAAGAGGAAAAGTAAGTTCTTTCATTCTTTTTTCTTTATTTTCAGTGATATTTTTCAACCCTGTTATTGAAATTATTGAAAAGTAAATTCTCATCTCATTATCTCTAGCCGCTTTATCCTGTTCTACAGGGTCGCAGGCAAGCTGGAGCCTATCCCAGCTGAC
>JAODVO010000024.1:58677455-58689739 GCA_025400055.1 Notarius lentiginosus | reverse complement strand
TCGCCGGCCACGGGGCTTGAACCCGGACCTTCTTGCTGTGAGGCGACAGCGCTAACCACTACACCACCGTGCCGCCCCAGTTCTATACTCCATATAAAAAATAGATATTTATGATTATGACTTTTTTTTTTTGCTTTTTGCTCTGAAGTTGAATCTAAAATTAACACAATAAAACATACAAGTGACTGCAGAATAATTATTCATGGATTAAATTAAAGAATACACTTGGACCACTTGTGTACAACTATAGATATTCAAGGTTTAATTGAAACAGTCAAATATAAGCGAAAATGATCAATTTTCCCCGTCTGAGCAAAGGAGTTTAATCTACATAAATATATACTGTTATAAAGGAAATGTGTTTACAGGTTTATTCATACTAGAAAGCATTACACAGGCATATGAGTATGTGATGTTTGTTTAGTATTCAGCAGAAGCCCAGTGGGTTTTGTTACCGCCTGCTGATTTTCCCTCTTCTAGCAGTCCTGTGGCTAACCACAGTCTGTTGTTGTGCTGTAAGCATGTGTTTGCCAATAAAAGAGCAAGCGCACCGTATTAACAATACTTGCTGGTCAAGCTTCTTTCTCGACGATGCTACAATCAGTTCAAGTTAAATCTAAAGTGATGACTGTATAAAATGCATGGTCAGCAGGCTAGCTGGTCATTCCTTAAGCACTTTGGTCTCACTTTATATTAAATGTCTCTAATAACTGTGTAGTTACACACAAACTATACACACAATTATTGTGGCACTATTACAGCTGTCTGTACTGTTTGCAGTAGCTCATCTTATGTAAATATTAGCTTCAGTCTTGGCTTATGTAAGAAATGAAGTGTATATTCACATTTTAAATGCTAACGTTTACAACCCCATTTCCACAAAAGTTGGGATATTTTCCAAAATGCAATAAAAACAAAAAAAATGTGATTTGTTAATTCATGTGAACCTGTATTTAACTGACAATAGTAAAAGAAAATATTTTCAACAGTTTTACTGACCAACTTAATTGTATTTTGTAAATATAAATGAAGTTAGAATTTGATGCCTGCAACACACTCAAAAAAGTTGGGTCATTACCATTGTGTTACATCACTATGACAGTGGGGTCATGGCTAAGCATCAGTTTGTGAATGGAGGGTGGGGTCAGGGAAGGTGAGTGGCAAAGTCAGTACACCTGTTGTCAATTAACATTGTGTCTGTGTGTTTTGCAGTGAGGATGGAAGGTAGAAAAGGAGGGAGAGAATGACGAGAGAGGATCTCTCCCAACCAGAACACATGTGTGTGTGCGCGCACACATGTGTCTGTGTGTATAAAATCACCTTCGTGAAGCTGAAATGCAGCAAAATCCAAAAAATAAAAGTTGTGTGTGAACATCATCTCCTGCCTGCCACGCTTCAGTATTCCACCCACATCAGGGACTTACTACAGTGGTGCTGAAAGCTGGAATACTGAACGGAACCACACATGGAGTCCTCCCCATTTAAAGACCTGATCTATGCCCTCACTACTGCCCAACAGAACTAGCACCAAGTGCTGATCGCCCTCTGAAAGGAACATGAACATTTAGAAGCCTTGCTGCTGGCCCAGCAGGAAGATCGCCAAGCATTCCGGCATCTGCTTGCATCACTGGGGTCCTCGACCACCACCGCAGCAGACCCTCCCCACATCACCCTCACCAAGGTGAGGCTGCATGATGATCCGGAAGCTTTTATAGCACTCTTTGAGCAAGCAGCTGAAGCATGGGGGTAGCTGGTCGAGCAGCACACGGCACACCTACTACCACTACTGAATGGAGAGGCACAGCTCACTGCACAGCAGTTCCCTGCTAACAGTTGGCTCATCTACGCAGACATGAAGTGAGTCATCCTGCAGCATGTCGACCGCTCCCCAGAACAACATTACCAGAACTTCTGGGCGATGACATTGGAGGAGGTTGGCTAGCCATTTGCATTTGGCCAATAGCTCTGGGATGCCTGCCAGTGGTGGCTGAGGGCAGACAACCGTGATGTCAAGGGGATCATCAACCTGGTTACACTGGAGCAGTTCATCACATGACTTCCAGAAGGAACGGTGGAGTAGGTCCAGTGTCACCACCCGACATCACTGGATTAAGCCATTGAGTTGGCAGAGGACCGTTTGGCAGTGGTTCCGGTGGTGCTACCTGTTTTTTCTCTCTCTCCTTTTCCTTCCCCCCTCCTCTTCCCATCCCCACCCCATTCTCCCATCATGGAGGCGGGGGCTGGTTCCCCCCCAGTCAGCCCACCACACCCATGGTGTCCTCTCATCTTTCCCTTCTGTGTCTGTCTTTCCCCCCCAGGAGAGTGACACCCATAATGCCAGTACAGAGGTAAAGCCTGGGCCGGTATGCTGGCACTGCAGGGAGCCCGGGCATCTCCAGGGTCAGTGTTCCACAATGGAGGTGGAAACTGTGGTCCGGATCCCTGACATGCCAGAGACCACCCTCGATCAAGCCGGAGCATATCGTATACTGGTGAGTGTTCAAGGGGATACATATCACGTGTTGGTGGATTTCAGCTGTAATCAGACCTCAATCCACCAAAGCCTGGTGCAAGGTGAGGCATTGGGAAGAGCATTGGGGTGAGGTGTTGGTGAAGGTTCTGTGTGTGCATTATCCATTATGTGCAGTATCTATTAGTGTCTATCCACATTCTATTTCAGGAAGAAAAGCATAATGTAAAAGCTGCAGTTAACCCACGTCTCACCCACCCACTGATTCTGGGGACTGATTGGTCAGGGTTTAGAGACTTAATAGAGCATATAGTAGGGGGTGGGTCCTGCAATAATATGTCACGGGGGCATCTCAGTGTGGCATTGACTGGGGAAGCTGTCACAGAGCTGCCTATGTCAGCACTGCATCAGGGCAATATGAGGAGTGAGGAGCAGCTCGCCCCTCCTCCCTCTCTTGGGGATTCCCTTGAGGATTTCCCGTAAGGCCAGATACAAGACAAGACTCTGCGTCATGCATTTAACCAAGTGAGAATAACCGATGGTCAATCACTCCAGTCAAATGTGACACCCTACTTCCCGTACTTCACAATTATGAAGGATAGGCTGTATTGAGTGATGCAGGACACTCAAACCAGTGAACAATTAATCCAATTGTTAATCCCAAAGAGCTGTAGGGAACTCGTATTCAACGATGCTCACTTTAATCCAATGGCCGGACATTTAGGACAAGATAAACACTAGCCTGAATAATGGACCAGTTCTATTGGCCAGGGATTCACGGGGATGTCTGTCGGTAATGTGTGGCATGCTGCAAATGCCAACTAGTAAATCCTGCAGCCACCCCAAAGTGCCTTTGCGCCCTCTCCCTCTAATCGAGATCCCCTTCGAAAGAATTGGCATGGATCTCGTCGGGCCATTAGATTGGTCAGCATGGGGATATTGCTTTACTTTAGTTCTGGTAGACTATGCAATGCAATATCCAGAAGCAGTCCCTTTCCACAATATTTCAACACTCAGTATTGAGGAGGCGCTCTTCCATGTCATATCCCAAGTCAGGATTCCCAAAGAAATACTGACTGACCAAGGCATTATGCTTATGTCAAGAACACTTCACGAGCTGTATGGGTTATGAGAAATTAAATCCATCCACACCAGCGTTTACACCCACAAACAGATGGTTTAGTGGAACGATTAAACCAAAACAATAAAAAATTTAATTAGAGAGTTTGTAAGTGAGCATGCACGTAATTGGGATAAATGGGTTGAGCCCCTGTTATTTGCAGTATGAGAGGGACCTCATGGGACCACAATCCTTCACGGGATTTTGACCATTCGAATTATTATGTGGGCAAAAGCCTTGCGGCATTTTGGACGTGCTGCAGGAAAATTGGGAGGAAGAACCTTCAATGAGTAAAAATGAAATTCAGTACCTTCTTGACCTGTACGCAAAGCTCCACGCCCTCACACACTTAACCCAGGAGAATTTACGGCATGCACAAGAACGTCATGCCCGGCTGTACAACAGGGGCACGTGCCTTAGAGAGTTTATCCCGGGAGATAAAGTACTCATATTATTGCCCACTTCGAGCTCCAAATTAGTTGCCAAGTGGCAAGGGTCCTTTGAGGTCACACAGCGAATCAGGGATGTTGACTATGAGGTGAGGCCAATGGATAGGGGAGCGGTACTGCAAAATACCACCTTGACCTGCTAAAAGATTGGAATGAGGGGGTCCCTGTGGCATTGGTGTAGATAGTTCTGGAGAAGGCAGAGCTGGGGCAGGAGGTAGAAAAAAGTAACTATTCAAACTGCTCTGGTCCCCTGTGGAAACCACCTCTCACTGGCCCAAATCACAGAGGTTGCCAGGTTGCAAAAGGAATTTTCCTACGTGTTTTTGCCCCTTCCCGGCCACACCCACCTCATAGAACACCACATTGAAATGCCCCCAGGGGTGGTGGTGCATAGCCATGCCTACCTCTTACCTGAACACAAGAAAAAGGTGGTTCAGGACGAACTCAAGGCCATGCTCAAAATGGGCATAATTGAGGAGTCCAACAGTGACTAGAGCAGCCCAGTGGTCCTGGTTTCTAAGACAGACAGTTTGATCTGGCTCTGCATAGACTACAGAAAATTCAATGCATTGTCTAAATTTGATGCATACCCACCCAATGCCTCGCATTGATGAGTTGCTTGATTGATTAAGCACTGCTCACTTTTATTCAACACTGGATTTGATGAAGGGATACTGGCAAATCTCCTTGGCTCCTCTATCCTGAGAGAAAAACAGCCTTTTCCACACCGTTCAGATTACACCAATTTGTCACGCTTCCTTTTGGGTTATTTGGGGCTCTCGCCACCTTCCAGCAGCTCATGGACAAGATCCTCTGCTCCCACGCAGCCTATGCTGTGGCCTACCTTGATGACATCATCATATATAGCAATGATTGGCCGTGGCACCTAGAACACATTTGGGCCATCCTGGAGTTGCTGAGGATGCCGGTCTCACAGCTAACCAGAAAAAGTGTGGGATTGGGTGGGTGGTAATACAGTATCTGAGTTTGCACTTGGGTCATGGACAGGTGCGTCCCCAAATTGACAAGATAGCAGTGATTGCGGCCTCCCAAGGCCCAAGACCAAATAGGGGGTGAGACAGTTCCTGGGGTTGGCTGGCTACTATCGCAGGTTCATACCTAATTATTTGGACATCACTAGCCTGCTGACTGATCTCACTAAAAAGGGAGCACCAGATCCGGTGCAGTGGATGGAGCAGTGCCAACAGGCCTTCATTAAGGTAAAAGCTGCCCGGTGTGGGGGCCACTTTTACACTCCCCTGACTTCTCGCTCCCTTTTATTTTACAGATGGACACATAGGACAGAGGGCTGGAGGCCGTTCTGTCCCAGAAGGTAGAGGGTGAAGAACGTCCAGTGCTGTACATCAGTCACAAGCTCTTGATGCATGAAAGTAAATACAGCACCACCAAGAAGGAGTGCCTGGCCATCAAGTGGGCAGTACTCACCCTCTGATACTACCTGCTGGGGCACCCTTTCACCCTCTGTTCAGACCATGCACCCCTCCAGTGGCTCCACTGCATGAAGGATGCCAATGCACAGATCACTTGTTGGTATTTCACCCTCCAGCCATTTAATTTTGAGGTCGTCCACCGGCCAGGGGCGTAGATGGTGGTGGCAGACTTCCTATCCCATTGGGGGTGGGGGGGTGTAGTTTGCTGCAGGCCAAACGGCTCCCCAGCCTGAGTCGGGCAGTGGGGGTATGTGGCAGTGGGGGCATGACCAAGCATCGGTTTGTGAATGGAGGGCAGGATCAGGGAAGGTGAGTGGCAGAGTCAGTACACCTGTTGTCAATTAACATTATGTCTATGTGTTCTGCAGTGAGGATGGAAGGTAGAAAAGGAGGGAGAGAACAATGAAAGAGAACAATGAGAGAGGATCTCTTCCGTCCAGAACATGTGTGTGTGTGTGTGCACGCACAAGCATGTCTGTGTGTGTAAACAAGCTTAGTGAAGCTGAAAATCAGCAAAATCCAAAAAATAAAGTTGTGTGTGAACATCATCTCCTACCTGTCGCACTTCAGAGTATTCCACCCACATCGGGGACTTACTACAATCACCTTTCCTTTTAATAACACTTTTTAATCATATGGGATCTGAGGATACTAATTATTGGAGTTTTGTAATTAGAATTTTTGTCCATTGTTGCTTGAAACAAGACTTCAGCTGCTCAACAGTGCATGGTCACCGTTGTCTGATTCTCCTCTTCATGATGTGCTATACATTCTCAATAGCAGACAGATCTGGACTGGCAGCAGGCCAATCAGTCACACACACTCTGTGTCTATGAAGCCACATTGTTGTAGCCTATGCAGAGTGAGGTCTGGCATTGTCTTGCTCAAATAAGCATGGACTTCCCGGGAAGAGACTTTGCCTTGATGGCAACATATCTCTTTCAAAAATCCCAATATATGCCTCTGCATCAATGGTACCTTTACACACACACATACAACTCACCCATGCCATGGGCACTGAGGCACCCACACACCATACCGTAACAAATGTAGGCTTTTGCTCCTTTCACCGATAAACTGGATGGTTGTGTTCACCTTTGGCACTGAGAATTCAATGTCTGGTTTTCCTGAAAACAAAGTGAAATGTGGACTCACCTGACCACAACACACATTTCTGCTGTCTTTTGGTCCATCTTTGATGAGTTTGGTCCAGAGAAATCAGCAGTGTTTCTGCATAGAATTGATGAATGGCTTCTTCCTTGCTTCATATAATTTCAGGTTGCATTTCTGGATGCAGCAGTGGACTGTATTAAGTGACAATGGTTTTTCGAAGTACTCCTGAGCCCATGTGGCTGTATTTGTCACATTAGCATGATGGTTTCTCAGGCAGTGCCAAATGAGGGCTCAAAACTCAGGCACATTCAACAGTGGTTTCCGACCTTGCACTTTATGCATGGAAATGTCTCTGAAATCCCTGAATCTTTTCATAATATTATGTAATATAGATTTTGAAAGACCTAAATTCTCTGAAATCTTGCATTGAGAAATGCTGTTTTTGAATTGACCACCAATTCTCTCATGAATTTGGGCACAAAGGGATGCACTATGACTCATCCTTGCTTGCAAAGACTGAGCATTTGGTGCTGCTCCTTTTATACCCACTCATGATACCCTCACCTGTTACCAATTAACCTGCTTATTGTTGAATCTTCCAAAATGGTGTTACTTGAACATCCTGTAAACATTTCAGTCTTATTTTGCCTCTATCCCAACGTTTTTGAGTTTGTTGCATTCATCAAATTGTAACTTTATTTATATTTACAAAATACAATTAAATTGGTCAGTAAAACTATTGAAAATCTTTGTACTTTTGTCAGTTAAATAAATGTTCATGTGAATTAACAAACAACAAATGTTTGTTTTTTGTGCATTTTGGAAAAATAACCCAACTTTTCTGGAAATTGGGTTTGTACATTGACAAAGCACTGACTGGTAGCTCCTTAGAATGCATGGCAGCTCCTTGGAGCTCCAGACTTCAGCCAGTCATAACAATAAAAACAACATGTTGGTCCATATTCTCTGTGTTGTCACATTCATCACAAAAGGATGGAATGCCACATAGGTCTTTCAGTTTTGTCAAGTTTGAAATTTTGATGATGGGTTACCATCCAGGAACATAGATGACAGAAGAGCAGATATCTTCTGAGAAACTTGTCTGGTAGATGAAGGAAAAGAATAGTTGTGTGTCAATAGCATAACAAATAATTAAAAAAAGCCATGGAACCTCATCTGTTATATAGGGAGAATAAGAGTGGACCAAGAGCTCAGCCCTGAGGGAGTCCTACAGCATGATTGACTCTCTGTATACTACATGGTAGGATTGATCCTGTAGTCAGCAAGAGCCTAAATGAAGATCTGGTGATTTACAGCATTGAAACTTCAGTGATTGCTCACAGTGCAGATTTTGTAGAATGCAACAAACTAGCTGGTATCCTGGCAGTAACGAAGGGTCCTAGAATCTTGGATAGGAATGGAAGGATGGAAACAGGTCTATAGTTAGCTGGTGTGGGGCATCAGTTTCCTAAGCTAAGGTGTGACCCAGACAGGCATGAAAATGGTAAAAATTAGATTAGATGAATCTACCACTATTGTAGTAAAATAATTTAAAAAAATTGTGAAAAAGGTTTTCAATCTTGCTCTTTCCTATCTATTCCTCAGAATGATTTTGGTTTGTTTAATATTATATGGTATAAAACTGAATCAAAGCAAATAGCAAACAAATCTGAAAAATACCTAGAAGGTGATAGAGATCCCAAAACAACACATCACCCAGCTGAACCAGAGTACACTAAAATAGTTGGAAGTGCAGTTTATTCCAAAAAGATCTGATATGGAAATGATAACATTTGGTAATTAAAAGAAAATTATCATAGGAAGCTGCTGGCACAAACATATCCAATGCAAATTTTTAGTTCCCTGAAGAGGTGTGCGTTTGTGTGGGATTAACCACTATTTTTGTGTGGAATGCTCCCATCTGTGTGCCTTGATGCTGTAGCATCTCAATCCTGTTTTTCCCCTCAAACGCACAAGAGGAGACGAAGAATATTTAATGTTGTTTTCTCATCTCAACACACAGGTACTGGAAGTGAGCTTCACCAGCCCAACTTTAATCACAGCATAAGTGCACACTGGAGGGGAGTAACCAATGGAAGAAAGTAATTTCCATATTTTAGGAATTAAGGCATGTGCATAGATCATGAACAAACAATAAAGTTGATTTCCATCACAGGGCAGTCTGGTTCAGAATGATTTATTTACATAGACTACAGTATCCAAATCAAAAGATCAGCATTGTCACACATGTCAAATCTGGGTGAAGATCAGTTTGTGTTTCTTCATGGTGGGATCTAAGTTAAACTGTTAATATCATGTGTGTACTTCACAGTTAAAGTTCAAATAAACCCTGTCTGCTCGGATCATGTGTTCTTTTCTTGCATCTGACATTAGGAGAGTAAATCTAGATCACTAGTATTGATTAGTACTAAGCTAAGCTCTTGTGATGTACAAATCTGATAGAAATCTGTAGCTAAAAATTGAGATTAAAAAAAAAAAATCACAAGAGCTACCAGCAGGGTTTTTGCAACAGAACAATAATCAAACTAGATTTTGAGGCTAGTTGTGTCTGTTCCCTTGTCTCTCAGTGCCATTACAAATGAACAGAGTGGATCATCAAACAACACCCATATCAGGAACCCATTCATACTAGTCAAAGCTGAAACACAAGATAAAATATATACTTGTGCTCCATATGTACTGGTATGTCAACTGATAAAAACTAAAAAAAAAAAAAACTAAAAAAAAGTATGAGGATAAGAAAAACTTGAAGTCTGAGTTTGAACAGTTAGAGCAGGCTAGGAAATTTATTCAACCCAGAACTTTAAAATGCATAGTAGGTCATTTTGGAGAAACCAGTGAAAGTAAGCTAGATCATGGTTTCTCAACTGGTGGGTCATGATCTAAATGTGGGTCGCAGGCCCTTTATGACTGGGCCATGGACTGGTGGAAAGAAAAAAAATGCTAATAAATGCAAATGATAATACATAACATGGAAACCATGGAAAATATGACAAAAAAAGCAAATTATTGTTTAAAAGGGGGGTGGGGGGTGAGGAACACTCCCCATAGCTGTTCTTATAGCCAGTGAAAAATTTGGTCATGTCATGTTGTGCATCCAATCAAAGTCTGTCAATTTTGGCACCAATTCATCACTAAACAATTGGTGCCAATGGAGTGAAATTCTCTCTTCATATAAAAAGCTGGAAAAAAGTATGCAAGGTAAATGAAAATATACCTTCAGTGAGTTATAGGCTATGGAAAGCATAAAACCATTGAAATTCATAAAGCAGGCTATTTAGAGACAATAAAACCATAAAGACAAGCCAGTTGATTTTTTTTTTTTCAAAAGAAAGCAACAGGATCTGGACGCAACTCAAAAAATGATCAAAAATGTGTACACTGTTCAGGAGCAATCACTTCACGCTCTCAGAGAAGCAGGCAACTTATGCATGCAATCACAGAGAAGTGTCCGTAACAAACCGGTAAACAAATCCAAATTGTAATCAAAAAGAGTAGTCAGGGGAAGTGAGGGTTGGGTGAGGCGCAGACAGAATGTCAGAGGAAAAGCAGAGATCAAAGTTGAGGAAGGTAGAAGCAAAGTCATTAAGTGAGAGTCATAAAGCAGAAAATCAAAGGCTTGGTATGAACAGGTGTGTAATTGCTGAGTGATACTTTACAGGAAGTATGTGGAAGGAGAGTGCTTAAATATGTTTGGCATTGATAGGGAAAGGTGATACAAGTGTGGAACTGATTAGACTTTGGGAGAAGGAGAATAATGTGGAGCTTGCTGGGAGTGGTAGTCCATGGCAGCCATGTTTGGAGGCTGTCGTGAACTTGGAACTTCCGCATTATTTGTGACAGAACCCCCCCCAGGCGCTCATTCTGGGAGCTCTTCTTCTTTTGGGATGACCTTAGCTACAAGGTGCTGGTTTTTCAGGATATCTGGCATGAAACTCCTACTTGAGCAGTGGGTCTAGGATGTTCCTTACTGGAACCCAACTGTGTTCCTCGGGGCCAAAACCTTCCTAGCCCACCAAGTACTCAATGTTGCCTTGTTATGGCATGAATTGAGGGCTTTGTGTACCAAGTACACTGGTTGTCCTTCCATGTTAAGAGGTGACATGGTTGAGGTGTTGATGGTTAGGGGTCCTGAGATGGTTGGCTTAAGGCAGGATATGTGGAAGGTAGGAGGTAGGCAGTAGTGCTGAGGGAGTTCTTGTTTGTAAGATACCTCATTAACTTTCTGGAGGATTTTGAAGGGGACAATGTACTTGGCACTGAGTTTCTTGCAAGTGTTGGGGTCTCATATGTCCCTTGTGGAAACCCAAACTCTACCTCTGGGGTTGTATATAGGTGTCTCCCCTCTATGCTTGTAAGCAAAGTGCTTGTACCTTCTAGCCACCTGTTCAAGACATTGATAGATGTTTTCCCACACCTGTGCACTCCTTTGGAACCATTGATTGATGGTCGGTATGTTAGTGGTGGAGTCATTCCAGGGAAGAGTAGAGTCTGGTATCCCAGTATGCACTGAAATGGCATGAGCTGTGTGGCTGAATATTTCAATGAGTTCTGTGGGTATTTAGCCCAGGGTAATAATTGGACCCAGTCCCTCTGGTTCTCCATACAAATTACCCTCAAGAAGCACCTGATTTCTTTATTGGCCTGTTCTACCTGGCCATTGGACTGGGGGTGGTGGATGGAGGTCAGGCTGACTGCTACCGCAAGTTTGTCCATAAATTTGGACCACAGTTTCAATGTGAACTGGGGACCCCAGTCACTCACTATGTCTTCCGGGATGCCAAAGTAGTGGAATACCTGAGAGAAAATCAGTTCTGCAGCTTCAAAGGCTGAGGTCAGGTTGGGTAGAGGGATGAGTCTGAGGGACTTGGAGAATTGATCTATTGCTACCATAATGGTAGTGTATTTCTCTGATTTGGGCAGGTCAGTGATAAATTCGGGACCAAGGGTTTGGGGACCAGCATCAGTTTACCTACTGTCAGTACACAGGGTACTTTGGCCTTGGCACAAGCAGAGCAACAGATGATGAAACGGTTGATGTCAGTTTCCATGTTTGGTCACCAACATTTGGCCTTGATGAGCTGATCGGTGCTCTGGCTGCTGGGGTGACCCATGGCTGGTGAGGAGTGTGCCCAGGTGATGAGTCAGCCCCAGAGTTGTGGTGGTACAAGCTTACGGTTGGGAGGACATTCTTCTAGGATGTGACCTGGTGGGGCCGGTGCTATTTCCCTGTTGATGTCCCATGTGAGGGCATTGATGAAGCAATCGGGGTAGGATGGTTGTAGGCTCCTGACTTGAGGTTACAGGTTTGTACAGTATCTTGCAAAAGTATTCATCCCCCTTGGTGTTTGTTCTGTTTTATTGCATTACAAGCTGGAATTAAAATGGATTTTTGGAGGGTTAGCACCATTTGATTTACACAACATGCCTACCATGATAAAGGTGAAAATTGTTGTTTTATTGTGACACAAACAATAATTAAGATGAAAAAGCAGAATTCTGGAGCGTGCATAGGTTTTCACCCCCCAAAGTCAATACTTTGTAGAGCCACCTTTTGCTGTAATTACAGCTGCAAGTCTCTTAGGTTATGTCTCTATTAGCTTAGCACATCTAGCCACTGGGATTTTTGCCCATTCCTCAAGGCAAAACTGCTCCAACTC
>JAODVO010000024.1:57551817-57562321 GCA_025400055.1 Notarius lentiginosus | reverse complement strand
GCCGGCCACGGGGCTCGAACCCGGACCTTCTTGCTGTGAGGCGACAGCGCTAACCACTACACCACCGTGCCGCCCCTCTCTGTGATATTATACAAAATTTAATATTTAAATTTTTTCTTGCATTTACTCAACACATGTCTAGCTTTATCCCAAAGCAAGTCCAAGACATACTGTAATATCCAACATACCCTAAACACTGTAGAATATAAATACTTATTCTATCCACATTCACTGGATATGAGCAATCATGCTTTCTGATTGGCTACTCTACTACTAAGCTATGAGCTCATATACCATGAGTAGAGAAAAATAAAATGGAACTTATTTATCAAATTTGAAAAAAAAACAAAAGAAAAAGCTCAATTTCTCAAAATCCAGTGAATGTGGATAGAATAGCACAGTTATTCCACTCAATCTCGTCGTACACGGCTTATAGCCAACTTGGTGCTACACACCTCATCAGCTATCAGCTCATGTATGACTCAATTTCATGGAATAACTGTTAAATATTCTAACAAGCAGCTTATCTTACAAACAGCAATCTGACAGTCAACAATTACAAGCAATAAACATATTCTGTATCTACTGTATTTCATAATTTGTCCCCATTTAATCCCAAACATGACTCAGTATCTTTAAAGCTTACATTATGTCACTTAATACAACAGTGATTTCTATTATTCATTTTGTTTAAGATAAAATTTACAGATGAGTTTAACCACAAAATTTTACTGCCTATAATTTCCAGGACACTGGCCTCGATAACAGTTATTAAAAAAAAAAAAAATCTCGATCTTTCTCTCTCTCCTTACCTGCACTCTCTTGTGAGCCCTCCTCTGGATCCTTGGCTTTAGTTATTGCACCATTCTGCCGGAGGATTCTATTGGTTACACCATGCTTGCGCAAAAGATGGCGCTCACAGTTGGACTTGGTTGAGAACAGAGCTTCGCATTTAGGGCAAGGGTATGGCTTTTGACCTAAACCACACAATTATTTGACCAAATTATGCCACATGGAAAAAAGCACTAAATTCACATCACATTCATAATCACACTATTTTTAAAACTAAACGCTATTTAAATATCAACACATTCAAAGACCTTAGAAACCGATGATTTGCATGTTACCTGTGTGTGTCAGCATGTGTCGTTGAAGTGAACTGGCCCATGGAAAGACTCTGGGACAGAATGGGCAAGTCATCTTTTGCACAGAGTTTGAGTATGCATTCTTTTTCCCTTTGGACTGCTGGGGCTGTGAGGTCTGCTTGACGTGTGTCTGTTTTTCATCTTTTGCATCTTTCTTGTCACCATTGCATGATTGGTCTCCTTCTTTCCTTTCTAGCTCCATTATGTTGGTTTTTAAGTAGGTGCTAAATTTATTGGCATTACTGGTAGCCAGCATCTTCTCCACACTGGCAAATTCCCCACTGGACTCAAGATCAACACTCGGGTCTGTTGAATTCATTGCAGGCTTTTCCCTAGCCATGTTTATGGCTTGCCTTTTATTGCTTTTCCTTTTGGATCCCTCTTGGAGAAACTCCTCAGCTGAGGTATCCGAGACAGATTCAGGACAGCCATTAGGGCTGTCTCGTTTCAGGAGGTCGGGAGCACCAGAGACAGAGGAGATAATCTGGGCAATGGAGGCCAATGGTGGGAGCTCCTTCACACTAGAAGAACTGGGTTTAGGTAGCAGGGGCTTTAGCCGCAAGGCACGACTTGCAGCGCTGGTTGTACCAACGGTGGTCAAGACAGCGGGAATATGGTAGCATCCAAACTGCTGTGGTTTCTCATCAATAGCTTTATCTGTTAGCAGGCCTGGGGCAAGAGTGTGATCCATTATATTTAGGGATGTTTGTTCATTTTTTACTTCTCTTTGCAACACTGGATCAGTATTTACCTTCATCTTTTTATCAGGATTCTTGGGAATAGATAGATCAATGGGCTCCATGGAATCATCATAAGTGGAAGACTCCATTTTGATTCTAGGAGAAACACTGATGTTTCCAGCATTGTTACCTATTCGGTTTTTGTTTGAGAAGTCCAGCGGTTCATCCTGATCTGCACCATAGAGGCTTAGATCCTCCACTTTAACGGGACAGAGCGAAGCACTTAGTGGCACTCCATTGAGTGGAGAAATTTTGGGAGTTGTTTGAGGAGGAGGAACAGTGATGGTAGCTATGTGCTCTTCTATGTCCTGCTCTTTAATCTCAGGGTGCTGTTTCAGTAGGTGGTGGATACAGTTACGCTTAGCCAAAAAGGTTGCTCTACAGCATTTACACTCAAATGGCTTTCTCTGGAAACCATTGTGGACACGCATGTGGATCTGTAGGGCTCGGTAGGTCTTACGGTCCTCACCACATAAACGACAGATTGTGTCACCTGAGCCAGTTCGTTCTAATGCATCAGGTGTTGACGTGGATGAGGTAATGTATTTGATATTTTTCTCAATTTCCTTACGAGTGTTCTTCATGTGTTTCTTGCGAAGGTGGCGCTCACAATTGGCTTTAACAGTGAATGGGTAATGGCAGACTCGGCAGACGTAAGGTCGCTCACCACTGTGGGTGCGCAAATGACGAATCAGTGTGGCTTTGTCAGGAGCAACATAGTCACAAATATTACATTGGTGGGGCAAGATACCCAGATGATAACGCATATGCGCCTGTAGTACCCCTGAATATGCAAAGACCTGGTCACAAAAGCGGCAGGGGTATGACCCTTTGCGACCTGCTCCCTTTTTTCCAGATGACTCCCTTATCTTGTCTTCTGCCGGCTTAATTTGTTGGTCATCTGTGTCCATGGGTGTGTGGGCATCACCCATGCAATCAGCTTCCATTTGCATTTTTTCCATAGAAGCCTGGTTGCAAGTAGATGATGAAGAGGAAGATGGAGACAGTTCCTTGGCAGCCTTTGGGAACTGGCCAGCAGGTGGTGGTAGACTGGGGCTGATGCAACCTAGTGATGCCTGCTGGGTGCTTAAAAGGGGAGGAGGAGTGGAGGTTGTCATATTGGTCCTGGGAGCCACCAGAGGCTTTGGCTTGAGTGGGGGCATCTGCTTATAGTTTGACTGCACTGCACTGCATGGTGCTTTGGACAGGGGAGGGAGGCTGATCTGGTTTGGGGCAGCAGAAGCCACTTTGAGGATCTGCTGTATGTCAGCCAGTTCTATTCCAGTCTCACCACAAACTGGCTTTACTACCATTCCACCATCTGGCTGGACAACAAAACCAGTCTGAAATGGCTGTAAAGAAAGGAGTTTAAGTGCTTCATGCTGAGGCAGACCCCGGAGAGATGTTGGATCCACCAGAGACAGACTAATCCCACCAAGAAAGCTAGACTCCTTTTGGACCAACGATGGCTCCACATGAATTACACGGATACTATCTAAGTCTGCTTGTAAGGCATCCTCCTTTGAGGATACAGGTTTGACCCGAGCAATGTGTTGCAAACCTAGAGAGGCCATGAAACTATTTTTCTCAGATACAGGGGACTCTGTATTGGAAGGCTGGCAGGAAACAGACTCTTCCTTGGTTTCAGGAGTGTCATGTGTGAACTTGTGCAAGTCTAATGCCACATTTAAAGGGAAAGCTTTGTCACAGGTCTCACACACAAAGCGATGAAGCTTGCTGGAGCAGCGGCGTAGATTGGTTTCACACCAAACCTATTGATTTGAATAATTAAATAATTAAGTATGACCTAATATACAGTAGAAACACCAATAACTTAAATACTACATAATAAAAATTGTATGATTTAACATTCAATTGGAGCTGAATATATTTGCAGATTTGACGCAAGTAATTACCTGGGCAATGTGAGGAAATTTGTGGCAGGAGAAGTCAATGAAAGCCAGATCATTGAAGCCTAGTGGTATGGAAGGGTTGTTCTGAATGAATGGGTGTCCATCGGGGTCAGTTGGCAGCTGCTTATGGATAACTGCATTGTGACGGAGCAAACCTCGATGTGTCCGAAATGACATGCAACAATTCTCACACCTGTGAGTAAGAACGTATTTTAGAAAAAGGACCGTCACTAAACAAAGACTGTTTAACCCTTAATACAAAATAGTTAACCAATATTTGTGACTGTTGAGTAACACTCAGATGTTTAAATGTGTTTAGAAACACTAGAAACAAGTATCATTGAATCATAACCAGTGTTGTACTCGAGTCACTAAACATTGAGTCCGAGTCCAGTCTCGAGTCCCCAGTGTTCAAGTCCAGGTCATTAAAGAAAATTTTGTGTCGAGTCCGAATCGAGTTCACTACTGATCCGAGTCGAGTCCAAGTCGACTCAGAGAACAAGACTCCAACCGCACCATTTGACGGTGGGCTTTGCTGCCTTTATGTGAAAGCATCTCTGCTCCTGTGTTGGACTAACGTGACTGCTCGACTGCCCCATTTTAGTTAATAGGCTACAGATGAAAAGCTTGTTCATCGCTCAGCAAGCCCCGCCCACTATCAACAGAGCAAACAACATGAGAGAGGGTTAACACTAGCTATTCATCACTCAGCAAGCAAGCCCCGCTTTCAACAGAACAATGACCATAGCGTTTCACTTCCTTCTCTGGGTGGAGTCTTACCAAATGACGATTGAATTTCGAGGTTGTCCCCGTCATCTCCTCGATAGTTCATCTACATATGGAACACATAGCAGTGCATTTTTTCCCACTGCATGAGAAGTCTGTATAAGCAAAGTGGACAATCCTAGGGGCGTTCTCTCCAGGCATTTTAGCGCCATTAGCATTAGTTTGTTCCTGAACATGATGTATGAACAGGTGAATGTGCATTCTCTTGCACGAAATTAGTATAAAAATTAATATAGATATAAATATCTTATGCCAAATTATTATGGCATATGTTACTAAAAATAAAGAAAAAATCCAAGTCCTTGCCTCCAATTTACGAGTCCGAATGCAGTTAATGCACGAGTCCGAGTCCAAGTCTGAGTCACCAGTGCTCAAGTCCAAGTCAAGTCACGAGTCCTCTAAATTAGGGCATGAGTTGGACTCGAGTCCGAGTCCTGGACTCAAGTACTACAAGCCTGTTACGAACCTTCCAAAATGACCAAAGAGTATTAAAATAACATAGAAATGCAATAATAATAATACAAACAGTGATATGTTCCGTTCACATTATGCCTTTCTTATACCCAAGGTTGCTTCACAATCCAGAAAAAAAGCACAGGGGAAAAAATGTAATTAACACAAACAAATAAACAAACAGACTGTAGTTATATAAGATAATGTTATCCACTGTTTCTAAAGTGGGGTCTGAGGATCTCCGAGGGTTTGTGGATCATAGCCAAGGGGTCTGTGATTGTCCAATTGTGTCACAGTGGTGGAAATCACAAGCCACCAAAGTTAGCAAAGTTATTATGCTGATAAATAATATCAACTGGAAAATAATGGCAATTTTAATAATAATAAAAACATTAGAGACAAGTTCAGAAATTAAAAACTCTATGGATCAAATAAATATGCAAATATTATTGTACTGTATTTAAATAATGTGCCTAATTTTTTTTATAATTTGTTCATACAATAAATCTATACTTATAGGATTATTTTACTGTTAATGAGTTCCCTGACTAAATCATTTGAGAACCCCTGTTATAAATATTTGACTTCACAGATATGATATGCAAATATCTCTCAAAATGTCTATATTTAGGCTGCAGGTAATGAATTATTGCACTGGAAATCTCATTTCATAACGTAGTTGCTCGGACTTTTCATCTGCAAGAAATAAACTAGTAAAATTCCATACACAGTCATTACCTTGGTCTTTTATTTGTTTTCTCTGGAAAACCTGAGGTGCAGATTTGTTAGTGGAAAATGAAGGAGTTGGAAAAATAAAATCCAAGTGCAGTGGAGCAAATCAAATACTAGACCCATATGTTTTTTTTTATTATTAAGCATTTTTAGTTCATTCCTCTGCTTTTTTTTGTGTGTAAAATGAAACTGCATCAGATCGCTGTGTCCTTGATCCTTCTTCTGATGAACTTCAGTGTTTTAAATGTATACAGGAATTCAACCAAGGGGAAAAAATATCTCAGCTCAGCTCTTAACCACTGTAGTTCAGCAGCATAACTACTATAACTATTTACTCTTTCAGAAAAAAATGGTTCCTCAAGATTTTTTTTTTTTGAGTTAGGGTTTCTTATAGGTCCTGAAGAACGCTCTAGGTTGTGGAAGCTTCCTGATATAGAAAACCTCCCCCCTGTTGTATGGGTTCTTCTTATTACGTCTAACCCTGAAGGGTTCCCCCAGAGGACAACCAAAGAACCTTTTAAAGCTTCAAAAATGTGACTCTTTTGTTAAGAATGTAGATCTTGTTTGCAACTGTGCTAATTGTGTTCACCAAGCTGAAAAAAAAAGGTTACCAATTTGGCTTATTTGACCTTTTGATTCATTTTATTTCTCATTCATTTTCCTTCTGCTTTTCCTGGTAGTAGGTCAGCCCAGATGTCTCTTCTCTATTCCCAGCAACAAATCTCTTGGGGTGATTCCCAAATGCTCCTCAGCCAGTTGTGAGATATAACCTCTTCAGCTGGGTCTGGCTCAGTGTCTCCTTCCAGTGACATGTTTGTAAGGTGTCCCAACCACCTTGACTGGCTCCTTCTCTGAGGGTCACATGGATTATTGAGCTCATCATCCTCTCATGGAGAGTAATCCAAGCAACCCTGTGGAGGAAGCTCATCTCCACTGCCTGTACCATTACCCTAGATTACTGCATTTCTAAAAATACGATCAGAAATTCTAGATTCTAGATTAAGTACTAAACTGTAACTATTTTTCTTGTCACTGGAGCGTTACCCTCAAGAGTAACCATGTATATACAGTATTTTGCACCTTAATATGTATGTTTATAGGGTTTAAAATGGACCTTTAAAAAGATTCTGGATACATACAGTAGTTGGATCTTTAATTATCTTTTAGAGAAATACTTTAAAGGAACACTACATCAAGTCAGGACAGGTGGGGTTTTATTGTCATTGTGGAAAAGACAGGGTATAAAATAAACACACAGGATCATAAATACACCACATGCACCTTTTCCAAGTAAAGGAAACACACTAAAATGATAAAATATGAATCCTTGAGGGTTTGTATAGTGTAGTACAGTACAGTATAGTACAGCACAGTGCAGTACAGTAGTATAGTATAGCACAGCATAGTATAGCATAGTATAGTTCAGCACAGCACAGTACAGTATAATACAGTATAGTATAGTGCAGTACAGTGTAGCACAGTATAATGCAGTATAGTATAGTGCAATACAGCATAATGAAGTACAGTATAGTGCAGTACAGTATAATGAAGTACAGTATAGTGTGGTATAGTATGGTGTAGTAGAGTACAGTACAGTACAGCTGAGTACAGTGCAGCACTGTATAGTAGAGTACAGTACAGCACAGCATGGTATTGATGAGTACAGTATTGTACAGTGCAGTGCAGCACAGTATAGTACAGTACCGTATAGTGTAGTAGAGTGCAGCACAGTATAGTATGGTTGAGTATCGTACAGTGCAGTACAGTGCAGTACAATATAGTTGAGTATAGTGCAGCGCAGCACGGTATGGTACAGTAGAGCACAGTGCAGTGCAGTACAGTACAGAATAGTATAGTATAGTATAGTATAATATAGTATAGTATAGTATAGTATAGTATAGTATAGTATAGTATAGTATAGTATAGTATAGTATATTTGAGTGTGGTCCAGTGTAGTGTAGCTGAGTGCAGTGTAGTGCGGTGGAGTAGAGTACAGTGCAGTACAGTATAGTACAGTGCTGTATGACATAGTTGAGTGCAGTATAGTATAGTTGAGCACAGTATAGTAAAGTTCAGTGCAGCGCAGTACAGTATAGTACAGCACTGTAAAGTATAGTTGAGTACAGTGCAGTGTAGTAGAGCACACTGCAGTGCAGTACAGTATAGTATAGTTGAGTATGGCACAGTGGAGTAGAGTACAGTGTAGTGCAGTGCAGTATAGTACAGCACTGTATAGTGTAGTTGAGTAGAGTGCAGTGTAGTGCAGTGCTGTATAGTACAGTGCTGTATAGTATAGTTGAGAACTGTACAGTGTAGTAGAGTACAGTGTAGTACAGTGCAGTTTAGTACAGTGCAGTATAGTATAGTTGAGTACGGTACAGTGGAGTAGAGTACAGTGTGGTGCAGTGCAGTATAGTACAGCACTGTATAGTGTAGTTGAGTACAGTGCAGTATAGTAGAGTGCAGTGTAGTGCTGTATAGTACAGTACTGTATAGTATAGTTGAGAACTGTACAGTGGAGTGGAGTACAGTGTAGTACAGTGCTGTATAGTATAGTTGAGTACGGTACAGTGGAGTAGAGTAGAGTACAGTGTAGTACAGTACCATATAGTATAGTTGAGTACAGCACAGCATATTATACAGTAGTTGAGTACGGCACAGTGGAGTAGAGTACAATGTAGTGCAGTACAGTATAGTACTGTATAGTATAGTTGAGTACGGTACAGTGGAGTAGAGTACAGTGCAGTGCAGTACAGTATAGTACAGTACTATATAGTATAGTTGAGTACGGTACAGTGGAGTAGAGTACAGTGTAGTGCAGTACCGTATCGTATAGTTGAGTACAGCACAGCATATTATAGTTGAGTACAGTACAGTGCAGTAATCTAGTGTAGTACCCTTTTGGATAAAGGTAAAAGATGCACCTGATAGAAAGGTAAATTATAAATTGATACGCTCGGTGTAGCCTGCCTAATAAAGTGGCCACTTAGGTGTATTTCCTTTGCAGAAGTTGGCAGGCACGACTCCCCCGTGGCTACCCGTGCTATCAGAGTAACCATGGCAACCAGGAGCGCACTCAAATTGGGAACGCCCACCAGCGCACACCGTAGCGCGCAGTCGGTGCGAAGCGGCGGCGCTGGGATGGGAAGCCCATTACAGCCGCAGCGTCGCTTCCTCCTACAGCAGCGCCTCCAGCCGCAGCACTGCGCACCGCGAGAGGAGGAGGAGGAGGAGGCGGAGGAGGAGGAGCAGCGCTCCGGCGGGCGGCGCGACCCTCGCACCTGCACCTGCCACGCGCGCAACAGCCTCGTTTGTCTCGGGACGTCGTTTCAAACCCAACTCATCGGCACTTCAGCCAGGACGCCGTCCGGCTCGTCTTCCCCGAGGCAAGGGTGCCGGCACAGCGCGTGTGAGCTCACGCCTTCTAGTCATGGTAGTTCATCCAGGCAACATCACCATCACCACCGCCACCGCCACCACCATCACCATCACCACCACCACCGCCCGGTCGGCGAGCCCCGCCGCGAAATAGCCGCCGTCGCGATGAGCGGCTGCAGATACAACGGCGGCGTGATGCGGCCGCTGAGCCGCGCCGGCTCGTCGCGCCGCAACCTGCACGAGTTCGACTCGGAGTCGCAGCCGCTGCAGCCCGTGTGCGCCGTGGACGCGAGGACGGAGAACCGCACCAGCGTTCCGGTGCCGTACAACACGGCGGACGGCGCGGGAGGAGGAGGAGGAGGAGGTGGTGGTGGAGGAGGAGGAGGTGGAGGAGGAGGCAAGCAAGGCAAGAAGAAGAACCAGAACATTGGGCAGAAGCTCGGCCACCGGAGGGCCCTGTTTGAGAAACGGAAGCGCCTGAGTGACTACGCGCTCATCTTCGGCATGTTCGGCATCGTGGTGATGGTCATAGAGACGGAGCTTTCATGGGGAGCGTACGGCAAGGTACAGAGCCCAGGAGCCCAGGGTGCACAAGCGCAGCTGCTGTTCATCCACACACACCTGGGATGATCAGAGGAGTAGTTTCAGGGGCTGCTCATGAAATGTGCACAGGTTTATAAATGCCTGATGACATGTTATTATGATGTTATTATAAGACAGAGGATGTGAGGACACTTCTGAGGGTCCTGAGAAAACCCTAGGGACATGTTCTCCCAGACACAGGATGAGCTTGTGTTTGTTTTGTGTTGTGTGCATCATTAGTTTGGAGCTAATCCAGATAAGAAATAATCAAAAACTATGAGTATTAATAAGCAGTGAACAAAGTGCATCTCTCTCTCTCTCTCTCTCTCAAATATAAAAACAAGAGTAATTCTGGATTCATCCAGGTGCATGATGCATTATGTTAGTTACCTAGTTGTATGATGAAAACTTATCGTACTGGTCTTCAGCACCTGTTTAGAGCAGAGATTTTCAACTTCAGTCTCAGGCACCCACAATTATCTAATTAAAGGTCATAGGCAAAGGTTTTCAATTTATGCACATCTCATCTCATTATCTTGAGCCGTTTTATCCTGTTCTACAGGGTCGCAGGCGAGATGGAGCCTATCCCAGCTGACTACGGGCGAAAGGCGGAGTCAAGTCACCAGGTCATCACAGGGCTGACACAACCATTCACACTCACATTCACACCTACGGTCAATTTAGAGTCATCAGTTAATCTAACCTGCATGTCTTTGGACTGTCGGGGAAACCGGAGCACCCGGAGGAAACCCACGCGGACACGGGGAGAACATGC
>JAODVO010000024.1:56217492-56227687 GCA_025400055.1 Notarius lentiginosus | reverse complement strand
CTCATCACGAGCACGATGTAGGCTACTTTTTAAAATAAGGGGTCGGAAGGCAAATCGGGAAGGCTGCGTTATTTTTTAATTAGCCTAACAGGTCTACTTGCAGTCTGGGTATATGCGCAACGGCAGGCCTGTGTATACGCCTCTCCGTCTCTCTCTCTCTCTGTGTGGGTGTGTGCATGTGAACGAGAAGAAAGAGCACTATGAATGATCGGAACGATACGCAATGGAATTTTTTCTTTTTTCAAAATCGCGAGTCTGATTGTGTGGCGATAGGAATCCATTGTGTGGCGCAATGGTCTGTGTATGGGAAACCCTGTAGTGTATTTACCCTTCTACATGTACATAGCTTTTTGTTTTTGTTTTTTTCCCTACGCTTTTTATCTGTTTGCACTAAGAGAGCTAAGTGAAACCGGAGTCAAATTCCTTGTGTGTGTTCACATACCTGGCAAATTATTATTATTATTATTATTATACTGTGAACATATTGATAATCTTGCACGCCCCTGTAGCTAACTAGCTTCATGTTAGATGGCTGGTGTGATGGTGGTAATGAGCTCAGAGTCTCACTTTTACAGTCACACTGTCTTCACTCCTGTTCGTAAGTCACTGTTTAACCTCATTCAGTATGGGTTTGGTTTTTTTTTTTTTTCCCCGCTATCGCAGTCCTGCCCACTCACTTGCCTTCTGTCGCTATAATCATGGAGAATCAACAGCATCCCGGGACCAGCAACCTGCTCGTCTCTCTCATGTCGCTCCCGTGTAATTGTAGGGGAAACGTGATCCTTTTTTATCCTCCGCTGGCCGAAAGGCCCGAAGGGTAATTATTTCGCGGCGAAGTCTGAAATCAGCTCCTGTCACAATTTTTGGAGGAATTTCACAAAACTTGGCAAAAGGCTTTGTTATAGGACAGTAATACGCATATTGCGTTTTCGTTTGCAGTATATTGTAGCGGAGAATATTGTGCTCTCCGAGCACTCTTATCTCTGTCGTTTCTGCTTTAGACAGCTTTCCCTTTCAACTCCATCATGCAACGATACTTCCGGTTATTCACCAACCTGACGGATATTTGCAAATCGCACTGGTGCACCTAGTTATAAAACGATCACGCCATCTCCCAAAGTTAAACGGTCACAGTCTGGAGCTCTGTACGCATGACCATTGTGTAATCAGTTTCCGTCATGTAAAAACACACATTATTCTCCACACTTCTATTGAACCTGCAACAAACTGAAAGATAATGAAGTAACCAAGCTGCACTGTAAACGAGTCATATTCAACTACACGTACCATTTCACAAAACGGAAAACGAAGGAATCTTGACGAGGGAAATCTTCAGCCAGCAAGCGGCACGATTCACTTTATTTTCAGGATGTACTGAGATCAGTATCGGCGCCTGAAATGTTGAGGCAGTGGTTTCTGTGTGACGTTTGATTTTGGGTGTGTAGAAGCAGCAGTAACACGAGTGGGATTGTTCTCTCACACACACACGCTGTCCAGCTTCTGTAAATCTAGAAGATTTAAAAACATCCACTCGATGTGATGTCAGAGCCACATCGCTCCTTGTTCTCCAAATTTCGAAGTTGAGGTATTAAAAAAAAAAAGTCGTGATTTGATGCACTGCAGTGTTCCACACACTGATGAGCTCGGTCTCTGTGAATACTTGGTGCTGCTGTTGGGCATTTCGTGGTTGCCTGGGTACACTGTTTTGCACCGTACTTATCGGAGATGTTTTCCGACACTTCTACAACCCAGTGGATTTGGAGTGAAGTAGCGGCTCATCAGAGTCGAGGAGGGAAAAGCCAGAGAAACGGGTGCCGTTAGTGGCATGCCAACAGCTGCTTGGCTCTCCACCCTTTTCCCTAAGACTCTGACGACGAGCCGTTAGCTCTGCCTCTACCTGCCGAAGAGGCTTTTAGTAAGAATGACCAGATCTGCAAGTAAATGATTTGAAATTTCCATACGCGAGGTGTTTTTTTTTTTTTTTTTAATCCCTGCTGGCCGAAAGGCCTGAAGGAGGATGATGTCGTAGCGATGTCCATCCGAGGAAAGGGTGCTCACCTTCTGAAATCAGTTTTTGGAGGAATTTCACGGAACTTGTTTTTTGGAGGAATTTCACGGAACTTGACAAGAAGCATTGTTATATGCCGGTAACAGTCACATTTTATCAGAGTTACAGCCTTTAATTAACAAAATTACACTTTGACAGTTTCATGAGAGTGTTTTCCTTCTGTCATCAACTCCTCTCACAATTTTTGGACGAATTTCTCGAAGCTCGGTAAAAGGCCTTGTTATATGACGGTAATACGCGTATTGCGATTTAATTTAGTTTGTGAAAATTTTCCCAGAGTTTTGACCTTTGATGAAATAACTTTGACAGTTTCATGAGGGTGTACGTTCTTCTGAAATCGACTCCTCTCGCAATTTGTGGAGGAATTTCACCAAACTCGGCGAAAGGCTTTGTTATATGACAGTTATACGCAGATTGAAATTTTGTTTAATTTGGGCAGGTTTTCCCAGAGTTATGTGCTTGATTATTAACAAACTTTGGCAATTTCATCAAGCTGTGCTTGCTTTCTGAAATCAACTTCCATCACGATTTTTATCCCCCGCTGGCCGAAAGGCCCGAAGGCGGATTATGTCGTGGCGATGTCCATCCCAGGAAGCGTGTTCACCTTCTGAAATCGACTCCTCTCACAATTTGTGGAGGAATTTCACAAAACTTAGCAGGGTTCTTTGTTATATGTCGTTAATACGCATATTGCAATTTTGTTCAATTCAGTCGCATTTTATCAGAGTTACAGCTCTTGATTAACAAAATTACACTTTGACAGTTTCATGAGTGTGTTTTCCTTCTGACATCAAGTCCTCTCTCAGTTTTTGGACGAATTTCTCAAAGCTTGGTAAAAGGCCTTGTTATATGACGGTAATGCGCGTATTGCGATTTAATTTAGTTTGTGAAAATTTTCCCAGAGTTTTGACCTTTGATTAAATAACTTTGACAATTTCATGAGGGTGTACGTTCTTCTGAAATCAGCTCCTCTCACAATTTGTGGAGGACTTTCACCAAACTTGGCGAAAGGCTTTGTTATATGACCGTTATACGCATATTGAAATTTCATTTAATTTGGGCGAGTTATGCCCTTGATTATTAACAAACTTGTACTTCGGCAATTTCATCAAGGGTGTGCTTGCTTTCTGAAATCAACTCCTCTCACAATTTTTGGAGGATTTCACGAAACTTGGCAGGATTCTTTGTTCCATGTTGGTAATACGCATATTGCAATTTCATTAAATTGGCTCACAGTTGTTGGACGAATTTCACCAAACCTGGTAAAAGGCATTGTTGTATGTGTAAATTGGGTCACATTTTACCAGAGTTACAGACCCTGACTAACAAAATTATACTTTGACAATTTCATCACGGTGTGTTTTTTTCTTTCTGAAATCAACTCCTCTCACAATTTTTGGAGGAATTTCATGAAACTTGGCAGGATTCTTTGCTCTATGTCGCTAATACGCATATTGTTATTGCGCTCAATTCGGTGGCATTTTACCAAAGTTACAGCCCTTGATTAACGACCTTGTACTTTTGCAATTTTCATGAAGGTTTTTTGCCTTCTGACATCGACTCTTCTCACAGCTTGTGGACGAATTTCTCGAAGCTCGGCAAAAAGCCTTGTTGTATGACGGTAATACGCATATTGCGATTTAATTTCGTTTGTGAAAATTTTCTCAGAGTTTTGACCCTTGATTAAATAACTTGGACAATTTCATGAGGGTGTACGTTCTTCTGAAATCAGCTCCTCTCACAATTTGTGCAGGAATTTCACCAAACTTGGCAGAAGGCTTTGTTATATGACCGTTATACGCAGATTGAAATTTCGTTTAATTTGGGTAAATTTTTACCAGAGTTATGCCCTTGATTAATAACAAACTTGTACTTTGGCAATTTCATCAAGGGTGTGCTTGCTTTCTGAAATCAACTCCTCTCACAATTTTTGGAAGAATTTCACGAAACTTGACAGGATACTTTGTCGGTAACACGCATATTGCAATTTCGTTCAATTCAGTTGCATTTTACCAGAGTTATGGCATAGTTGCTAGCAGGGTTATTGTGTTCTCCAAGCACTCTTGTATCGAATACCTAAAGAAGCTCGGCATCGAAATAGAATTCGACGTCAAAATTTTACCCTGACCGACAACACGCGACTGTGTTGTGCGCACTGCAGTGGTGGAGTAAAGACTGATGATCCAAGTCGCGAAGCCTACGAAGTGTTTAGTCATAAAAAGTGCGAAAACCAAAAAACAAGGATGAAGAACAACTTCATTGAAGGATTGACTCCCAAAACAAAGCGCCAACAATGCAGTGTAAGTAAGCTTACATGTCTTTCCCCTTTGAGTGTTTATGTAGGTAGATTGAATGTCGTATTTGACCCTGTAGTCCGAACAGCTTCCTGTAACAGCCTGTCGTAATCTGGTAGTATACGAGTTTGAGGAAAATCAGAGTGAAGGAAATGAAAATCAATTTAAATTTAAAAAAAGAAATGTGACCGTCCTGCTGTTTACAGTATTTACTTGACTGAGTGAATTTCTTGCTTGTGTTCCCATGTATAAAGCGTTTTGTATTTTCTTACGGCTTTCTCGTCGTAACCAGCACCCAGCAAAAACGATTTTACTGTGGATTCTTCTATGATCAGTGTCGATCTTTCTGCAGGCAAGTCATTGTTGGAACACCCGTGTTGACGGGCGAAGAAGGCTGCTGACTCACCGTCACCCGCAGTAGAGATGTTCAAAGCGTTCGATACGATATTTACAAGCGCTTTTTTACCGATTGGTTTCTCGAACTCCACAGAAAAGGCTTTGCAGATTTCTTAAAGCTTTGGTTTAGTTGGTTTTGACACTTCTTTGAAGGTTTTAGGGAGATCTAAATTCGAAAGATGACCGTGCCGTGGTGTTTTAGTTCGTTTATATTTTGGTTACCCGTCAAGATGCAAAGCATTATGGGTCATGTGAAAGTAGTCAGTCCGAGTGCAAAAATACATGTAAATAAATCTGCGTCAGGTTGCGTCGAAGGGGTCTCGCAGAAGAGCCAGTGTTTTGGGTTAGCACTGCGGTTGGGATAAAGAGCTGTACGGCGTTTGACCCGAATCATTACGAGAGTAAAAACAGATCTGTTGTTTTAAATCCAAAATATGAACATGGAAAAAACATTTTCAACACATTGCAAAAAAGCAGTACATTTTTTTTTTTTAAGGGGATGGTAAAAACCTTGAGTGAACATATGGAGCTGTGTTTAAAAAAAAAAAAGATGTCAGGGAAAGCCAAACAGTCTGATCATCATAAATGATTGAAGTCCGGTGTAAAAAATTCAGTTCATCACATGCAGAAATGAGATTTTCTCGACGACAGTCAAATAATTTTTCTTCGAATAAATGAAATTAGATTTGATTTGAATTTTGTTTGCATCGTTTTGATTGATGCGACCCGAGTGCACAAGTTGAGATGACATGCAAATATGTGTCTATCCGCAAAGTTCGCACATATTTGCAGATTGACAAACGCAGATCTCGAGTGTTTTGCAAAGGAATTTTAATCCGACTGAAATCCTCTGATGTTTATTAAATACACAGCTTATAATTCTACACGACGGAGGCTTCTGTGTGCGCGCTACTGTGCTACGCCTCGCTTTCAGGGTTTGAGAGGCAGCCCTGCATCCACCTGCTGTTCAGCTGACATTTTGGCTGTTGGTTGAAATAGGGCACATGGTTGTATGTGTCGAAGGGTTTGCAGCTGCTCGAAGCAGCAGTGTACACGTCTCGCACTCATGCTGTGGACCCTGCTGTTCCTGGCACGGGTCTCTCCGCCTGCCAGTCTTCGCTGTATAAACAACTCGACCCTTCTGTCTCCATTGGTTCTGTCCTCTTGAGTCTACGGACTGCTTCTGATTGTGTACGAAGGCATACAGGTTTCTCCCCCCTCAACATGACAAAATGTGGTGAAGTCGGGACAAGAGCGTATTAACAGGTGGTATTGTGTCTTTTGCTATGGGACAGGATTGCATTTGAATAATACTGGATTAGATCCTTGGTCTGTTATGTCAGTGGCAAACCGTTACTATTTGAGCTCAGACAAAACTTAGCCAGACGCACCAAAAAAAACAGGGCAAAGGATTGTACAAGGGGTTAGCGGCAGGGTGCCAGGTCGCTCCGTTGTGTTTAGTTGTCGGTGGTGTTTTTAAAAGTAACTTAAGTACATTACAGAGGGAAATGAATCCTACTGTAACGAGCGTGCATGGAAGAATAAGACAGGAATCTTAGTTTCTCAGTCGTTAGCCTGTGCAACTTGTTCTCGGTAGTACTGGCTTGACTGCTTTATTAGCACTACTGATGAGCGCTACACCGGCTGGAAGTTGACTTCACTGCTGCACTGACTGCGCCAACTCGCAGTTAAGCTCGCATCGGCCTTCGAGGAAGATAAATTTGTGGTCCCCATCACTAGAAATCAAAATCTGATTGGTTAATTCATCTGTCATCCTACATAAACATATACACCGCCATGGCGTTCTGTCCCAGCAATGAAGTGAGTGAGCCAGCTCTAAACTCTTCTCGGTCTAGAGAAGACAAACGAACAAAAATCTCATTGGGTAACTCTGTTTTAATGTTTTCAGGACTGTAACCCTTTCATTTCTGAAGCAAATTTGATAGAAAATGAGGCGAAATTGAAATTAGATGAGAATAATTGTCATGAAATTCTGAAAGAAATTAAATTTAACGTTTGAAACGCTGATATGTTCGGGCCTTCTCTGAAAGGCTAGAAAGCCCTGACGGTTCCTTTTTGGATGATGAATTGGAATTCAGAGTCATTCTGGGCGTTTTATGCTGAAGGAGTTTGGTCTAAATATCTACACCGCGCCAGTGATTTAAACCAACATGAACTGCATATGATGCGGTACATGGAATTCAAGATGGCACCTGCCAGCCAGTCGTCACTTGGTGATGGTGTCCAAAAGTAACAATGAAACCATAATACCTCATTAGCAATACCAGTAGTGTGTATCGTCAAGCCTGCGATGACCTGGCGACTTGTCCAGGGTGTACCCCGCCTCTCGCCCATAGTCAGCTGGGACAGGCTCCAGGATAAACGGCTACAGATGATGGATGGATGGATGGATGGTCAAGCTTTTGCGATCATTCTGACCAATCATTGGTGTTTTAAGCAACCTCTATGTGAGGAAAACGGTGAGAGATTGCTGCAGCTCGAGGTGGGTCGGATTTCTACATTCATTCAAGTAGCTAGCCTCATCTATAGAGCTAGCCTCATTTATATATATATTTTATTTTACTCGTACAAGATAAGAAACGCGATCCTTCAGCTCTGTTATCCACTACCACGAGTGTCTTTGAAGAGCTGTGTATGGAAGGAACAAACAAATGTATAAATCCTCCAAGATCTTTTCAAAAGGAAAAACAAACAAAACCAAAGCTCTCATACATTACTGCGAATGTCATTTCAAGGATCTTGCCTCTAAGATAGCACCAATAAATCACTCAGCGTCTTGATAAAAGTGGATCTGAATGACCGTGTTAATTGAAACCTTGTTGAAAAGTTTGTTGTGTCCAGTTCTGCGTGTTTATTTTCTCGTATGGAGGTGCCAAGAAACGGTGCCAAGGCTGCTGGAGATACGGTGCCTCAGGATAATAAGGTGCTTAAGAACACAGCACGGTTTCCCACCAAGATGCATAAAATTAAAAAGTTTGGCAGATGTTTCACACATACAGGCACTCTTCTGGCTGCCCTCACACACTTGTAAGGTAGAGTGGCTAAACCCTGGCCTCCTGTGTGCCGCTTCCCCCTGCGCTCAACAGTGGCTAAGTCCGCCATCACGAGTGCCAATTAGCACCGATGAGGAGGCGTCGTGGAGGCAGTCGACAGCTGCACCATGCCAACTCTCACACACACCTCCCCTCATCAAAGGTCTCGTAGCTTCTCTTGATTTCCTGCTCAAGGTCAACGCAGCAGTACAGTGAGGACATCCTGCACTGAGGTTTACAGCCATACCTCCGAGATCTTGCTTTGAAAATGTGTGACTGTAACATCATTATAACCTTATGTTCGAGTTGCAGTGTGTATACCGGACAGATAATAAGCTTGGCGCCCAATCCTGAGCTACATCACAGTATTGACCTTTTGCAACGCTGATCTTTCATTTGGCATCATTGACTTGTCAGGCTTATCATCTTTATCTTCATCAGTTGTCGTTTTCTGGTCATTTCTCCGCACCTTGCTTTATTTCGACATCTCCAGTTATGTTCTTCGCCCCCATCTGATTTCTTCTGACTCCAAATTGCTTCGCAGTACATTAGCTCTGGCTTATGTTAAAAAAAATAGTTGTTTTATTTTTATTCTTTGCCATTTAGTGTGTTTTGATTCCCAGGGAGGAAAGGCCAGGGTCATGTCTGCTTGTTATTTGAGCATTTAATCAGATGAGAGGACCCAGTAGGTGGCATGTATACAGAACAACCCCCTGCTTCTCGTCTGCCAACTTAAACATTAATAATACTCATCGTCATGAAATTAATCATAGCTGGCATGGCAACTTTGGCCTGGGGAAGAAGAAAAAAAAAATTTGTTTCATGCTATGGGACGGAGCCCAGGGCCAACGTGGGAACCCTGTAGCCTTTCTTCTTTATGTAATACTGGCTTCTCAAAACAGACTCTGAAGGTCAAGTGTGAGAGTGAGGTCGTCGTGTAGGAAGAGAGGCAGGTTTGGCTCACACCACTTGGGTGATGATGAGTATCTCTCTTCAGCCATCTTCATCCCACGATCCCACACAGCCTTGTGCTCCAGCTTCCCATCCTTCTCCTCCTCTTTCCCAAGAAATTGTCAGTCTTCCTGGGGGATAGGCGTGTCGCCTGTCCCCTTCTCCCTCCCACTTCGGCATCCGAGATGCAGTAAGTAAGCCGATCCAGCAGTAAATCAATACAGGCCTAATTTTGAATAATTGAGGTTATTACAGTGCTGTCACACTCGCTGTGTGAATCCCCCGTTGTTCCGAATCGCCCTCTTCTCCTCTCTCTCCATGTCACATATTCAGATAAGCAAAGAATGAAAAATGCTTGTTTAGCTTTGTTCGCGCCTCTCTCTACTCCTGCATTAATCAGATGCGAGCGTGCATATCCTGCTGGTGTGACAGCGTGGTGTGGACTCTCACCCCAGCCTGCTCTCGCTGCTGCATAAGATTTCCTCTTGTTTACCTGCTAACCACCCTGGCCAGTACACTGCACTTGATTCCTGTTTTTGAAAGACACTGGCTGTGTTTCTGGGCTTCACTAGAGGGCACAAGCTGCATGTGTAAGCGCCTTCAGCTCGGCAGGCGATACTGTTTAAATGGCCGAACTTTACACGGCTTTTTTGGATCAAACAATTAACAAGACTCAAACCAAATGGAAGTGTTACAAGCAACAAGAGCAGTTTTGGCTTGCGTGTAGAGTAAAAGCATTTTTATGGTCCAGACGTCATGAATGCACTTAAAACAGAATGACAAGGACAAATAAAACTTTTTTTTTATATTTTCTCTGAAAAATGGTTCGAGGCAGAAAAGGCTCGTCAGTGTCCAAACGACCTCCTTTCTATCGCCATGTCCGGCCAGGATTTTCCCTGCCTTTGACTAGGGTGATGCATAAACAAGGTGTTGTTTGTGTCATGGTGTTGGGAGCTCTCAGTTGATGCACGGTGCTGTCAAGTTGGAACTACTCATTGGAGCAGATCGACAGGATGGTGACGGCTAAACTATCAGCTCAAACGAGAGAAGGCAGCCAGTCGGGGAAGTGGAAAGGGGCAGAAAAGACTGTGGAGTTAGAAGTGCAGAGATGAGGACGGTAGTTATGGTGGAGCGTCATTTCTGACGGCATCTACCATCATTGGCGAACGAGAAGCTGTCGCTTTTGAACTCGACACGAGCCAAGTAGATACAGGTCTAAAATCTCTCGTCTCAATGCAGTGTCTGCCAGTGTGATCTGGTCAGGGAGAAAACTCTTTCAGTGACACGCTGAAGAACGGTAAGGGAGTATTTTTCATCGGGAAGATGCAACCCCGATTCCAAAAAAGTTGGGACAAAGTACAAATTGTAAATAAAAACGGAATGTGGAAGTTTCAAAATTCCATATTTTATTCAGAATAGAACATAGATGACAT
>JAODVO010000024.1:55421386-55432604 GCA_025400055.1 Notarius lentiginosus | reverse complement strand
TATGTCATCTATGTTCTATTCTGAATAAAATATGGAATTTTGAAACTTCCACATCATTGCATTCCATTTTTATTTACGATTTGTACTTTGTCCCAACTTTTTTGGAATCGGGGTTGGGGACAATGGGCTTTTCTGTTCATGTGTAATGAATGTCTAAATAAGGAAATCTACAATGTCTCCTGATTATCTGATAAGATCGGGAATGTTGAACCAGAGTTTATGAGACAAAAACCTCCATTATAGCACATACTACCAAAAAAGGCTAAGTGTACAAGGACGCTATGTAAAATATACAGCTCTGGAAAAAGTTAAGAAACCCACTGCAAAATTATCAGTTACTCTGGTTTTACTATTTGTAGGTATGTATTTGAGGAACATGTACATTTTTGTTGATTCTATAAACTACTGACCACATTTCCCCCAAATTCGACATAAAAAATATTGTCACTTAGGGCATTTAATTGCAAAAATTGACAACTGGTCAAAATAACAAAAAAGATGAAGTCTTTTCAGACCTTGAATAATGCACAGAAATCAAGATCATGTTCATTTTAAAACAACACAATACAAATGTATGAATTTGGGATGAGTTAAAAAAAATCAGTATTTGATGGAATAACCCTGATATTTAATTACAGCTTTCATGCATCTTGGCATGCTCTCCACCAGTCTTTCACGTTGCTCATTGTTTGATGACTTGTGACCATCCATCTTCCTCTTGATCACATTTCAGAGGCTTTTAATGGGGTTCAGGTCTGGAGATTGGGCTGGCCATGACAGGGTTTCGATCTTGTGGTCCTCCATCCACACCATGATTGACCTGGCTGTGTGGCATGGAGCATTGTCCTGCTGGAAAACCCAATCCTCAGAATTAGGGAACATTATCAGAGCAGAAGGAAGCAGGTTTTCTTCAAGGATAACCTTGCACATGGCTTGATTCATGTGTCATTCACAAACAAAAATCTGCCCCATTCCAGCCTTGCAGAAACACCTCCAGATCATCACTGATCCTCCATCAAATTTCACAATGGGTGCAAGACACTATGGCTTGTAGTTCTCTTCAGGTCTCCATCTAACCACTAGATGACCAGGTAATGGGAAAAACTGAATATTGGACTCATCAGAGAAGATGACCTTACTCTAGTCCTCTTCAGTCCAATCCTTATGGTCTTTAGCGAACCTCAGCCTGGCTCTCCTTTGCTTCTTATAGACAAAGGGCTTTTTTTCTAGCTTTGCATGACTTCAACCCTGCCCAGAAGAGGCTGTTTCGAACCATCCTTGCTGTGCACTTAACCCCAGCTGCCATTTGACATTCTTTTTGTAGGTCACTTGATGTCATCCTACACTTGTTGAGTGACATTCGAAGAAGTTGATGATCATCCTGGTCAATGGAGAGTCATTTTCACCCTCTGCCAGTCTGTAACTTTGTTGTCTGCAATGTCTGCTGCTTGACCACCTTCTTATGACCTGCTGTCTTTGAAATTTTGAGGATGGAAGCAACCTGACGCTCGCTGTATCCCTCTGCCAGTAAAGCCAGAACTGAAGCCTTCTTTTTCTCACTCAAAACTTTTCTTTTTAACTCTTTTGGAATGCTGAATAGATATTTTTGTATTCCAATTATATTTAAGGTACTACTAGCACTGTTTTTGCCATCTAAACTGGTCTTATTGCAAGAGGATAGTGATGACCACAGCAGTGGGGTTTTTTTAAATACGTTTCCTCATTAAATAAGATTTGTTTCAGGTGATTACCTAATCAGCACCTTATTAAGTAAAATGCGGTGAGCTTGTGTTGGAATTCCAGCACAGACACTGGAATGAAATGGCTGCTATACATAGAGATGCTGATTTAAGAAAAAATTGAAGTGGTCTCTTCATTTTTTTTCCAGAGCTGTATATATGAAAGCTATAAATATCAATATCAGACATGTTTAAAAAAAACGAAAAAAAAAAAAACACCCATCTCCAGCAGTTACACTCATTGGACATTTTATCTCGCAGGTGATCTTTTTAGGTATCTACACTTTGTCAGACCCCTTTACCTCATCTGTCAATGGAAATAGGCCACAACAGGTGCACTGCTGACCAGATATTATTTGAATGATGGACCATTCTCATCACAGCAGTGACATCGAAATTGTAGAGTGTACTATCAGCAACAGGATTTGTAAACTTCAGTGTCACTGCTGGGTTCAGAATAGTCAATCAAATATATCCAGCCAACTGGTACGGCTGACAGGATGGTGTTTAGGGGTATCTAATGAAGTCAAAGTACAATCCTCATCACTGTGACTGTGTTTAATAACACTTGTCCCAACATCACACAATGTAAATAATTTCTAGAATTTCTAAAGTAAAATACTGTATTTAAACCAGAATTATAATTTTACAGTTCAATACATTGATATTCTGGGAAAGTATTTACAATACTGGTTGTATTGTATCAGATCTCACTGTATAGCTACATCAACACTGCTGTGGATGGATTGTAATAATACAGGGTTAGTCAAAATTATGTTAACACTAATGGATTATTTTTCTCCTGCTGATAGATGTACGCCATGGGTGACAGATTAAATGGTACTGTTGCTCGCTGGTTTTTGTGTGTTGAACACAATGGCGAACAGGTTGAGCCCGTCCTGTAAATCATCTTGCACATATGATGTATGTTTTGTGAATAAATTATTTTTACCATTTAAGCATTAACATAATTTTGACTAACCCTGTACAGTAAAGCAAACAGTATTGTTAACTTTATTGTCGAAATAGGCATTAACGCATTTACCTGAAGCACCACATTGCTAATCTGGCTAATTTTTTCTTTGTACATTTTCACTACTTTCTTATCTGAAGTTTGAAAAAGAAAGAAAGAAAACATAGCTTCAGTCATTTTGAAGACATTGTGTGAAAATCTGATGATGTTTTAGGTCATATTTATGCAGAAATATAGAAAATTCTAAATGGTTCACAAACTTTCAAGCACCACTGTACATCCCATGACTGTTTTTTGGAGTTGTTCACATGTGTCTCTGACCAGCAACCAGAGGGTATAGAGGTCAGAGAAAACCTTTTTACAATCTGACAGGGAGATAGGAGCATCACAGAGTATGCACTGGATTTCTGCACCCTAGCTGCTGGCAGTGACTGCAATGAGCCAGCCTTGAAAGCCACAATTTGACAAGGTTTAGGTCCAGAAGTGCTCAGTGAGCTAGCATGCCACGATGAACATCTCCCTCTGGATTCTCTCATTGACCTGGTCATCCACCCATATCACCTCCTCTGCAAATGACCCTTACTAAAACTATCTCCAGTTTCCTCTCCCAGCATGAACCCCAGAACTCCCATGGGGATCTCATGTACATAATTGCAAAGCTCAGAGAAGGAGAGAAGAAGCTGGAAGGGCCTCTGCTTCTACTGCGGGGAGGCTGGTCATCAGATCTCAAGGTGCCCTGCTCGGCCACCACAGGACCATCAGCCAAGCAAGGCTACCAGCCCTATTAACCCGCTGAGTCCAGAAACATCTCACAACTCACAATCTTTCCAAGTACCAGTGTTATCAAGCTCCCAGACTCAACCCATGTACTTTCTGCCTTCATTGACTCAGGGGCCGAGGGAAACTTCATAAACAGCACTATCGTACAGAGGTATCAACTCACAACCCACACACTTCTGAGACTCATCAAATTAAAGGCCATTGATGGGGGACCCATAGGTGAAGGACTGGTCTCAATGTGAAAAACTCTCTTTCAAGTAAGAGCCATTCACATGGAACACATAACTCTCCTTGTTACTACAACTTCACATCATGATCTAATACTAGGATATCCATGGCTACAACTTCATGACCCTCTAATCTCCTGGCAACAATGGGACATTCTTCAGTGGTCTCCTTCCTGTTTGAAAAACTGCTTGAAACTTCCCAGCTCACACTCTCGTCCACTTCAGTAGAGAGCCCTCAACAATGTCCCAGTTTATTATATGGACTTAAGGGAGGTGTTCAGTAAAGGGAATGCCTGTGGTCTGCCTTTTCACTGTTTCTATGACTGTGCTATCAACTTCCTCCCAGGTACAACTCTTCCTCAAAACCGCATCTACCCTTTATCTCTAGTGGAACAAACAGCAATGGAGGAGTATGTACAAGAAGCTCTGCAGCAGGGGTACATCTGACATTCAACATCTCCAGCCTTGGCACGATTTTTCTTCTTCAAAAAGAAAGGAGGGGGTCTCTGGCCATGTATAGATTATTGAGGCCTGAACCAGATCACAGTAGAGTATGCCTATCCACTCCCACTGGTACCTTCAGCCCTAGAACAACTCAGGTCGATGAAGATATTCCCTATACTCAACCTTCGCAGTGCTTACAATCTGGTCAGGATCCATGAGGGTGATGAGTGGAAGACTGCTTTCAGCACCACTGTGGGTCACATCGAATATTTGGTCATGCTTTATGGCCTTTCTTGTGCGCCCATTGTCTTCCAGTGCCTCATCAATGACGTGCTCAGGGACATGTTGGGGAGGTTCGTTATCACTTACATTGATGACATTCTGATTTACTCCTCAGATGAGAACACCCACTACAAGCACATCAGGTCCATGCTCTCTCACCTGCTCCAAGACCACCTATATGTTAAAGCAGAAAAATATGAGTTTCATGTGAGTCAGATCTTGTTCCTGGGCTATATTATCAACTCAGAGGGAGAGAGTATGGCTCAAGCCAAGGTCACTGTAGTGACATCATGGCCCACTCCCACTTCCATCAAGGCACTACAACATTTTCTATGGTTCTCCAACTTCTATTACCACTTCATCCACAGTTTCAGCTCTATCGCAGCCCCTCTCACTAGTCTCCTGAAAAATTAACCCCGTCACCTCCACTGGAGTCCTGCAGCAGATCAGGCTTTCAACCAGCTGAAAAATGCTTTCACCACAGCCCCTATACTTCGGCACCCAGATCCTTTCAAACCATTCATAGTGGAGGTGGATGCATCTGAAACAGGAGTAAGAGGGGTTCTATTGCAGTGCCTTGGAGAAAGACCCAAGTTGCACCCCACTGCCTTCTATTTGAAGAAGCTCACGCCCACCAAGTGAAACTATGATATTGGGAATTGAGAGCTCCTGGCTGTCAAGCTGGCCCTTGAGGAGTGGAGACACTGGTTGGAGAGTGCAGCACACCCATTCACGATCCTGACAGACCACAAAAACCTGGAATATTTGAGGACTGCTAAGTGGTTGAACCCCTGTCAGGCCAGATGGGCCCTGTTCTTCACCACATTTCAGTTCACCATTTCCTATCACCTAGGCTCCAGAAACATCAAGGCTGATGCTCTCTCCAGAAACCACACATCCTCACCTCAACTGTCCAAAACTACCACTATCCTTCCACCCAAATGCTTTTTTGCAAGCAATCACCTGGGATGTTGACAGAGAGATCAGACAGGTTCAGCCCACAAACCCACCAGAAAACTGCCCTCCAGGCCTTTAGCACATTCCACCCAAACTTAGCAGCAAACTGATCACCTGGCCACACTCCTCTCCTGCCACTGGACATCCCAGCAGCCATTGTACTTGCCAGCTGTTCAAACACAAATATTAGTGAGAGAATATAATCTGACATCAACCACTGTGTCTCATTATGCTTTGTCTGTGCCCAAGCCAAGATCCCCAGAGTTCCTCCAGCTGGTAAACTATGTCCTTTCCCAGTACCCCAGCATCCCTGGTCATACATCACCCATGACTTCCTCACTGACCTACCTCAGTCTCAAAGTAACACTGTCATCCTGGTCATAATTGACAGATTCTCCAAAACCTCAGACTCATCCCACTACCAGGTCTCCCTATGGCATTTGAAACTGCTGAACTACTATTCAACCACATTTTCCATTACTATGGTATACCCAAAGACATTGTGAGTGACAAGGGTCCTCAGTTCATATCACAGCTATGGTCTTGGTTCATGGACAGATTGGGAGTATCAATTAGCCTCACCTCTGGATATCATCCACAGTCCAATGGTCAAGCAGAATGGGTGACTCAAGAAGTGGGCTGCTTCCTCCGCATATACTGTATGTGGAACCAGAAGGATTGGGCATGTTTCCTTCTGTGAGCTGAGTACAGAGACTAACTGATTGACCGGATGTCTGAGACAGTCAATCAGTTAATTCTGTTTCAGTGCATACTTGGATACCAACCCCCACTCTTTCCATGGGATGACACTCCCATGCAGATCCCAGCCATCAACTCCTGGTTCCAGAAGAGTCAACAAATTTGGGAGGAGGTACATCAAAGAATGGAGGAAGTGAACATTTAGTACAAACACTACACTGACGAGCACAGAAGCGCCACTCTAGAATATGCCCCAGGTGATAGGGTATGGGTATCCACAAAACAACTCAGAGTTCCAAACTCTTGCAAAAAGTTGCAAGCCAAGTTCATTGATCCATTTAAGATCTTACACAGGGTCAATAAGGTCACCTACAGGTTCAAACTTCCCTCTCACAGCATGATGGTGTCAACCTTCTACATATCATGCCTCAAACCTGCTATCCAAGATCCTCTAGCCTCAGATACACCCACCCAAGAAAATCCCTCCCCAGAGATCAAATGCAAGCCCATTTACCAGGTCAATAAGGTCCTCAACTCTCGCTGCAGACAGGGACACCTTGAGTACTTGGTCAACTGGGAGGGTTATGGTCCAGAGGAAGGTAGTTGGATCAGTGCCAAGGATATCTTAGATCCCCTCCTCACTCAAGAATTCCACAGCAAGCATCCTGAAAAGCCCACACCAAGAAAGAGAGGGCAATCAAGGAAAGAGGTTGCTCCTGGAGGGGGGGTTCTGTCAGTAACAGCACTGAAAATCTGAGTTTGGAGCAGCCTCCAAACATGGCTGCTCCGGACTGCACTTCCTAAGAGCCACAGTGCCCCAAGTCACCAGAATTCTAATCATGTCACCTGTCTCCAGTTGCCCTGCAATCACCATCACTACTTAAGCTCGGCTCTCACACGCTGACTTCATGAAGTATCGTTCTGTGTCCCATACCTTACTTTACCAAGCTGTTTATTTACTGAATGACTTTCTGCTAAAGACCTCTGTTCCTGTTTTCTTCCAACTTTGTCTTCTCATCTGTTCTGCACTGCGCTGTTTGCTGATCGATCAACCCATGCCTGTTTCCTGACTATGATTCCAGATTCACTTTTTGGCTTGATCTGCAGTTTGTGCTGCACCTGCTCTCCCCTGTATTTGCATCCGTAAGTGCCTGCGATCTGACAGTCTTAAGTACACAAAGTCTACAGTTGAGATATATATATCAACAGTATACATACTGTATCTGGCAACACTGTTCATGCTGCAGTCAATCATGATTATTTCTGCTGTAATCTAAAAAGTGTTGAAGAAAAAAACTTCTCCCATCATTACATGATCAAAAACAGAACAGAATAGATTTATGAATCATTATTGTTGACCATTAGTATTTATAAGGATATTGCTAAAATTCCTGCAGAATTCCCCCCAAGAACTGAATATCACTAAGCTAGCATACACTTAACATCAAAGCCATCATCATATATTATAGTAATATTACTGTGAATAAAATGACTGTGCCTACAGTCATGAACCCATAAAGGCACTTAATTTCACATGGAGGCAAACTAATCATGTTTTGATTTTTGCTCATCATTTTTCACAAGTTATTTAGGTATTGCTGTTTGCAAAAGTAATTACTGGAAACACAATAGGTTTCTTGATTAGTTCACAAAAGACAGGCAAAAATGAGAATATAATCTGTTTGTTCTTTGTTTTTGTTTTTTCCTGTGTCCATGTGAGATCTATTTTCTTACTTTCTCCCAGTACTTAATTGCACTAATTTTTGGTGCCAAAACAGTTAGACATTATTTCATATGGTAGAATGCAGTTTGCTGGGTACCTTGGACTTGAACGATAAGTGATCTGGTGAAAAAACAGTCAATTTAAAGAGGGGAGGGGGTGTTCAAACCCGGAGACTTGCTTTCATTCCACACTGCCAGGATGGATTTGTTCATAATGTGTATTCAGGAACCATCCTGGTTCTCTGATTTTCTCCTACTTCCAAAAAAACATGCTGGCAGATGGACTTGATACTATAGATTACCCCAGGTGTGAATGAATTGGAAAAATTGTGCTCCTGCCTAATGCCCTGGGCATAAACTAACCCCATTTCCAGAAATGTTGGAATATTTTCCAAAATGCAATAAAACAAAAATTTGTGATTTGTTAATTCACAAGACCCTTTGTTTAAGTGACAAAATTTAATTGACAGATAGTGTTAAGTGACTACAGTTTTCCGAAGTACTCCCAAGTCCATGTGCCTATATTTGTCATATTAGCATGACAGTTTCTCAGGCAGTGCCGCCTGATGGCTCAAAGGTCATGCACATTTAACTGTGGTTTCCAACCTTGCCTTTTACACACTGAGATGTCTCAGAATTTCCTGAATCTTTTCACAATATTTTGTAGTGTAGATTTTGAAAGACCTCAAATCTTTTATTGAGAAATGTTCTTTTTGAATTGACAAACAATTCATCTCATCTCTCTATCTGTAGCCACTTTATCCTGTTCTACAGGGTCGCAGGCAAGCTGGAGCCTATCCCAGCTGACTACAGGCGAAAGGCAGGGTACACCCTGGACAAGTCGCCAGGTCATCACTGGGCTGACACATAGACACAGACCATTCACACTCACACCTACGGTCAATTTAGAGTCACCAGTTAACCTAACCTGCATGTCTTTGGGAGAAACCGGAGCACCCAGAGGAAACCCACATGGACACGGGGAGAACATGCAAACTCCACGCAGAAAGGCCCTTGTCTGCCATGGGGCTCGAGCCCGGACCTTCTTGCTGTGAGGCGATAGCGCTAACCACTACACCACCATGTCGCCGGCACTGGAATCATCTCATCAAAATAGCAGATGAAATCCCACCACAGCTTGAGTGTGAAATCGGTCTGTTGATTGGCTACAATTGCTCAAGGGCACTGGCACCACGGCAGGTAATTCGTGGAGGAGATATTGAACCATATTCTGTTCGCACTGACCGAGGGTGGAGTATTGTAGGCTGTTCGTCACCACACCATGACTTACCAAGCATCATCAATGTGTGCCACAGGGTTGCTGTTAAAGACCTTCCTCCAGTGACTCCAGCAGAGGCACGTAGGGTTCTCGAGTCTGACTTTAAGGACACTAATAATGATGGAAAGATTGTGTCTCAGGATGACATCCTCTTCCTGAACATTTTTAAAATGAAGGAATTCAGAGGAACATTCATGGACATTACAAGATGCCACTCCCCTTTAAAGAGAGACCATATCTCCCTGACAATAAGAAACTAGCCATGGTTCGGTTCAGTCACTTTAAAAGAAAGCTGGCGAAGGATGATAAGTACAAGGAACACCATGTGAACTTTATGAATGAAATCATCAGAAAGGGTGAAGCAGAGGAAGTTCACGATCAAGGGAAGGAAGGAGAGAAATGGTATATCCCCCACCACGGAGTACACCACTCCAAAAAACCTGACAAACTCCGTGTGGTTTTTGATTGTTTGGCTAAGTACAGGGGAACTAGCCTGAATGATTATCTTCTGTCAGGCCCAGACCTGCTGAATAATCTGAATGGTGTTCTTCTCAGATTCAGACAGCACCATATTTCATTGATGTGTGACATAGAAAAGATGTTCCATCAGTTCTATGTATATGAAGCTGACAGAGACTATCTACGTTTCCTCTGGTGGAAAGACGGCGACTTTAATGCAGAGCCACAGAAGTTCCGCATGAAAGTTCATCTCTTTGGTGCTGCGTCATCGCCAGGATGTGCTAACTACCGACTGAAACAACTCGCTAAGGACAATGAGACTCTGTTCCCCCTTGGCTCACAATTCATCATGAAAGACTTTTATGTTGACGATGGTGCCACTAGCATAGCAAATGTGGATGATGCTATTCAGCTTGCACAGGAAGCACAGAAGCTCTGTGCTATGGGTGGATTGAGACTGCACAAGTTTATGTGTAATGACAGATCCGTGCTGGAGAGTATACCTCCATCTGAGTGTGCTGCTGAAGTGAAGGCTCTTGATCTGGCCTTCAATGATGTGACTTTAGAGAGAGCCTTGGGAATCCACTGGCAGATTGAATCAGACATGTTTAGATTTCGAGTCTGCTTAAAAGACCAGCCAGCAACACGCCGTGGTATACTGTCCATGGTTGCCTCCCATGCTCTGGTTATGGGAAAGTCCAGATTAGCTCCAATTAAGGTCATGACTATCCCCAGGCTAGAGTTGACAGCTGCTATTGTGTCAGTTGCAGCAAGCAACACCCTGAAGGAGGAGCTTCTTTTGGCAAATGTTGTTGAGTATTTCTGGACTGATTCCAAAGTGGTTTTGGGATATATCAACAATGAGGCACATCGTTTTCACACCTTTGTGTCAAACCGGATCCAGAAAATACATCTCAACTCATCTCCTCAGCAATGGAGATATGTCTCAACTAGCGATAACCCTGAAGACCTCGCCTCTAGGGGTTCAAGCGCAAGTGAGATTCTCACATCAAGCTGGTTTACAGGACCTTGGTTTCTATGGGAGAAAGAGATGCCTCCAGCTGCAGATGTTAGCACAGAAATACAGATTGGAGATCCTGAAGTCAAAAGGATTCAGACACTAAAAACACAGACACTGGAACAATTGAGTCTCTCAGACCGCTTGTCAAAGTTTTCTTCATGGTCAAAAGCAACCCAAGCAGTCACTCGTCTCATTCGTCGTGTCAAAGGTGATAAGTCAACAGATCCCAGCACTGTGCAGGAACGAGATGATGCACGCTGTATCATCATAAAGGACTTACAGAGGCAAGCATATCCAGAAGAGATAAAGCGGCTCAGTGAGGTAAATCAACTTCCCACTCGGAGCAAACTGTTTCAAATAGATGCCTTTTTTGATCAAGATGGACTCCTCAAGGTGGGAGGAAGACTGAAAAATGCATCACTCCCTACCTCACTGAAGCATCCAGTGATTATACCAAAGGATCATCCTATTGCCAAAACAACTAGGAAAGCACTCGGAGAGCGCAGACCTCTGCCAAGAATCCTTTAAAAAAAAATCCGGGATCCAGAAGGTGATCTGGAAAATTTAATGGATTGTTACTTGTGCCCAGTCACACCTCTGGAAAAAATTTCAGAGCAATCCGTTCATAACTTTTTC
>JAODVO010000024.1:53862634-53873477 GCA_025400055.1 Notarius lentiginosus | reverse complement strand
AATAGTGTAGGAGATGTTTCTTTACCTGCTTGATAGTTTCGACTGAGACTCCAATCTTCCTCAGAAGAGTCATTAGTTCTTAAATTAAATTCATTATCGATGTGAACTTAAAATCATTGTTTTATTTTATGGCCTTGGTGCCCTGGGTTTTGGCCTTCATGCCCTCAAAATATTGACAGCACAAAAGGCCAAGCAGCCTTGCCCCTAAAATGACAAAATTCTAGGCCTACTTGGAATCGTGGCGGCACATACAGGAGTCCAGGAGGACAGTTCTCAGGTGGATTGGTAGGTTGAGATTGTCTTATCCCCTTATCTATGTCCCAAGAGATGGCTTGTACAAAACAGTCAGGTGGTAATATGTGCATGGGTTCTGGAGTGTGGCTCAAGGTGGCATGGATTCTGGACAGGTCATCAGCTTTAGTGTTTCTAGAACTGGGGTGATAGGCAATCATGAATCTAAATCATGTGAAGAACAGGGCCCATCTGGCTTGGCAAGAGTTCAGTTGATTGGCTGTCTTCAAATACTCTAGATTCTTGTGGTCTGTTAGGATGGTAAATGGGTGTGCAGCACCCTCTAACTAGTGCCTCCATTCATCCAGTTTGATGGCTAGGAGTTCTTAGTCCCCAGTTTCATAATTCTGTTCTGTTGGGGTGAATTTCTTAGAATAGAAAGTGATGGGGTGCAATTTTGGTTTATCCCCTAATCACTATGAAAGGACCCCTCCTACTTCTGTCTCTAAAGCATTGGCCTCTATGACAAACAGCTTAGTAGGTTCTGGATGCTGAAGGATTGGGGCCATTGTGAAGGCAGACTTGAGCCAGTTCAAGGTTTCCTTGGCTGCTGAGTTCCACTGGAGGTGGTGCGCTCCCTTCTTTAGCAGGGTTGTGAGTGGAGTAGCGATCATAATGAACTCACGAATGAAGTGACAATAAAAATTTGCAAACCCCAGGAAATATTGTAGCTCCTTCACATGGTGGGAGTTGGCCAAGATGTGACCGCTGAGACATTACTCTGGTCCCTGTTTACACCCTCTGAGCTGATGATGTATCCCAGGAAGGATATCTGGTGGATGTAGAACTTGTATTTCTCAGCTTTGATGTACAGATGGTTCTTTAATAATTGGATGAGTACTGACCTTACATGTTTGTGATGAGAATATTCATCAGGGGAGTAGATCAGGATGTTGTCTATATAGGCAATTATGAACCTCCCCAGCATGTCTCTGAGAACATCATTAATGAGGCACTGGAAGACACTTGGAGTGCAAAAAAGGCCATAAGGCATGACCAAATATTCGAAGTGCCCAGATGTGGTATTAAATGCCCTCTTCCATTCATCACCCTCTTGAATCCTGACCAAGTTGCATGTGCTTTGGAGATACAGCTTAGAGAAAATCTTGGCTAATCTAAGCTGTTCTAAGGCTGATGGCACTAAGGGAAGTGAGTAGGGATATTTTACTGTGATTTGGTTCAAGCCTCAATAGTCTGTGCAGGGGCAAAGATCTCCTCCTTTCTTCTCCATGAAAAAGAAGCCAGCTGAAGCTGGAGATGTTGATGGCCTAATGTACCCCTGTTTCAAGGCCTCCTGAACATACTCTTCTACGGCAGCTTGTTTGGTGATGGACAAAGGGTATGTGCGGTTGCGAGGAAGAACTGTACATGGGAGGAAGTCAATGGCACAATCATAGGATCGGTGAGGAGGCAAGCCACTAGCTTTACCATTGCTGTACACTTCTTTGAGGTCCAAGTAACATGAAGGAACATTGTCTAAAGAGTCAGGCAATGGGCTCTCCACAGAGGTGGAAGATATCACAAGCTGGGGGAGTTTCAGGCAGTTCTGGAAGCAAGATGGGGACCACTGAATGATTTCTTTGTGTTGCCATGAAATGAGAGGGTTGTGAAGCTTGAGCCACAGGAATCCGAAAATGACATCATGATGGGCAGTGTGGGTAGCCAACAAGGAAATGAGCTCAGAATGAAATGCTCCCAACTGAATTTCGAGGAGTGACATACACGTGGTTATGAGCCCATCACCAATGGGGCCCCCATTTATGGCCTTCAGGTTGACTGGTTTTGGAGGTCTTCTGTGGACAACTGGTATTTCTGGACAATCATGCTACTGATGAAATTCCCCTCTGCCTCTGAGTCTATGAAGGCAGAGAGAACATGGGTCGAGTCTGGCAGTTTTAACAGAACAGGCACCTTTAGAGAATGTGACTTATGAACTCATCAGGCTAGGTTGATTGGTTTCTTGATGGATCTGACTCTCTCTTTTTGGATTAGGTGGCTGAACTGGTCATTTTGCTATCAGATGGCTGGACTCACCACAGTAGAAACACAGCCCCTCCTGGCATCTCCTATCTGTCTCTGAATGTTGTAAGGCAAGCATGAGAGACCTCCATGGGAGTTGGGGAAGCCAAAGTAGTAGATGGGCTGGAAGAAACTGTAATGAAGGTTGGTTCTTTAAGAGGTGGTCCAGGTGAATAGCAAGATCAATCAGGGAGTCTAGGGAGAGATGTTCGTCACAACATGCCAGTTCAGTGAGTACTTCAGGGTGTAGGCCTTGACAAAAGGTGGCCTTCACCATGGGCTTGTTCTAGCCACTGCCAGTGGCTAGCATGTGAAATTCCAAAGCATATTCTGCTACTCTCTTATCTCCCTGTCTGATGCTTTATGAAGTCTCTCCAACTTCAACTCCTTCAGGCTGGTGATCGAAAACATGAATCTGTCATAAGAGGTGGTGTGTTCACCCCCATGCTCCCAAACAGCACTAACCCACTGCAAAGCCTTGCCTGAGAGGAGATTGATGAATTGGGCAATCTTCTGTTCTTCTATGGCTCCCGTGAGAGTGGCAAAAAGCAGGAGCAGGAACGCAGTAACAAATACCATCTCTGTGTGGCCTGAAGGTGCTGTGTCCATGCTCCAGGACTGCTTTGAGACCACAGACTGACAGATGTTCAGGGAGGCTGCAACATCAGGGAGCAGTGTGGACTTGGAGGAGTACATGTCTTCTGCCCTGCACCACATCAAGAAGTGTATGGAGGATGTGACCACCTCCAGGACCATTTTCAACCAGCCAAACCAGAAACCTTCGCTGAATACAGAGGCGCACTCCTTGCTGAGAACCTGTGATGCTGCATTTAGGGACGGCTATGCATCAGCACTCAGAGCAGTGAGAAGGAAGTTGTCAGGGGGCATAAGGAGAGCAAAGTCCACATATGCTCTCAAGATCCAGGGCCATTTCAACTCAAGTGACCCACAGAGCATGTGTAAGGGCATCAGGTGCATCACTGACTACAAGAAGAGTGATGAACAGTGCCCTGAAAACCCAGTACTCCCCGACACCCTGAATGCCTTCTACGCTCGCTTCAAGGTCACCAACACCACCACTCCCTCCTGGCTCACCCCCTCCCCCAATGAGCCCCCAGCCATCGGCATAACAGTGGCAGAGGTGAGGAAAACACTGCAGGGGTCAATCCCCACAAAGCCCCAGGACCTGATGGGATCCCAGGCAGGGTTCTGAGGGACTGCGCTCACCAGCTGTTTGAGGTTCTGATGGGCATATTCAACATCTTGCTGATTCAGGCCAGAGTCCCATCATGCCTCAAGACAGCCATGATCATCCCTGTGCTGAAGACCTCCATAGCGTCATGCCTCAATGACTACAGCCCCGTTGCACTCACCCCGTCACCATGAAGTGCTTTGAGAGGCTGCTGATGAGGCACTTGAAGCAGACCATCAATGTGGCAGAGGACTCACACCAGTATGCTTACAGGCAGAACCAGTCCACAGTTGATGCCATCTCTGCTGTGCCCCACCAGGCCCTCTCTCACCTGGAGTACAAGAACTCCTACATGAGGCTGCTGTTTCTGGACTTTAGTTCTGCGTTTAATACCATCATCCCACAGAAACTGGTGACCAAGCTGGCAATGCTGGGAACCTCCTCATCCTTGTGTAATTGAGTCCTGGATTTCCTGACCTGCAGGCCACAGCGTGTCTGGATTAACAACAACACTTCCTCCACCATCACCCTCAACACCAGCTCCCCCCAGGGCTGTGCTCAGCCCTCTGCTGTACACACTGATGACCTTCGACTGCAGGACTCACTACAAGTAAAATCCCATGGTGAAGTTCGTTGAGGACAGAGTAGTGGTTGGACTCATTATCAATGGGGACGAGTCGTCATACAGGATGGAGGTGGAGGACTTGACAAGGTGGTGCAGGGACAACAACCTCATCCTCAACATCCAGAAGACCAAGGAGACGGTTGTGGATTTCTGCAGGACTAGCACCACCCTCCCTCCTCTCTACATCAATGGAACAGCTGTGGAGATGGTTCCCTCCGTCAGGTACCTTGGAGTACACCTGACCAACAAGCTCATCTGGCACACCAACACTATGGCCATCATAAAGAAAGCCCACCAGTGCCTCTACTTCCTGAGGAAACTGAAGAGGGCAGGACTGGGGCTGACATCCTCAGGTCCTTTTACAGCTGTGTGGTGGAGAGCATCCTGACCTCCTGCCTCATGGTGTGGTATGCTGGCTGCACTGTGGCTGAGAAGGAGGCACTGCAGAGGGGTCAAGTCTCACAGAGGACCATCGGGTGCAGCTTACCACCCATCAGTGACATCTACACCACCAGATGTAGAGAAAGAGCTACCTGCATCCTCCATGACTGCACCCACCCTGCACATCGACTATTCACTCCCCTGCCCTCTGGAAGGAGGCTGCACTGCATCCAGGCAAAAACATCTAGACTGAAAAACAGCTTCTACCCGGATGCAGTCAGACTGCTGAACTACATCACCCCCATATACTGAACACTACGCACTTTACCAACATGCCTTAATACTGTGAACTGTTGCTGCTCATGTTTTTGCTGCTGTACTTTTGTATTGTTGCACTGAACACCTTTAAGCTGTTGCCACTGCAGTACATTGTGCAATACTTCACTGTCCTTTGAATTTTAATGTTATCCTAGATAGCTTTTATTTTAGTTTATTCTATTTTTAAAACCATCCTTAGTTTATTCTATGTTATTCTTTTTGTTATTTAATTATTTTACTTATTTAGTTACTTACTTTATTTATTTATTTATTTATAATTTTTTTTTTAGTTACTTATTCACACTGCACACACTGAGACCTGGATAACTGCGTTTAGTTCTTATCATGTCATATGGTTTGAATGTGTCAGTAAACCTGCTGTTGACACTCAAACTACAAATCTGGACATTCAAGACTACAGTCCCCAAGACTCATAGTGCCCTCTGTCTCCTGACTATTAACTACAGCTGACACTCATATCCTCAATTAGCCCATCTCCTATATAAACCACTCTCACACTCCACTCCAATGCGAAGCATCATTCTGTATCTACCCAGTTCATACCAAGCCTTGTATTTCTCTATCTGCCTCTCTAGTTTCTGACCTTTGCTACCTTCCTTCATTTATGCTCTTTGTTTCATCTCCTCTACATTGTTTGCTGATTGACTGACCTTGATTCTTGTCTATCATTTTGGCTTCATTGACAGTCTGCTTCCCTGCTCTCCTCTGCATTTACATCCATAAGTGCCTGCAGTCTGACAGGATACTTTGCCATCATGGATGTAGCAGAAGAAGTGAAGTGGACTGCTTTGAATGCTCAGGGTTGCCTACTGGGAGAACATCAATGCTAGTGGACCTCAACACTTGTCTAACGCAGCTGACCACCGTGATGCCGCAAGCCCTCATACTGCGCCCTGAGTCTCTTCCTAGCCCCATGCTACAACTCCCTGCACCCGAGAAGTTTGCTGGAGATGCCCTTGCCTGTAAGGGTTTCTTGATTCAATGCTCTATGTATTTCACCACCATGCTGAATCTCTCTGATAAGCATCAAATTGCTAAATTCCTCTCTTTTCTCTCCAGCAAAGTGCTATGCTGCACAAGCACAGTATAGGGCAAAGACCAAGAACAAACCACATCATATGAGCAGTTTCTCACTATGTTCAAGAGGGTATTCGACCATGAACCAGAAGATATTGAAATTGGTGAAAGTTTACTGATCATCTCACAGGGTTCCCAAAGTGTGGCAGAATATGCTCTTGACTTCAGAACCCTGGCAGCAGCTAGTGGATGGAATGAGCCCACTTTGAAGGCTGTCTTCTGTCAGGGTCTACGTCCTGCCATTCTCAGCGAGCTAGCATGCCGAGATGAACAAACTCACGCTGGACTCGCTGATCGATTTGGCTGTCCGGCTCGACCATCTGTTGACTCACCGCCCTTCCATCCAGGAAAGCATTCAGCATATCAAGGCTACTGAAGACAGCTCTCCCATGGAGGTTTCATGCACTAGGCTGTCACGTTCTGAGTGCAAGAGACAGAGGAAGGAGGAGTTGTGCTTCTACTGTGGGAGCTCCAAACATCAACTCAACCACTGTCCCATTCGTCTGTCCTGTGCAGCTCTAGCAGAAGGTTCTACATGCTCTGTGAGTCCGGTGAGAAAATTTACATCCAAGTCTTTCAAAATCCCAGTATTAATGAAGTTGACCAACTCCACACACATCTTGTGTGCTTTCATTGATTTAGGGGTAGAAGGAAACTTTATCAGCCGTTCCATCATGCAGAAACTCAACTTGCCCATGGCCCCATTGCAAAGGGCACTCAGCATTAGGTCCATTGACAGAGGACCAATAGGAGACAGTCTGGTCACTTCACGGACCACACCACTTCACCTTCAAGTGGGCATTTTGCAGTCAGAGCAAATCTCACTATATGTCACAAATACAGTAAGTCATGACCTTATTCTTGGCTATCCATGGCTACAGCTTCATGATCCCTTGATCTCATGGCAGAGTAAGGAAATTCTTCAGTGGTCTACAACTTGTTTCACTAACTGCATCTCTTGTCTATAAGTTAAGCTCTCCTCCACCACAGTTGAGAGTCCTCAGCCTGACTCCTTGGAGGGCGTCCCGGAGTGCTAAATAGATTTGCAGGAGGTCTTTAGCAAGGGAAAGGCATGTGGGCTACCACCACATTGGCCCTATGACTGTGCTATTGATCTCCTGCCAGGCATGTCACCTCCATGGGGGCACATCTACCCCCTTTCTCAGAAAGAACATGCCACGATGGAGGAGTACATCCAAGAGGACCTGAAGCAAGGAAGTCTCCTGCTTCTGCAGGGTTCTTTTTCATGGAAAAACAAAGCAGTGGACTCCGACCCTGTATTGCTTATAGAGAGTTGAACCAGGTATCAGGAAAATACCCTTATCTCCTTTCTCTAGTCCCTGTGGCTGAGGAACAACTTCAATCAGCGAAGATATTTTCAAAGTTGGATCTAAGAAGTACTTACAACTTGATCAGGATCAATGAATGGAAGACTGCCTTCAGCACAACCACTGGCCATTTTGAGTCCCGGGTGATGCCATATGGCCTTTCTTCAGCACCTAGCGTGTTCAAATGCCTGATCAACAACATGCTATGGGACATGCTAGGCAGATTCGCTATCGCATATATTGACGATATCCTGATCTACTCCACAGAAGACAAGAATCACAAGAAGCATGTCAGAGCCATCCTGAAGCGTCTACTTGAAAAGCACCTCTATGTCAAAGTTAAGAAATGTGAGTTTCATCAGGTTTGAATCTCTTTCTTAGGATACATTATAAGCGCCAAAGGAGTTAGCATGGACTCCTCCAAGGTCTCCGCAGTTACTTCCTGGCCCACACCCACTTCTGTAAAGGAATGTCAATGTTTTTTGGGGTTCACTAACTTCCATCTCCAATTCATCCCAACTCCCCCCTCACAGCAGACTATCACCCACATTTCATATCTTCAACCTCAAACCAGCAGTCCTGGATCCTCTGGCTGAGAACACTCCAGTCCAGGAACATTTTGAACACCTTCTAGAAGGAGAACCCATCTACCAGGTAAATAAGATTCTTGACTCCAGACACAGAAGAGGACATGTCGAGTACCTGGTAGATTGGGAAGGTTATGGACTTGAGGAACAAAGCTGGGTCTCTGCCAAGGACATCCTAGACCCTCTTCTCAAACAAGAATTTCATGCTCAACATCCACATAAACCAGCATCACGAAGTAGAGGGCACCCTAGGAAAAATTCAGCTCCCAGATGGCGCTCCTTGGGGGGCTCTGTCAGTAAACAGAGGGGTGTGTCAGGATGGCCTGCATTGAGTTGTCACAACTCACAGCAGTGAGTTGCGACATTCTGGTGTTAGGATCACTAATCATCTGCTGGTGCTCTCCTAACAATCGTCTCTGAGTGTTAAGTGCAATTTGCTTCACTTCCTCTGCTGCATCTATAGCTGGTGAAGTATCCTGTCAGAGTGCAGACACTTATGGATGCAAGTGCAGAGGAAAGCGGGTGCGTCACAAACTGTCAACAAATCCAAATCAGGAAGCTGTTGTTGTGGTCAGGGACGGACATGGGTCGGTCAATCAGCGAACAGGATATCAGAGGGCAGGCAAGGAAACAGAGTCAGGAAATAAATGTAAACAGAGTCTAAACATGAGTAGTCAGGCAGAAAGTCAGAAGGCTTGGTAAGGTCAGGTACTGGGGCACAGAACAATACTTCATGATGTGTGTTTGTGGCTACTGAGCTTATATAGGGGAGTGATTGCAAACTAACCAGAGACAGGCATACTTTTTTTTCGATAATTTTTTGGGGCTTTTTTCACCTTTATTGGATAGGACAGTGTAGAGACAAGAAATGAGCGGGAGAGAGAGAGGTCGGGAAACGACCTCGGGTCGGAATCAAACCTGGATCCCCGGTATGGTGCCTTATCCAACTGAGCCACAACACCCCTGAGGCAGGCATACTTTGTTAATACTCTGGAGATGAGGGGTGTTGTGGTGTTTGGGAATTGTAGTCTGGAGCGGCCATGTTTGGAGGCTGCTCCAAATTCAGGTTTTCAGTGCTGTTACTGACACTGTGCGGCAACTCTTGTACAGGCCATTGAATATTTGCAAAATGCTTTTAGTCTTGTCTAAAATACCCTGCTTCAGCTGAAACTGGTTTTTAATTCAGATAAGACCAAACTTCTGCCGTTCAGTAGTTCAAGGAATAGACCACAACCTCTGTGACCCTTAGTGGTCACTCTTGAGGGATGTAAAATAGAGGTAGTTAATTCATATAAATATCTGGGTATTTTCATTGATGACTCACTCACTTTTAAACCACATGTGCAGCATCTGGTAAAAAGGCTGAGGCTAAAATTGGGTTTTTATTTCTGAAATAAGTTGTGCTTTTCTTTTAATGGAAAAAAAGCATCTTGTTACTGTCACTTTTTCTTTAATCTGTTTCGGACTATGGTGATGTTTTATAAATGCATACTTATTATCTTTATTATTATCTGCTCAGTATCTTCAAATGCTTGACACAGCTTACCATGCTTCCCTGAGGTGTATTGCAAATTGTAAAGCTCTGAATCATCACTGTGATTTATACTCTGCTCTGGCCACCTGTAGATTCTGTCACTGGTGCCTTTTTATATATAAGGTGATTCTGGGTCTGCTCCCTTCTTACTTATGTGTCTGTATTATGTAGAAAGGTAGCTGACAGTACTGTCTGCATTCTCAAAACTTATTTATGCTTTCTGTTCCAAATGCTCATGCAGAAATTGGAAAAAGGGCTTTTGTGTATTCTGCACCTGCAGCATGGAACATACTGTAGAAAGACTTTAAGCTTATTGACTTTATCTAACTAAATGCTTTTAAATCCAGAATGAAAGAATTTGTTAAGATGTCACTGTTTTTGCTCACCTCATTATGAAGCCAAAATCTTAAAATATTTATTTTTAAATTTTTTTATTTTGATTTATACAATGTTTCTCTTTGTAACTCCATGTTTTATTCATGCTGCTGCCTGTCTTGGCCAGGTCTCCCTTGAAAAAGAGATTCTTAATCTCAGTGGGACTTCCCTGGTTAAATAAAGGTTAAATAACATAAAATGAATGAAAGATCCTGAGGTTTGTGGATGACATCACCATGGTTGGCATCATTACCAATGTTGATGAGTCAGTCTATAGGAAGGAAGATGAGTAGCTGATGTCCTTTTGCATTCACAACCACCTGGTATCAAATACCTAAAAAAAACTTTGGAGAAACCTCTATGGTTTCTAATGTGGAATCCCTCAAGTTCCTTAACTCCACCATGAACATGGTTTCCATAGCCAAGAGAGCACAGCAGAGAATGTTCTTTTGGAGGCAGCTGAATAAGTTCAACCTGCCATAGGCATTGATGTTCCAGTTCTACACAACAATCATTGAGTCCATCCTCACTTTATCTATATCCATCTGGTTTGGATCCTTCACACAAGAGTGAGACAAACTCCAAAGCATAATCAGGACAGTGGAGAGGATCATTTGATATCATCTGCCAATGCTTCCAGACATTTACAACAATGGGGTCACTAAGCATGATGCAAGATTATAGCTGACCCTTAACAGCCCATACATCACCGCTTCCAGCAACTTCCCTATGAATAAAGAAGACTTAGGCCCTTCAAAGCCAACACAACAAGATGTGCCAACAGCATCCCTGCACTACAGTACAATGTTAATAGTATTCTCTAATGTCTTGCAAACAATAGCCATTTTCTTTCCATTTCATCAGATCCTACATATATATTTTCACTTCTGCATTTTTTGGTTACTTTCATAAATGGTTGTTTATATCTAATCTTTTATTATATTATTGTATTTTTTTATTTTAAATTCTTCTGAGTTAAATGTCTTTTATTAAATATTTATTAATAATCTGTATCCTAGGCGGCACGGTGGTGTAGTGGTTAGCGCTGTCGCCTCACAGCAAGAAGGTCCTGGGTTCGAACCCCGTGGGCGGCGA